>CAWUFW010011066.1:0-357500 GCA_963921515.1 Calotriton arnoldi
CATAGTTCTGTGTAGGTGCAGAATCCCTGCAACATTTCTACACCTCACTTGCTTCTTTCTGCACCCCTCTTGCCTCATTCTGCACCCCTCTTTTCTCTTTCTGCACCTCTCTTGCCTCTTTCTGCACCTCTGTTCCTTCTTTCTGCACCTTTCCTGCCTTTTTCTGCACCTCTCTTGCCTCTTTCTGTACCTCTGTTGGTTCTTTCTGCACTTCTCTTGCTCTTTCTGTACCCTTCGCACCTCTTTCAGCACCTCTGTTGCTTCTTTCTGCCCTTCTCTTCCTTCTTTCTGCACCTCTCTTGCCTCTTTGTGCACCTCTTCTACCTTTTTCTGTATCACTCCTGCTTCTTTTTGCACCTCTGTTGGTACTTTCTGCACTGCTCTTGCTTCTTTATGCACCTCACTTGCCTCTCTCTGCAATTGTCTTGCTTCTTTCTACACCTCTGTTGCTTCTTTCAGCAATTCTTTTGCCTCTTTCTGCACTTCTCTTCCTTCTTTCTGCACCCCTCCTGGCTCTTTCTGTACCTCTCTTGCCTCTTTGTGCACCTCTCCTACCTCTTTCTGCACTCCTCTTGCCTCTTTCAGCACCTCTGTTGCTTCTTTCTGCACTTCTCTTCCTCCTTTTTTTAACCCCTCTTGCCTCTTTCTGCACCCCTCTTTTCTCTTTCTGCACCCCTGTTCCCTCTTTCAGCACCTTTCCTGCCTGTTTCTGCACCTCTCTTGCCTCTTTCTGTACCTCTGTTGGTTCTTTCTGCACTTATCTTCCTTCTTTCTGCACCCGTCCTGCCTCTTTTGGTACCTCTCTTTCCTCTTTGTGCACCTCTCCTACCTTTTTCTGTACCGCTCTTGCTTCTTTTTGCACCTCTGTTGGTTCTTTCTGCACTGCTCTTGCTTCTTTCTGTACCTCACTTGCCTCTTTCTGTACTTCTCTTGCTTCTTTCTACACCTCTGTTGCTTCTTTCAGCAATTCTTTTGCTTCTTTCTGCACTTCTCCTCCTTCTTTCTGCACCCCTCTTGCCTCTTTCTGTACCTCTCTTGCCTCTTTGTGCACCTCTCCTACCTCTTTCTGCACTCCTCTTGCCTCTTTTAGCACCTCTGTTGCTTTTTCTGCACTTTGCTTCCTTCTCTCTGTACCCCTCCTGCCTCTTTCTGTACCTCTTTTGCCTCTTTGTGCACCTCTTCTACCTTTTTCTGTACCACTCTTGCTTCTTTTTGCACCTCTGTTGGTAATTTCTGCACTGCTCTTCCTTCTTTCTGCACCCCTCCTGCCTCTTTCTGCAACTCTGTTGCCTCTTTGTGCACTCTCTTGCCTCTTTCTGCGCTTCACTTGCTTCTTTCTGCACTTCTCTTGCCTCTTTCTGCACCTCTGACTTAGAGGTAGTTTTAATCCCCCTGCCCTATTATGTACTTGGGCCTTACAGGGGAGGTCATGTCAATCACAGGGGTACCCCAACCCATAGTGTACCCTAGTGTATGTAGGTGTCTTTCAGCATAGCACTGGCTCTGGGCCTGGATAGTCAGAGTCAGTTACCACCAGTACCAGTCAGCAAAAAGTTGGGGGCGCAGGATGACTTTGCAACAAGGCCTCTTTCTGCACCTCTGTTGGTTCTTTCTGCATATCTCTTGCTTCTTTCTGCACCTTTCTTCGTCTTTCTGGACTTCTGTTGCCTCTTTCTGCATTTCTCTTGATTCTTTATGCGCTTTTCTTCCTCTTTCTGCACATGTCCTACCTCTGTAGGCATAGTTCGAAATTAGCATTTAAAAAACCTTTGACATTCACTGAAAAAACCATAGGTTTCAGGGACGCTATAGTTAGGAATTAACATTTAAAAAACCTTAGATATTCACTGAAAAAAACATAGGTTTGAGGGATGTTATAGTTAGAAATTCGCATTTAAAAAACCTTTCAAATTCACTGAAAAAACCATAGGTTTCAGGGACGTTATAGTTAGTTGATAACCTTGCCAACGTTTTTACTGAATTTACTGAAGTCTTTCCTCAGTGATAGAGAGCAATTGGTGGAGTTTGAGGGCTTCAAGTCCCCGCTGTTCTCTTTTCCCTGCGGGGTGCCACAGGGCTCCTCGTTGAGTCTGACCCTTTTTAACCTTTATGTATCTCCACTCTGCTCACTCAACAAATCCTTTGGCTTTAAGACTGTGTCATACGCTGACGATACACAAATCGTGGTGTCCTTTGCAGGGGACCCTTGGAAGACCAAATCAAGATTCCAAGACCATATGCGTGAAGTAGGTAATTGGATGGCCCAAAATTGGCTAAAGCTGAATTCAGGTAAAACGGAGGTGCTTCTCTTTGGACAAGATAACTCCTTCTGGACCCCAAGTTGGTGGTCTCAGGAATTTGGAGTAATCCCTGAGCAAGTCACAAAGGTGAAAAACGTAGGAGTCTATTTTGATTTCAATCTGTCCTTTGGAGGACAAATCAATGTGATCACCTCCTCCTGCTTCTTTATGATTAAAACCCTCAAGAAAATATTACCAGAGCTCCAGAAAGCTGTGGTCAAGGCACTCATCCTGTCTAAAATAGATTACTGTAATGGGCTCTTTCCCAATATACAATCACGGTATCTGAATAAACTGCTGCTCGCTATTCCAAAACATAAGCCAGTGACCCACGCTCTTCCATCTTTGCACTGGCTGCCAGTTAAGAGACAAATCGAATTCAAATCCCTCTGTATTGCCTTTAAGGTGCTACATGGGCTAGGCCCCGACTATTTCTCACAGAGATTTAAATGGTATATCCCAGAAAGGCAGTTGCTGTCCATGGCCTCCTATAATCTGGTAACTTCTAGGGCAAAAACTGCCTCATGGGGGGGAGAAGTTTTGTGGCAGGCACTGTTAGCCTGTGGAACGCTCTTCCTCTGACACTTAAGAAGGAAAGCAATCTTCTGGCATTCCGCAAACTCTTAAAAACTTGGCTCTTTAACAACTAGCCCAAACGCGCCTCTCTCATCATCCTTCTGGTTAGCCAATTCTGCGGTATCCACCGCGCTCATGGGTATTAGTGCACGTTATAAATTTTATTTTCATTTCAACATCGGACTGAAACAGCTCGTCACCACCCCCACCCGCAAGGCAGGACTCACCCTCGACCCCCTTCTTCGTAGGAGGAAACAACATCTGCTTAAGCGACACCACGCAACCCCTCTGGACAGACCACCACTGCTTACATTTCTCCTTCTCAACACCCACCGCACACAAACCCACAACACACCCATTCGCAGGAGTTGAAACAAGGTCACCGAAGATCACCTCAACTCTGCCCTCAACCTCGCTCCCCCTCCCGCCACGACCGACGCAAACTCTGTAACCAAGGTACTCCACAGATGGATCACCGACTGCGCAGACAAGCTCGCCCCCCTCCAGAACTCTGACAGACAGCACCCCATGAAAGGCTCCTGGTTTACCACCGACCTCCGAGAATCCAGATGCACCTGCAGACGTCTCGAGAAAGTATGGAAAAATAGCAAAACCCTAGAAGCACGGACCAGCTACAAAACCACCATAACAGAATACCGCCAACGCATCAGATCTACAAAAAGGAACTTCATCCAGGACAGAATCCTCACCAACTCCTGCAACTCAAAGGAACTCTTCAGCATCATATAAGAATTCACCAAACCCCCCAGCGAAGCCTCAGACGTCACTCCCTCCCAGAACCTCTGCAACAAACTCGGCTCCTACTTCCATCTCAAGATCAAGTCCATCTACGACAACTTAAACAAACAGAAACAAGGCACCGGCACCCCTCCTAACACCAGCAACCCCAGACAGCCCACCATCAGACAGAAGACACTGCCACAGCCATGAAGGGCATACACTCAGGAGCCCCATGGACCCCTGCCCACCACACATCTTCCACAGAGCTGCCACCACCATAGCACCCGAACTACGATGCACCATCAACTCGACCCTCGAAACCGGCACATTCCCCGATGGCCTGAAACGTGCAGAAGTCAAGCCCCTCCTCAAGAAACCCTCTGCAGACCTGACGGACCTCACAAACTACAGACCCATCTCACTCCTCCCCTCTGCAGCCAAAGTCACTCAGAAGATCGTCAACATCCAGCTCACGAACTTCATAGAAGCTAACTCAATCCTCGACTCCTTCCAATCTGGATTCCTCAGCAACCACAGCACAGAGACCACCCTCCTAGCCACCACAGATGACATCTGCACTCTCCTCAACCATGGCCACACAGCGGCCCTAATCCTGCTGAACCTCTCGGCAGCCTTTGACACCAGCTCCCACCGCACACTCACCGCCAGACTCCATGACGCCGGCATACAGGGAACCACCCCAGACTGGATCCACTCATTCCTCACCAGATGAACCCAAAGAATCAGACTCCTGCCTTTCCTCTCTGAACCCACCGAGATCAGCTGCGGAGTACCCCAAGGATCATCACATTCTTCAACATCTATTGAACCCCCTCGCAGCCATTGTATCCTACGCTGACGACACCCAACTTATACTCTCCCTCACCAAGGAACCCGACACCACCACTATACTCAGCTTCCAAGAAGGAATGAAAGACATCACATCCTGGATGAGCAGCAGTTGCCCGAAGCTCAACTCAGAGAAGACAGAAGTCCTCGTCCTTGGATCTACCCCCTCTGCATGAGACAACACCTGGTGGCCGACCGCCCTCTCCAACCCACCCACACCCACGGACCATGCCTACAACCTCAGCATCATACTCGACTCCTCCCTGACCATGACACGACAGATCAACAATGTTTCCTCCATGTGCTTCAACACCCTCCGCATCCTCTGCAAGACCTTCAAATGGATCCCCCCCCCAAATCCAGAAAGACCATCACCCACGCACACATAACCAGCGGGAATCAACAAATCCCTACTCCGCAAACTCCAGACCATCCAGAACACCGCTGCCAGACTCATCCTCTGCATCCCACGACAGGATCTTCAAGCTACTCACTCACGTCTACAACTCCCTCCACAACACCGGATCCCAATACCAATACCTCAATGAAAGAGTTTCCTTCTACGCACCCAAGAGAAGCCTCCGCTCCGCCGAACTCGCCATGGCCGAAACCCCTCACATCCGCAAAGCCAGAAAGAGAGGAAGATCTTACACCTATATCACGGCAAAGACCTGGAACGAACTCCCGCTCAGCATCAGATGTTCCCCCACTCTGCAAGCATTCAGGAAGAGCCTCAAGACCTCGCTCTTTGGATGATACGGAGCTGCATGATATCCCCCGCCCCCAGCGCCTTGAGACCCTCATGGGTGAGTAACACGCTTCACAAATCCCTGATTGATTAATGATCTGCTCACAGGAGGTTAAAACAGGAAGTGTTGGCCAAGATGAGGCTTTTTTACTGAGGCAGTATGGTATTGATGACTGCTGGGGAGAGCAGCTTCCTAGGCTGTTGGTGGGAGCACTGATTGATCTTCACGCTGTTCAGGGTGGAGTGAGGTGGGCACCAGCCTGATCCTTTGCCCTCTAATGGCCTCAGAGACCATGTGATTTTAATGGGTGATTAGGACAGGGGTCAATATTCAAGCACCCACTTATTCCAGGCACAGGAACCCTTGGTCCCTGGAATTAGAGACATTGAGGGCTGTGGGAAAGTGGAGCATTATGTGGTGTGGGGGTTAGTCCTCAACATGTAATGCTATCACTATACTTCAAAGATGGGACTTGGATTCACACTAGTAAATCCTTAGCTCAGTCCTGGCAGAGTGTCAAAGAACAGTTAGGCTTTACTAGAGGAACATGCGTTAATCATTACAGAGCACCGACATGGACGATAAGTAATTGACATGACTCAGAAAAAGATCTGACACCATTTTATAAAAATAAAGCTTATTTTAATCTTAATTTTGAAACCAAAACAAACAGAATTGAATCAGCATAACTGAGGATATAGATTTTAAAAGCAACATTAAGTCACAGCAGAACTGGCATTTAAACGTTGCATTGAAGTCTATAAAGAAAAATGAATAGTTGCAAAACAGTACTTAGAAAGTGAGTTGCGTTGAACCCTTTTGGGGTTAAGGTTGTGCAGTCCTTAAGACCAGATCACAACAGTCAGTTCACTTCTACCTGGTCTGTGGGGTTTGGGTGCAGAGTTGTCCTGGCTGTCTGTGGTGCTGAATGGAAGTCGTGCTGGTTCTGGGTTTACCACTTACATGACAGTGCTGACAAAAAGATGCAAATTCTCAGCAGGGGCTGGGTTGCAGATGTAGGGTGCAAGCTGCATAGTGTGCCCTGCCCTTGAGGTGATGAGAGTGAGGGTCAGTTACCAGACTGGCAACCAGCAAGCCTGGGCAGCGGCAAAGGTGCAAAAATCTTTCTGGAACTTTTCGGGATCTGAAACTTGGAGACAGACAGGACTACAACTCCCAGAAGAAACGCGACCACCTGGTATTCGTTGATCCTGCGGTGGGCCTGATGGCTGGTAAAACTTCAGATTCTGCCAGCAATTTTACCTACAGTTTGCCGGGGACTAGTGCCACTAGTCCAGGGGAGTTTGAGAATGCTTCTGGCTTCCACAAGGGTCCCTCTGGTCAAGAGTGATGAGTTTCAGCCAAGGACGAGGGTTGTTCATGCAGTTCCAAGTCTATTGCCTCAGGGACAGAGTATCCCTCTTTTGCCTTGGTGCAGTGGCCAAAGCCTGGTTGTCGGTAATACAGAGTTCCTCCTGGTCCTTCTTTGAACTTAGTCAATCAGAACTGTCAGGGGTATCCCTTAAATCCTGGATTTAGGGGAGTTAGGGGTGTGGAGACCACATTGAGTAGGACAGGTTACTGTTAGCTACCCATAACCCTCTATTCTACCATCCTATGATGGCCTAACTCAAACCGAGCTTCTTACCCTAGAGGTGTTGTTGCAAGGTGGAACATTATGTGGATTGGCTGGGAGGCCTTACCATGCAATATTCTCACAATACTCAGTGGATGATCCTTGGATTCAACAACTATAATCCCTATCTCAATCCTGGTAGTGTGGCAAAGGGCAGTCAGGCATTACTGGTGGAACATGTGTAAAGCATTTTACAGTACCATTATGGTGCACAAGTAATTGTGATGACTCAAAAGAAACCTTGACACTAATTTATAAAAACAGATGCATTTTTATATAAATATGGGCACCAAGACAAACTTGATGTATTTCATCTAACCGGAGTTACACATTTTCGAAATGTTCAAAAATAAATGCAATAATAACTTTTCATACATTTACCATGGCAGTGAATGAAGATAAAACTTTAGTCACGGTGTGACCGTTGAACATTCAACATTAAGAAATGGAAAAATGCTGGTAGATGGACAATACCGTCAAAAACACTTACCACTACTGTCAATGGAGAAAAGATCACATGCACAGCGATTTCAACTGAGTCTTCTTGTGGTCAAGGTTTTGCGGGGTTCACTGACCAAATATCACCTCCTAAAATATTGTGCTACTATATTGGGACATAAATATCGCATGGCAATGGGAATGCCACACAAGTTTCCTGCACAGCATCGACTGAAAAGTCCATGCCATGCAGGAACATTTGTGCATGCACACAGGGGGGCACATGTTATGCACTCCTGTGTGCATGCACAAGCAAAGGAGGCACAGGGGGCCCTGTAGCAACGTCTGGCTACAGGGTGTCTAGGAGGTCTCAGATTTCTACTGCGTGTCTGTGCAGGGCGTGTACGTTGAGGAGGATGCAGATCAGGGGTTTGTGTGCAATGGTTCCCAGTGGGTGGGCGGTTGCTGGCGGGGCCCTGATGAGGGTGTAGGCGCGGCGGCAGTGTCAGCAGGAGAACTGGCCGTGGGTGGTGTTTGGCATCGACAGATGGCAGTTGTAGTTTCTTCCAGGGTTGAGTGGGTGGAGGGCAGCTGAGTCGTAGTGGTGGGAGGTCGGAGAAACAGGGTTCCTGGTGCTGGTTGGGGTCGGGTCGCGGATGGGTGCAGGCGGGCTTGCCTTTGGTGTGCCTTTAGCGCACTAGTGGCACGCCCACTGCGCAGCTGGGAAAGGGAGTGGAAAATGGCAACTGGAAAGTGGAAAAAAGTCACTAATGGAACGAAATAGACAAAAAGGCAGAACGGGGCACCAAAAAAGGGGACAGACAGACAAAGGCAGACAGACAAAAGGCAGACAGACAAGGCAGAAAACTACAGAAGACTCGCAGAGTGGACCAGCAGAAGAGCAAGGCTCTCCCACTGGACCACCAGGGATAAGGCGCAGGCAGGAGTCTGCGGGTGGAGAAGGGCCTCGAACACCTACCTGAAACCAGAGAGGTGCTGGGGGCAACGGCGCAACAATGGAGCTGCCTGAGGGGAGAGCAGAGTTCCCTGACAAGGAAGTCAGAGGTCTTCAAATCATGGGATCATGAAACTACCATGATTTGATGAAAATCTGTGAAAAAAGATCTTGTGGGTCTGGCAGGTTATTCCCCTTTCCAGGAGTTTAACTTGTGAACCTTGTTTAATCATGAGGCGATACCGGCTGGAATTATTAATTCTAGCCAGGAAGAGTTAATGAGGCCTCCTGTTTTGCCCTTTCGGTAAAGTTGGTTGCTCCAAGACTTGCCCCTTTTGAAAGTCACTTCTTATCTTCCCATAGTTTCTCTCTTTAAAACATTGTGCGGCATATTCTCAAGGACATATCGCCGATTTATCGGCACTTTAGCGCCGCAAAAGTGGCGATAGATTTTTTGCCCTATTCTCAAGCTGGTGCAAACTGCCAAAATCGCCAGTTTTCCAGCGTTAGCTGCCGCAAAAAACATCGCCACGGATGAGAGCGACAACTAACGCTAATGATATGCAGAGTAGGAGTTCCCGTGCAAAAACACACAAAAACACCACTTCGCGATATTCTCAACGACCAGCCAGATCGGCGAAGCGAGCCAAAAACAGGCGATAAGGCGCGTTAGCAGCAGGGATTTAACGCCTGCCTATTACTGGTGCAAAGCAGGACGACAACCTGCAGTAGAAAGGGAGCCCAGCCCAGAGCCACATCTGAAGACCAACAGATGCCATGGAGCCAATAAACATGCAGCTTGGAGACCCAAGAGGGCCACAACACCCACCGCCACCACCCCCAGGACCCCCCCCCGCACCACCCCCCTCGGACTACCACCTAGGCAGCGCAGAAGAAGACAGCAGACGTTCCTAAAACGCACCAGCCTCAGACACTCAATGCCAGAGGATGCCATTGCCCACTACAGGCTCAAAAGGACAACCATCCTCTGCATCCTGACCCACATTGCCCACAGGCTGACAGTACCAACACAGCGGAGAACCAACATCCCTCCGCAGACAAAGCTGCTGGCTGTGCTGCACCTGTTGCCCCCTGGTACCTTTCAACCAACAACTGCCAGAGTCGGAGGAGTCTCACAGCCAGCCCTATCAAGGTTCCTCACACCTGTCTTGGACGCATGTCCACAAAATCAACGGCGGGCCCCTGTATCCGCACCACACGCTAGTTCCAATTCGTAGTGTTCCTGCGTAACCAACCCCAACGCCAGCCGTTGCTTGTTACCTCTGTGCCCCAGATCCAAGATTGTAGTCACTGAAATGGGGGTGCGCCAGGTCATGAAGTCCAGTAGTCAACAGTAGTGTAAAAACAGTTCTTTATTACAAATACATAAATCACCAATACGAAAAGCTCAGCCAAGGCGTTCCATTCCCAACGGGGAACTTCATCAGGGCAAATAGTGGATTCAATTAACTGCATATGCTGCGGGAACTCCCCAATACAATTCCATATTCCGAAAGTCAGTATTCAGAAACCTGTTGGATAAATGGTGACAATGGTCAAGCGTCCGCATAGTCACAAACGTAATCTGGCACAGTGCATTGCACTTGGACAAACCGGAATGCTGACAGGCATGATAAATCCTGCACAAAAACACCGTAACAGAAGTTCGTGTGGTCGTAACTTTCATAGGAAAGAAAAGGAAGGTTACGACCACACGAACTTCTGTTACGGTCTTATTATGCAGGATTAATTGTACCTGTAAGCATCACGATTTGTATCAGCTCGATACCCCTGCACCTTCACTTCCCTCACACTGTGCAGGAACAGCTGGAGACCAAGCAAGGAAACTATGCCATAGCTGGCTTCCCGCACGTGTTGGGGGCAATTTACTGCACACATGTACTACTTGTGCCCCCTGCCGACACTGCACACAATAACCGCAACAGAAACCACATGCATTCCATCAATGTGCAGGCAAAAGTGGACCACCGGGGCCTGTTCACAAATGTTGTCCCAAACTTCCCAGGCAGTGTGGAAGACCTTGGACATGTAGCTTTGTCCCCCCCCCCCTGTAAGCGTAAGTGGAGTGGGCTGGGCTGGCGTATGCCGGTCCAGCGTAGGGGTGTGAACGGTGAGCCCGGGTCTCTGGGCGTGGATCAGGTCTGGGCTGGACAAGAAAGTAACTAATGCGTGTGTCTCTGTCGTAGTGTCGGCGCCACCCGGACTGCAATCGGCAATGTTGCACCTTGTGACTCGAGTCCCACAACATGAGCAACATGGACGTAAGGGGGAATTACTGACCCTACATTCATCCATACTTTCATACTTGAATGATCATAGACATGACACATCTGTGTGAATTTGAATGTTTTATTCACATTCAGTGGAGTGTTGAAGCTGGAGCAGTACAGGGCCATGCAAACCCCACTTTACATTGTTGCCCCGTGAAGGGCCAGCCAGAGTCCTTCAGGGAATGACAAGTTCATCGGAAGAGGAAGAGTTCAGTCCGCAGTCTGATTGCTGTGTCATTGGTAACCAAACAGAACATGGCAGTCCATGTAGAGGTCCAAGGTGAGTGTCGCAGAGTGTATCGGGGGACAGTGGAAGGTGATGATGCAGAGGGCAGAACCAAGCAGAAACAGGCCATATGGCAGAGATGAATGCTACCACTTCCTCCTTACCACTAAGGCAGAATCATCCGCTTCTTCGTCCTCTGATGTTTCATGTGCCTCACATGTGGGTGGTGGTGCTTTGCCTGCATCACTGTGTGGCACTGACACATCAGGGGCCGGAGGTGGATTATCTGCCACACTGTGAGGCACTGACACATCAGGGGGCGGAGATGTGGATGTAGAAGCAGCAGCAGCATTCATCAGCGCCAGGCCTTGTGGCAGCAATGCCATGATGAGGGTCTGCAGGGCATGGAAGATCCCAGCTACATCTCGCTGGTGTGCAGCCGTGGCAGCCATTCTTTCTGCCTACATCCGCTCCCTGTTCTCCATGATCCTCCGCATGTGTTCCAACTCCCGGCTGACATCGCTGGAGCCACTCTGACTAGACAGTTGTTCTTGTCTCTGAGTCAGGACTCCAGCGATGTCAGCCATGGATCGTTGAAGAGCATGGAGCGGACTGTGGGTGTCCGTTAGGGACTGTAAGTGGTCCCTGATGGAACTTAGACACCCACGTATGGCATCTAGTTTGGCTGCCATGAGGTCGAACCCCACCAGCACCTGTTCAGCCATCTTCTCCTGGCCCCCTAACACACGGCGTTGGAAGGCCATGTGTTGTTCATGGGGGTCCTGGGAGACAGCCGGGGTGGTGGGGGCTTCCTGCTGTGTGGTCTGTGCAGGGGGTGGGGTCTCCTCGATGCAGCTGGGCTGCCCTGCTCCTGGAGGTGAGGTGCCAAAGCTGTCCATGAGCTCTTGGAGGGCGTCGGTGTCGAAGGTGGGGAGGTCCTCTTCGTCATCAGTGTAGAGATGTTCGGTCTGCTCTGCAGGAGGTGTTGATTCTCCCTCTGCAATGTGAAGGAGAGATGCAGTTTAACATTGTGTTCACATGTATGTTGACACATTGTACAAGTTTACATACAGACTGCATGACAATGTACATTGTGACTGTTTGGGAGGAGCTGCCTATTTGATGCGGGACAGTAGACATTTCGACAACATCACAGATGTGTGTTTGTACTTGTACATTATCATCTCACATTTCCCTGCTATGCCAAATGTGATTGGCCAGTTTCTACACACAAGCGGCACCAGTTGTGTCCTCTGTTCTGTTGTGAACGTGTTGCAGTTTGTACCACATTGTTGTCACAGTTGATGTGCTCTGAATGTTATGTGTGTGTGCTGCATTTTGGGAGGGTCACCACTGCAGCTCTGATTTTGCTGCCCCTTATCCCTTTCAGGCAGTGTGCCTTTGACTTCTGTTCTTATACAGTGCTGAGATGTTGCATACTTGGGTAAATTGGGCTCTTGGTGGGAGTTGGGACTCTGGGGCATGGTTTGTCCGCAGATGTGTTGTTGACGTCAGGGGTTGTTTGTGCACGTGGATGTGTCAGAGTGTTACCTGCTCCTTTACGGATGTGGTCCTCACTCAGCTACCTCAGTGCCGTGGCGTGCAACATGTCATAAAATATTGACTGCAGCCATGCTATTCGTCATGCAGTGTCACTTGCATTGTCAGTGTGGCTCACAGACACGCCGCTTTGCTGGGGTTGGCACATGTGCATGGGTTGGTTGTGAGATTGGAGATGTGTGGCAAGGGCCCCCTCTGGGCACATAGTCGACGGGGGCCTACTTGCTGTTTCTAGGTGTGCTGCAGTGTGCCAAGGGGATCAGGGACATGATCCAGAGTCATTGTGGGTGTGCACTGCGCTATACTTAATTGTGCATGTGTGCCATTGTGCCCATCTCCCCCCGTACCCCCAGCCCTGGTCGTTATTCACCCTATTGCTGTTGTGTCAGGTCATGTTGAGCAGTGTCCGGTCCCCCAACTCCTGCCACCGTCTCCACACTGATGACTGTGGACACCATTTCCTCCATCTCATCCAGCTCCTCCTGTGGCGCTGGACTCCCACCTCCAGTCTGCATTGCTGCCTTCTGGTTGTTGCTGAGTTTCTGCTTGGTTTTGCGCTTCACATCATTCCAGCGCCTCTTGAGCTCTTCCATTGTCCTCCTTAGCACTCCGACTGCATTCACCTTGTCCACGATGGACTGCCATATTGCATTTTTTGTTGCCAATGACAGTGGAGGTGACGAACAGTTGTTGATGGTGTTCTATCACCTCCGTTATCAGGATCCTGTTTTCCTGCGGACTGAACCGCGTCTTCCTCTTCTTCTTCTCCTTGCCCTTCCCAGACCCCGAGGTCCCAGGCTGGTCCTCCGTGGGGCTTGTGGGGTTCTGGTTGTCCTCTGTACTTGCTCCGGCTACCTCCATTGGGCTTCGCTGTTGTTTTGGTTTTGTTGGTGTTTTTTTTTTCTGCTTTTATGGTGATTTTTCCCGCCTGACGTGTGTGAATTGCAGGCCTGGCGTAGCTTATCGCTGATTTTTTTATCGCGGCTGGGCCCATCGCAACTTTTTTCACGTTCGGCTTGGGATTTTTATCGCCGTCCCGGTGATTTTATCGCGGACATTTGACGCGTTATCGGGAAACTATCGCAAGTTACCGCCATGTGGAGAATGTGACGTTGACACGGCGTTATTTTCCCGCGATAGGCGGCGATATGAAGAATTGCGTTAACCTATTTTGGCGATGATTATCGCAGGTTCTTGTGAATATCCCCCTATGTTTTCTCTAGGCCTGTGAAACTCAGTTGCTAGTTAATGTGGTGAGTACATAAGGAATGTCAATAAAAATCATTTTCTGATGGGTCTAGTCTAACAGCGTCATCAGCAACACTCTTACGGTGAGTGTTTGTTATCTCATTTGAGAAATCACTAACTATATGCCATATGTCAACCGGCACACATGACCAGCTTGACTCATCTTTCTGCTCTTGAATCACAGCTGGACATAAACTCCAACTTAACTTCACTAAATCACTGGCTCTTAGCTAGCTTCTCAAAGCACTAAATTTTAAGGACTAGCCCTTAATGATTTGCATAGAGTGCTATTGGAGATGCTGAGATGTAGGGTTTTGGTCTGACACTCCCTGCCACCAGTGTCTAGCAAGTATTCAGAGGTCAAGGAACTCAAGGGTAGTTGTACAATCTACAGAAAAGTCCTGACAATGTTCTTGGACACACATTCACTCAAGAAGAATAAGAGACTGTATTCAGTAATGTGCTCAGAAAGCGTCATGTCGTTATGGCTCTGAATTCATCTCTCACTACTCTGATAGGTTTGTGATGTTCCTTGGAGAAGCCTTTTATATCCTTATGTTTGTAATAACTGCAATAAAGCCATCTGAGTCCCAACACCTTAACAATATTACCCTTGTAGCAAATTCCAATAATTAATTTAACAATGAATTATCAGCGCTAGGTGGGATGACTGAGATTAATTGGACTAGTCAATGTATCTTTTCTGTTTCCATGGAAGCAGCACTACAGGTCAGTTTATATTGCTCTCAGGGAGTAACTCCCATGATTGACATCCTGTTTAGAGGGTGCAGCTGTTAAAGGATAGAGTACACAGTCAGGAGTTTATAAGATATTTATAAGGCTATTTACTGGAATTTAGTGGCAGTCACTATAAAATTTGGATTATGCTCTTGCCGCGCTCTATCTCCATGCCTTCAAGATATGATAATTGATATATATAGTCCAACCTTTAGACTCCTTGCTTTAACCTCTTTATTTTTATTCAAGTCCCAATTACTAATCCATATGTTCTTTCTTGTCTTAATAGACTTGAGTCCCTCTGTGGTGTCAACCTTGGACTAAAAAATGTACCTGTGGTGAGTATGGCACATCTTGCTCTCTCTCTCTTTTTCTATATTTCTTCTCTTTTCCTTATGCTTCTCTTGCTTACACTGCCTTTTCCTTTTGTATGCTAATCTCCTTGACTTCCTTAACTCTTCTTATTAATCTTAGAAAAGAGAAAAGTAAAATGTTGTTGAAAAACAGAGAAAACAGGTAACGTAATATTCCTGCTGAAGGGTTTTGTTTTACTCAATTTTAGCATTTCTCTCTTTCTTTACTTTCCTTTTGCTGAGGGTTTCTCTGTTAGCTTTCCTGTCTATTGCTTTTGATGTTCTTCTTACTGATTCCTTCCTGGTTGTTTTTTCTTTTCTTCTTGCCTCTCTCAGTCATAAACTAATACCAAATCTTTATCTCCCCATATGTCCACTCATGCCACTCCATATTACCAGCCTTGAATGACCAGCCCTCCTGCTGTTGCAGGATTGTCCCTTTCCTGGCTCCAGGGTTCTGTCCAACCCCCGCCCAGCCTTGAACAGTGTACCCTCCACTGCTGCCGAGATTCGCCCAATGTCACAGTGGCATAACGCAAAATTATGGGGCCGCCCGGCAGAATGTGAATAGGGGCCCCTGCAGGGTATACAGGGTCCCCAGCACCACAGGGGCTGCAAGGGCCAAGAGTACATCATTGTATTGGCAGCAAAGGATTCTTTCTTCCTAAGGCCAGTCGGCCTCTTTTCTCAGCCCTTCCCTTGCCACCCGTGGGTACTTCTGTCTGTGGCTCCTCTCGCTCATCTAGTTCTCCATGACCCTATTGTCCTCGCCTTTCTAGCTTGCATTTCCTCTTCATCTTCTCCACATCTCCTCTTATCCTCTCCCTCCTTGCCTGTGTTTCCTCTCCCTCTTTTCCATGCCTCCTCTTGTCCTCTCTATCCTTGACTGTGTTTCCTCTTCTTCTTCTTCACACCTCCCCTTGTCCTTTCCTTCCTTGCCTATGTTTCCTCTTCCTCTACTCCACTCCTCCTCTTGTCCTCTCCTTTCTTGTCTGTGTTTTTTCTTCCTCTTCGCCACGCCTCCTCCTGTCCTCTCCTTTCTTGCCTGTGTTTTCTCCTCCTCTTCTCCAAGCCTTGTCTTGTCCTCTCCTTCCTTGCCTCTGTTTCCTCTTCCTCTTCTCCCTGTCTCCTTTTCTCCTCTCCTACCTTGCCTGTGTTTTCTCCTCCTCTTCTCCAAGCCTTGTCTTGTCCTCTCCTTCCTTGCCTCTGTTTCCTCTTCCTCTTCTCCCTGTCTCCTTTTCTCCTCTCCTACCTTGCCTGTGTTTCCTCTTCACCACCCATCCTCTTGTCTTCTCCTTCATTGTCCGAGTTTCATTCTCCTCTTCCTGGCCATTCCTTCCTTTTCTCTGTTTCCTCTTCCTCTTGTCCTTGCCTTTCTTGTCCATGTTTCCCTTTTCCTCTTCTCCTTCCTTGCCTCTGTTTCCTCTTCTTCTTCTCTCCACCTCCTCTTGTCCTCTCCTTCCTTGCCTGTGTTTTCTCTTCCTCTTCACCACGCCTCCTCTTGTCCTCTCCCTCCTTGCCTTATTTATTTATTTATTTGCAAAGTTTTATATAGCGCTGGCTTGAGCCGGAGGTATCAGAGCGCTTTACATGAGGATCAGTGAGTTACAGGTTACATAATTACATAGACAAGTATAGACATAGGAGAAAAGAAAAAAAAAAACCATGAGATTACACAGTAATGTGAGTTAGCGCGTACACACGTCATATGGGGAGTGAAAAGGTAGAGGGAGAATGGTAAACAGGGGTAGGGAAAGCAGGTAAAACACAACGGGGAGGCGAGGAAAACAATGTCCGATGTCCGGCTGGGTAGGTGCCGGCCGAGGGGTGAACCAAAGCCAAACTCCTCTATAGCTACATAGGACAGCTCCACCGGGCATCAGCTAAGGTTGCTCGGGCACCGCGGTAAGTACAGACAGTTAGGGTTTCCGCCCAGGGGGCATCGTCAAAGTTCCATCAAGAGCACCGGTCACGGTGTTGCTGGTAAACGCTGTCCGCCTCATCCTCCAGCTCGCCCCCAGGTCAAGAGAGGAGAGAGGAGAGGTGGAAGGGACAGGTCCAAAGACCGCAGATCATCCCCATTCCCAGCAGCAGTGGTGAGTGTTGGGAATTTGAGCAGGATCCCCGTGGTAGGGGGACCCAGGCTAATTTTGGGTGTCATCCGTGGGAGCTCCAGCTACGAGCTGTTACTCCACCGCCATCTTGGTTACTCCTACTTTGCACAGCCCACTGCTGGGTGCTATCAGTGTTTGATGGCCTATGTGGGAGGCACCGATCCCCTCCTTCATTACATCCCTCCTTCTGTATTGTGGAGTTTGTTGCCGCTGAGGCTCTTTAATGCAGCACCGCAGCATCACCCCTTTCAATTATACGATCTTCGGCAGCGTGGCGGCCGCCATTTTGGGGACAGGCATGGCCAGGCATGGATCCGTTTTGCCGCCGTTGCAAGCTTGAGGCTGGCTGACCTGTCTAGAAATTGCTCCTGCTGCCCCTTGCTCATATCATGTCTATGCAGTGTGTCCCCTCCTCACCGGTTATACAGTTTGCGCCCTCTCTGGGACCACGTGTGCACACCAAAGACCCTCCACGAGCTCCTCCAGTCGCAGCCTGAAGCTGCTCCGCTCGTGCAACGTAGCCTCCCGCACACAGCTCCTCCTGAGAACCCGATGGGATTGCGAGCGCCACAGGTCTTTCCCCTCTGCTCCGGTAAGGCGCCTGGGCAATTAGCGGCTCCTCCGTCCTCCGGAAACGGCAGCCGCCATTTTGTATAGCACTGCTGCAACTCTCACGGAGCCCTGGGGAGTCTCAAAAGGGGACTTTCCCTAGCGTGGACGGCACTCGCTCAGCATCCACTGAGTCGGTCGCGTTTCCGCCGCCTCTGGAGCCGGTTTGGCGATTTTTAAAGGCGTTTAAGCGCTCAGGGCACTGACGCGGACCGGGAGCCGGGGGGAATCACGTCCACCCGGCCATTGTCAGGCTCCTCCTCCCTCCTTGCCTATGTTTCCTCCTCCTCTTCTCCACGCTTCCTCTTATTTTTTCCTTCCCTGCCTGTGTTTCCACTTCTCCATGCCTCCTCTTGTTCTCTCCTATCTTGCCCGTGTTTCCTCTTCCTCATCGCCACACCTCCTCTTGTCTTCTCTTTCCTTGCCTCTGTTTCCTCTTCTTCTTTTCTCCCCACCTCCTCTTGTCCTCTCCTTCCTTGCCTGTGTTTTCTCTTCCTCTTCACCACACCTCCTCTTGTCCTCTCCTTCCTTGCCTGTGTTTTCTCTTCCTCTTCACCACACCTCCTCTTGTCCTCTCCTATTTTGCCCATGTTTCCTCTTCGCCACACCTCCTCTTGTCCTCTCCTTCCCAGCATGTGTTTCCTCTTCCTCTTCTCAATGCCTCTTGTCCTTTCCTTTTTTGCCAGTGTTTTTTCTTCCTCTTCGCCACACCTCCTCTTGTCCTCTCCTTCCTTGTCTCTGTTTTGTCTTCTCCACTCCTCCTCTTGTCCCCTCCTTTCTTGTCTGTGTTTCTTCCTCCTCTTCTCCAAGCCTCCTCTTGTCTTCCCCTGCCTTGCCTTTGTTTTCACTTCCTTTTTTCCATGCCTCCTCTTGTCCTCTCCTCACTTGTCTGTGTTTCCTCCTCCTCTTCTCCTTCCTTGCTCTTGTTTCCTCTTCCTCTTCTCCTTCCTTGCCTGTGTTTTCTCTCCCTCTTCTCAAAGCCTCTTGTCCTCTCCTTCCTTGCTCTTGTTTCCTCCTCCCCTTCTGCCTCCTTGCCTGTGTTTCCTCCTCCTCTTCTCCACGCCTCCTCTTGTCCTGCCCTTCCTTGCCTGTTTTTCCTCTTCCTCTTCTCCATGCCTCCTCTTGTCCTCTCCTTCCTTGCTTGTGTTTCCTCTATCTCTTCTCCACGCCTCCCCTTGTTGTTTCCTTCCTTGCCTGTGTTTCCTCCTCCTCTTCTCCACACCTCCTCTTGTCCTTTCCTTCCTTGTCTCTGTTTCCTCTTCCTCTTCTCCATGCCTTCTCTTGTCCTCTCCTTTCTTGTTCATGTTTCCTCCTCCTCTTCTCTTTCCTTGCCTCAGTTTCTTTTTCCTCTTCTTCGTCCTTGCATGTGTTTCCTCTTCCACTTCTCCACACCTCTCTTGTCCTCTCCTTCCTTGCTTGTGTTTCATCCTCCTGTTCTCCAAGCCACCCCTTGTCCTCTCCTTCCTTGTCTGTTTTTTCCCTTCTATTCTCTTTCCTTGCCTATGTTTCCTCTTGTCCTTCCTTGCCGTGTTTCTTCTCCTCTTCTCCACTCCTCCTCTTGTCTTCTCCTTCCTTGTCTGTGTTTCTTTCTCCTCGTCTCCTTCTTTGCCTGTGTTTCCTCTTCTCCTTCCTTGCCTGTGTTTCCTCTTCCTCTTTTACATGCCTCCTCTTATCCTATCCTTCCTTGCCTGTGTTTCCTCTTCCTGTTTTCCATGCCTCCTCTCGTCCTCGCCTTCCTTGCCTGTGTTTTCTCTTCCTCTTCACCACACCTTCTCTTGTCTTCTCCTTCCTTGCCTGTTTCCTCTTCCTCTTCACCACGCCTCCTCTTGTCCTATTCTTCCTTGCCTGTGTTCTCTCTTCCTCTTCTCCATGTCTCTCGTCCTCTCCTTCCTTGCCTGGGTTTTTTCTTCCTCTTCTCCACACCTCCTCTTGTCCTCTCCTTCTTTGTCCGTATTTCCTCTTCCTTTTCTCCTTCCTTGCCTTTGTTTTCCCTTCTTCTTCTCTACTCTGCCTCTTGTCCTCGCCTACCTTGCCTGTATCCTCTTCCTCTTCACCACTCCTCCCCTTGTCCTCCCCTTCCTTGTCCGTGTTTATTCCTCCTCTTCTCTTTCCTTGCCTGTCTTTCCTCTTCTCCTTCCTTGCCTGTGTTTCCTCCTCCTCTTCTCCATGCCTCCTCTTGTCCTCTCCTTCCTTGCCTGTGTTTTCTTTTCCTCTTCTCCACGCTTCCTCTTATTTTCTCCTTCCCTGCCTTGTTTCCACTTCTCCATGCCTCCTCTTTTTCTCTCCTATCTTGCCCGTGTTTCCTCTTCCTCATCGCCACACCTCCTCTTGTCTTCTCTTTCCTTGCCTCTATTTCCTCTTCTTCTTTTCTCCCCACCTCCTCTTGTCCTCTCCTTCCTTGCCTGTGTTTTCTATTCCTCTTCGCCACACCTCCTCTTGTATTCTCCTTCCCAGCATGTGTTTCCTCTTCCTCTTCTCAATGCCTCTTGTCCTCTCCTTTTTTGCCTGTGTTTTTTCTTCCTCTTCGCCACACCTCCTCTTGTCCTCTCCTTCCTTATCTCTGTTTTGTCTTCTCCACTTCTCCTCTTGTCTCCTCCTTTCTTGTCTGTGTTTCTTCCTCATCCTCTCCAAGTCTCCTCTTGTCTTCTCCTGCCTTGCCTTTGTTTTCTCTTCCTTTTTTCCATGCCTCCTCTTGTCCTCTCCTTCCTTGTCTGTGTTTCCTCCTCCTCTTCTCCTTCCTTGCTCTTGTTTCCTCCTCCTCTTCTCCTTCCTTGCCTGTGTTTTCTCTCCCTCTTCTCAACGCCTCTTGTCCTCTCCTTCCTTGCTCTTGTTTCCTCCTCCTCTTCTGCTTCCTTGCCTGTGTTTACTCCTCCTCTTCTCCACGCCTCCTCTTGTCCTGCCCTTCCTTGCCTGTTTTTCCTCTTCCTCTTCTCCATGCCTCCTCTTGTCCTCTCCTTCCTTGCTTGTGTTTCCTCTATCTCTTATCCACGCCTCCCCTTGTTGTTTCCTTCCTTGCCTGTGTTTCCTCCTCCTCTTCTCCACACCTCCTCTTGTCCTTTCCTTCCTTGTCTCTGTTTCCTCTTCCTCTTCTCCATGCCTTCTCTTGTCCTCTACTTTCTTGTTCGTGTTTCCTCCTCCTCTTCTCTTTCCTTGCCTGTGTTTCTTTTTCCTCTTCTTCGTCCTTGCATGTGTTTCCTCTTCCACTTCTCCACACCTCTCTTGTCCTCTCCTTCCTTGCTTGTGTTTCATCCTCCTGTTCTCCAAGCCACCATTTGTCCTCTCCTTCCTTGTCTGTTTTTTCCCTTCTATTCTCTTTCCTTGCCTATGTTTCCTCTTGTCCTTCCTTGCCGTGTTTCTTCTCCTCTTCTCCACTCCTCCTCTTGTCTTCTCCTTCCTTGTCTGTGTTTCTTTCTCCTCGTCTCCTTCTTTGCCTGTGTTTCCTCTTCTCCTTCCTTGCCTGTGTTTCCTCTTCCTCTTTTACATGCCTCCTCTTATCCTATCCTTCCTTGCCTGTGTTTCCTCTTCTCCTTTTTGTCTGTGTTTCCTCCTCCTGTTTTCCATGCCTCCTCTCGTCCTCGACTTCCTTGCCTTCCTTGCCTGTGTTTTCTCTTCCTCTTCACCACGCCTTCTCTTGTCTTCTCCTTCCTTGCCTGTTTCCTCTTCCTCTTCACCACGCCTCCTCTTGTCCTATTCTTCCTTGCCTGTGTTTTCTCTTCCTCTTCTCCATGTCTCTCGTCCTCTCCTTCCTTGCCTGGGTTTTTTCTGCCTCTTCTCCACACCTCCTCTTGTCCTCTCCTTCCTTGTCCGTATTTCTTCCTCCTTTTCTCCTTCCTTGCCTTTGTTTTCCCTTCTTCTTCTCTACTCTGCCTTTTGTCCTCTCCTACCTTGCCTGTATCCTCTTCCTCTTCACCACTCCTCTCCTTGTCCTCCCCTTCCTTGTCCGTGTTTATTCCTCCTCTTCTCTTTCCTTGCCTGTCTTTCCTCTTCTCCTTCCTTGCCTGTGTTTCCTCCTCCTCTTCTCCATACCTCCTCTTGTCCTCTCCTTCCTTGCCTGTGTTTTCTTTTCCTCTTCTCCACGCTTCCTCTTATTTTTTCCTTCCCTGAATGTGTTTCCACTTCTCCCCACCTCCTCTTGTCCTCTCCTTCCTTGCCTGTGTTTTCTCTTCCTCTTCACCATCCCTCCTCTTGTCCTCTCCTTCCTTGCCTGTGTTTTCTTTTCCTCTTCTCCACGCTTCCTCTTATTTTCTCCTTCCCTGCCTTGTTTCCACTTCTCCATGCCTCCTCTTTTTCTCTCCTATCTTGCCCGTGTTTCCTCTTCCTCATCGCCACACCTCCTCTTGTCTTCTCTTTCCTTGCCTCTGTTTCCTCTTCTTCTTCTTCTCCCCACCTCCTCTTGTCTTCTCCTTCCTTGCCTGTGTTTTCTCTTCCTCTTCACCACACCTCCTCTTGTCCTCTCCTATTTTGCCCATGTTTCCTCTTCGCCACACCTCCTCTTGTATTCTCCTTCCCAGCATGTGTTTCCTCTTCCTCTTCTCAATGCCTCTTGTCCTCTCCTTTTTTGCCTGTGTTTTTTCTTCCTGTTCGCCACACCTCCTCTTGTCCTCTCCTTCCTCGTCTCTGTTTTGTCTTCTCCACTCCTCCTCTTGTCCCCTCCTTTCTTGTCTGTGTTTCTTCCTCCTCTTCTCCAAGCCTCCTCTTGTCTTCTCCTGCCTTGTCTGTGTTTCCTCCTCCTCTTCTCCTTCCTCTTGTTTCCTCCTCCTCTTCTCCTTCCTTGCCTGTGTTTTCTCTCCCTCTTCTCAAAGCATCTTGTCCTCTCCTTCCTTGCTCTTGTTTCCTCCTCCTCTTCTGCCTCCTTGCCTGTGTTTCCTCCTCCTCTTCTCCACGCCTCCTCTTGTCCTGCCCTTCCTTGCCTGTTTTTCCTCTTCCTCTTCTCCATGCCTCCTCTTGTCTTCTCCTTCCTTGCTTGTGTTTCCTCTATCTCTTCTCCATGCCTCCCCTTTTGTTTCCTTCCTTGCCTGTGTTTCCTCCTCCTCTTCTCCACACCTCCTCTTGTCCTTTCCTTCCTTGTCTCTGTTTCCTCTTCCTCTTCTCCATGCCTTCTCTTGTCCTCTCCTTTCTTGTTCGTGTTTCCTCCTCCTCTTCTCTTTCCTTGCCTGAGTTTCTTTTTCCTCTTCTTCGTCCTTGCATGTGTTTCCTCTTCCACTTCTCCACACCTCTCTTGTCCTCTCCTTCCTTTCTTGTGTTTCATCCTCCTGTTCTCCAAGCCACCCCTTGTCCTCTCCTTCCTTGTCTGTTTTTTCCCTTCTATTCTCTTTCCTTGCCTATGTTTCCTCTTGTCCTTCCTTGCCGTGTTTCTTCTCCTCTTCTCCACTCCTCCTCTTGTCTTCTCCTTCCTTGTCTGTGTTTCTTTCTCCTCGTCTCCTTCTTTGCCTGTGTTTCCTCTTCTCCTCCTTGCCTGTGTTTCCTCTTCCTCTTTTACATGCCTCCTCTTATCCTATCCTTCCTTGCCTGTGTTTCCTCTTCTCCTTTTTGCCTGTGTTTCCTCTTCCCGTTTTCCATGCCTCCTCTCGTCCTCGCCTTCCTTGCCTGTGTTTTCTCTTCCTCTTCACCACGCCTTCTCTTGTCTTCTCCTTCCTTGCCTGTTTCCTCTTCCTCTTCACCACGCCTCCTCTTGTCCTCTCCCTCCTTGCCTGTGTCCCTTCCTCTTCTCCTAGCTTGATCTTGTCCTCTCCTTCCTTGCCTGTTTATTCTTCCTCTTCTCCATGCCTCCTCTTGTCCTCTCCTTCCTTGTCCGTATTTCTTCCTCCTTTTCTCCTTCCTTGCCTTTGTTTTCCCTTCTTCTTCTCTACTCTGCCTTTTGTCCTCTCCTACCTTGCCTGTATCCTCTTCCTCTTCACCACTCCTCCCCTTGTCCTCCCCTTCCTTGTCCGTGTTTATTCCTCCTCTTCTCTTTCCTTGCCTGTCTTTCCTCTTCTCCTTCCTTGCCTGTGTTTCCTCTTCCCCTTCACCACACCTCCTCTTGTCCTATCCTTCCTTGCCTGTGTATCCTCTTCCTCTTTTCCATGCCTCCTCTTGTTCTCTCCTTCCTTGCCTGTGTTTTATCTTCCTCTTCTCCACACCTCCTCTTGCCCTGTCCTTCCTTGTCTCTGTTTCCTCTTTCTCTTCTCTGCACCTCCTCTTGTCTTTGCCATTTATGCCTGTGTTATCTCTTCCTTTTCTCCATGCCTGTTCTTGTCCTCTCCTTCTTTGCCTGTTTCCTCTTCCTCTTCTCCACACCTCCTCTTTTCCTCTCCTTCCTTGCTTGTGTTTACTCGATCTCTTCTCCATGCCTCTTGTCCTCTCCTTCCTTGCCTGTGTTTCTTCTTCCTCTTCTCCATGACTCCTCTTGTCCAGTCCTTCCTTTCCTGTGTTTCCTCTCCCTCTTCTCCACACCTCCTCTTGTTCTGTTCTTTATTTCCTATGTTTCCTCTTCCCCACGCCTCCTCTTGACTTGTTTTTCCTTTCCTGTGTTTCCTCTTCTCTCTCTCGCTCATGTACTTTCCCTGTTTTCTTTCCTTTGAAGGTTGGCTCTCTTATCGGATCTGTTACTGGGATCGTCACATCTGTAGCTTCGTAAGTATTCCCATGAAAGTAACACAATCGCACATATGATTCTTGTGACGCATTGTTTAGTGCTCGAGGTAGATGTATCTATTTGGACCTTACTTAATGCACCAAAAGCTCCCTTATATCAGGGATCTTCACAGCCCTGTCTTTGTATTCTAGGTTACCTCCTGGACCCAGAAATTCAGAAATCACACATTCCTTTACTTCACTTTATATACCCAGGGCCTGATTTATCATTATTTCATGCAACACATTGCAGCAAGACAGGTTGATGTGCCGCATGAAAGGAAGAGGGCAGGAATGCACCATATTTACCAATATATGGCACTTTGCTGCTCTGTGTGGTGGCGCACTGAGGGCTGCCTGGCACCCCCGCAGGGTCCCTTGCGTCATGTTCCAAAGATGTCAGCATTGGAGGTTTGATTGTTTTTGTATAGGAAGGCTTCCTCCCTGCACAACAACAATTCTTTAAGGAATTTCATCTTTCTATGCGTGCTGAAGAATGCAGGTCACAATGAGGAAATGAAGTTGTTGGATGGGATAGGACAGTCCTATCTTTTTATGAGCGGAGACTTCGCAGTCATAAAGATCGTACTAGTAAAATCCCTTTGTGAATAGCAAACAATAGCAAACTTACACAAAAGTGTAAGTTTAACTTTGTGAATCACACCCTTTGTCATCTCTCATTTTATCAACACCAGCAAATGACTGAGTCTCCCATAGGTTTTCTTATTCGCAGCGCCTAGAGCGGTATGTTGCAACACTGGCACGAAGTATAAATGATTGTAATTGTTCCCAGGTGATAATTCTCAACATGTGCAGTAGTATTCTTCATTACTAATGGTTAAACCTCTCCTCTTCAACACATTGAAGACATAGAGGCTTATGTTCTGTCCTTCTCACCTGCGTCAGGGACTCTGGGTCATCAAAATAATATGGCCTTTCAATGTTATAACAAAAATTCTCAATTCTCGGGATATCACATCCCTGGTTAAGAGAGATTCAGTTCTCCATTCCTGATTTATTCAGCTGTGCTTCGGGTTAAGACCATACCCCATGCCAAACAAGAAGGGGCTGCACTCTAAGCAACCCTGATTCCCTATGACATATGACAGTCATACAACTTGAGGGGACTGACAGAAGTCTTTTCAGACAGGCATTTTCAGATAGAGTAAGCTTTGCCACATTAGCATATCACCATAACCTGGCCCCATAATTATCCAGTTACAAACATTTGGCACAATAAATTGTTCAGAGTTCCATCAAGGGCTTTATCCCCAACTTCAGAAAAGAGCAGTGCTAGCTTTGACACATTTCTCATACTAAACTGCTGTTTAAGGATTGTGACCAGGTATTCAGTCTCTCCATTCTACAAGCTTCCTTCAGAACATCTGTAAATAGTGACACCTTGAAATCAATATTAACCTTAAAAGGATCTGAAGAGACCCCCTCAGGTCCTGAAGCTTTTGAATTGGGGCAATTATTAATTGCAGAGATTACCTCTTACAAAGTTGGATAAAACTTTACACAACCTTCACTAGAAGGAGGGGATTAAAAGATCCATCACCTCAAAATTAGCCTTCTCATTCTTATTACTAGCAAGAGGATCAGTGACTAAATATCGAGGGACAGACTATCGACTGTCCAGAATATCGATGCCAAAATATCGAGGGACAGAATATCGACTGTCCAGAATATCGATGCCAAAATATCGAGGGACAGACTATCGACTGTCCAGAATATCGATGCCAAAATATCGAGGGACAGAATATCGACTGTCCAGAATATCGATGCCAAAATATCGAGGGACAGAATATCGACTGTCCAGAATATCGATGCCAAAATATCGAGGGACAGAATATCGACTGTCCAGAATATCGATGCCAAAATATCGAGGGACAGAATATCGACTGTCCAGAATATCGATGCCAAAATATCGAGGGACAGAATATCGACTGTCCAGAATATCGATGCCAAAATATCGAGGGACAGAATATCGACTGTCCAGAATATCGATGCCAAAATATCGAGGGACAGACTATCGACTGTCCAGAATATCGATGCCAAAATATCGAGGGACAGAATATCGACTGTCCAGAATATCGAGGGACAGAATATCGAGTCCCTATCTACAAACAGGTAAGTACTAAAATATCGAGTAAAAAATCGATGATTAAAATATAGTTAACTAAATTATTGAATTTTTTAAATGTATTAAAAATAATATAAAAGTAATTAAATAATAAACACAATAAAATAAAACATATTTAAAATAATGTAAAAAGCTTAAAATGTAAAACTAATAAATGAAATGTAAAAAAAAACATTAATTATTTTGTAACATATATATATTTACTTAATAATATTATAAAATAATTATTAATCTTAATTATAAAATATTTAAAACATTATAAAAAATATATTTACATATATATATATAAATAAACATATTATATAAATATAAAAATAAATAATATATAATAATTTAAATAATTAAAGAAATGTTTTTATGTTTAATAATTTACACTACATTATATAACAAAATAACAAAATTATAATATATAATATAACAAAATTAAAAACGTTGCATAGCTAAGGGAATAAAATTAGTATTCACACTGCAACAACTGCAAAAGTAGGGAATTTGTTGGATAGCGGGTGGGTACAAATTACTATTCCCACTCAAGTGAGTGGAACAGTAGGGAATGTGTTGGAAAGCGGGTGGGTAAAAATTACTATTCCTACTCCAGCAAGTGGAACAGTAGGGAAAGTGTTGGATAGCGGGTGGGTACAAATTACTATTCCGACTCCAGCGAGTGGAACAGTAGGAAAAGTGTTGGATAGAGCGTGGGTAAAAATTACTATTCCTACTCCAGCGAGTGGAACAGTAGGGAAAGTCTTGGATAGCGTGAGGGTAAAAATTACTATTCCCACTCCAGTGAGTGGAACAGTAGGAAAAGTGTTGGATAGCGGGAGGGTAAAAATTACTATTCCCACTCCAGTGAGTGGAACAGTAGGGAAAGTGTTGGATAGCGGGAGTGTAAAAATAACTATTCCCACTCCAGTGAGTGCAACAGTAGGGAAAGTGTTGGGTAGCGTAGGGGAATAATTGAGTAGACCCACTCCTACAATATAATTAAAATTAATTAACAAATAATTAATTAATAAAAATATATTTACCTTCCAACATTTTCCCCTATAAACGTCACCTCCAATAGTGTAAAATATTAATGAATGAACATAATTAATTAACATTTAATTAATTAGCTAATTACAATTAACAATCAAATTAATAACCATCATATCTAAATTAATTAACACAATTAACACTATAAAATAACTTTGAATAAATAATATTTCAAAATTATTAAAATTTGAATTAAATTTAACTTAATTCTCACCCTACTCCCCTATCAACACTCAACACACTACTAAAAAAAGTACCTAATTAACATATTAATACATTTATTTTTAATAATTAATATGCAATTAATTACGAATTAATAAAAAAAATTAAACAATTTACATAATTATCAATTAATTAAAAAAGATTATTATTCACTTTTTATATATTTAATAATAAATTAATTAACTTAATTAGCAATAGTAATTATTAAACGATAAATTATTAATTAATAAATTATTAATTTTTATAATGTAAATTAAATTACTTCCCACCCTATTTCCCTATAAACCCACAACCCGCTACGGAACTAATATACACAAAAATTATTAAACAATAGTAACTATTAAACACTAAATTATTAATTAATAAATTATTAATTTTTATAATGTAAATTAAATTACTTCCCACCCTATTCCCCTATAAACCCACAACACGCTACGGAACTAATATACGCAAAAATTAATTCACATAAAATCCATTACCTTAAAAAAATTGTAACATACATTAAAAAAATATTATATATTTTTAACATATATACTAACATATACAACAATAAAAAAAATCGATATAATAAAATTCGATATAATGACATTCGATATTACTTACCTATATGTCGATATTTTTTCCAACTATATTATGGGGCCGATTCCCATTCAGGCCGGAAATCTCCCCGACCGAGCCGGACCGGGAGAGATTTCCGACCGAATCGGACTCTAGCAGTCGGACCGAACGAGTACGATGCGTTCGCATGCAATCGGACTCGATTCGGTCGGACTCCCATTGAAGTCAATGGGAGCCGGTCGTACAACGCGTACGCGGGCTCCCATTCACTCAATGGGTGCGAGGCGAACAAGGGCGCCCCCTACAGCGGGTACACGTCGAACCGATTCGCACCGTACATGCACAGGTAGGGGGGACCCATGGGTCCCCCCTGTGTGCGACTCGCACGGCTACGCGTACAGGGGGGCCGACACGGACCCCCAAAGTGCGGCTCTGACTGCTCTTTGGAGCCGGACTGCGCGAGTCGGTCGGACTGCTCGAGGCGCGCATCGTACTTACCCGGCCGGGGAACGTCTCCATTGCGCGGTGCGAGTCGTCTCCGTGCGAGTCAGTCGGAGCGGTTGGGTCCCGCGAACGAGTCGGTCGGCGATTTCGCGAGCACTCGCATCGTACTCGCTCGCCCGGACGCATGCACGAATCGGTCGGAAACGAGGGCTCCGAATCGGATCCGGTAAAGCAGACTCCGATTCGGTGCCCTACCGGCCGAGATCGGAATCGGCCCCAGAGTCTTTTCTATATTCTGTCCTCTCAATATTTTGTACTCAATATTTTGTCCTTTCGATATTAAAAATTTGATATTTAGTCTCTACACCCTAGCAAGATCCTCTCTAGCCTTTCTCAACAACTTCTCAAGTAGCTTCTCATAGCGTAAAATTATACCTGCTCATGTTTTTGTTACTTGCTAAAATGTTAATCTCATGCAGTATGTTCCCTTCAAAAGCATCCCACACTGCTGGTGTTCCGGCTGGATTTAAATTTTCTCTCACAAACTGCATCTTATCGACCGTAAGTTGTGACAGCAATCTTTACTTCTTAGCAAAAATAGAAATCCCCAAAACCACTCCAAAAAAGATAACAGCATGATCCACTAGACAAAGGCAATAATTAATCAGAGAATATGATTCCTGCACCAACAATAAATGCAAAAGGCGTCATTGACAGTTCAGCTGGCGTACTGCGAGTGCACGCAGCGTTTGATATATCCATCCCTTGTTGAAGGAGTATCCCAAAATCCCCAAATCTCTGTCTTTCAGGAGGCAGATTTTCCAATCACCATCTAAAGTCTCATAGCTGCCAAGGTTTTAGATTTCTTATGTGTGACATTTTCATAATTTCAGTGTAATTATGGGTGGCACTCAACGACTATGAGTGACACTTTCTCGAGAGCAAAAATCAGACAATGAAGACAAGGGAAACATTTAAATATAAAAAAAATTCACTTATTTGAGCAACGAGAAACTCCTAAGAAGATCTGAAAACAGCTGCAAAGCATTAAAAATGGAAGGGTATTAACGAGAGTCTGCCCAGTGCTCCACCTGGGACTCCACTGTAATCAAACTGAAACAGGATGTGAGAGAGGATTTAACAGACAGTAAAAACTGTCCCAGCAGACCATTAAACACGTCCGCAAAAAAACAAAAAGAAAAACTGCCCACATGCTGACTTGTCAGACCATCCCATCGAGAACTGCCTGATTGCCCTATAGGCCAGTCTGCCCTTGCACAGGCTGGTCCAACAGCCAATGAGAGAAATTATTGTGCTGTATAGAGGAAAATGCAAAAGAATAGAGTTGATGGAATGATCCGCGAATCCTGCCATAATTAAAGTGCACCCCAATCCTCTTCATCAATGGATGACAGGAACAAAGAACATGGGAAAAGTTACTGCAGAAGTGGAGCACCGACGAGGGCTCGGTCCTCAAAGTTACTGCAGAAGTGGGACACCAATGAGGGCTCAGTCCTCAAAGTTACAGCAGAAGTGGATCACCGATGAGGGCTCGGTCCTCAAAGTTACTGCAGAAGTGGAGTACAGACGAGGGTCGGTCCTCAAAGTTACTGCGGAAGTGGAGCACAGACGAGTGCCCAGTCGTCAAAGTTAAGAGCTGCACGCATCTTCATTTAGAAGATTCTCTTCCCATCTTTGTGGGTGGGACGCTTTCTTTAACAGATACTATCCTTGTCGTCTGAAAACAACCAGTGACTGTGACCCTATGTTAACCAGGGTGCACATTTTTCAGATCTTGTGGAGACTAATGGATTTATAAATCAGGAGTGTGAGGGGCATCAGCCGAACACGCACTAGAAATCCATGGCTACGCCCCTGCTTGGGTTCCTGTAAAAATAAATGTGCAACGATTGAACGTTAATTTTCAGCAGCTTAAAGACATTGAACTTTGCAGGGAAAAAGTGCCCAGACGTGGGTCCCGTGCTCTCCATGCCACTGGAATCAAGCTATCCTGGCTGAAGAGGGGTGAAACCCTAAAACCGGTCCTAGGATGCTTGTTTCCAGTTCAGGGAGGACCTGGCTTGGCAGTTCGGGCTGGACTGTTCCTATGAGGCACAGGGTCAAGACTGATTTGCATATGGCTTGGTTCAAACTGGAATGGCATGGTGAGCAAAAAAATGATGGATTTAGGCCCAGATCTCTGTACTGGGGTGAATGTATGACATTGTTCTGCATTCTGTCCATCAACTGTTGTTTTTGCATTTGTCCCCCCGAGTGGGACGGGTATGCCCAGACGTGGGTCCCGTGCTCTCCATGCCACTGGAATCAAGCTATCCTGGCTGAAGAGGGGTGAAACCCTGAAACCGGTCCTAGGATGCTTGTTTCCAGTCCAGGGAGGACCTGGCTTGGCAGTTCGGGCTGGACTGTTCCTATGAGGCACAGGGTCAAGACTGATTTGCATATGGCTTGGTTCAAACTGGAATGGCATGGTGAGCAAAAAAATGATGGATTTAGGCCCAGATCTCTGTACTGGGGTGAATGTATGACATTGTTCTGCATTCTGTCCATCAACTGTTGTTTTTGCATTTGTCACCCTGAGTGGGACCGGTATGCCCAGACGTGGGTCCCGTGCTCTCCATGCCACTGGAATCAAGCTATCCTGGCTGAAGAGGGGTGAAACCCTGAAACCGGTCCTAGGATGCTTGTTTCCAGTCCAGGGAGGACCTGGCTTGGCAGTTCGGGCTGGACTGTTCCTATGAGGCACAGGGTCAAGACTGATTTGCATATGGCTTGGTTCAAACTGGAATGGCATGGTGAGCAAAAAAATGATGGATTTAGGCCCAGATCTCTGTACTGGGGTGAATGTATGACATTGTTCTGCATTCTGTCCATCAACTGTTGTTTTTGCATTTGTCACCCTGAGTGGGACGGGTATGCCCAGACGTGGGTCCCGTGCTCTCCATGCCACTGGAATCAAGCTATCCTGGCTGAAGAGGGGTGAAACCCTGAAACCGGTCCTAGGATGCTTGTTTCCAGTCCAGGGAGGACCTGGCTTGGCAGTTCGGGCTGGACTGTTCCAATGAGGCACAGGGTCAAGACTGATTTGCATATGGCTTGGTTCAAACTGGAATGGCATGGTGAGCAAAAAAATTATGGATTTAGGCCCAGATCTCTGTACTGGGGTGAATGTATGACATTGTTCTGCATTCTGTCCATCAACTGTTGTTTTTGCATTTGTCACCCTTAGTGGGACGGGTATGCCCAGACGTGGGTCCCGTGCTCTCCATGCCACTGGAATCAAGCTATCCTGGCTGAAGAGGGGTGAAACCCTGAAACCGGTCCTAGGATGATTGTTTCCAGTCCAGGGAGGACCTGGCTTGGCAGTTCGGGCTGGACTGTTCCTATGAGGCACAGGGTCAAGACTGATTTGCATATGGCTTGGTTCAAACTGGAATGGCATGGTGAGCAAAAAAATGATGGATTTAGGCCCAGATCTCTGTACTGGGGTGAATGTATGACATTGTTCTGCATTCTGTCCATCAACTGTTGTTTTTGCATGTGTCACCCTGAGTGGGACGGGTATGCCCAGACGTGGGTCCCGTGCTCTCCATGCCACTGGAATCAAGCTATCCTGGCTGAAGAGGGGTGAAACCCTGAAACCGGTCCTAGGATGCTTGTTTCCAGTCCAGGGAGGACCTGGCTTGGAAGTTCGGGCTGGACTGTTCCTATGAGGCACAGTGTCAAGACTGATTTGCATATGGCTTGGTTCAAACTGGAATGGCATGGTGAGCAAAAAAATGATGAATTTAGGCCCAGATCTCTGTACTGGGGTGAATGTATGACATTGTTCTGCATTCTGTCCATCAACTGTTGTTTTTGCATTGTACAAGTTCACATGCAGACTGCATGACAATGTACCTTGTGATTGTTTAGGTGGAGCTACCTATTTGATGGGGGGCAGTGGACATTTCGTCGACATCACGGATATGTGTTTGTACTAGTACATTGACATCTCACATTTCCCTGCTATGCCAAATGTGATTGGCCAGTTTCTACACACAAGCGGCTCCTGTTGTGTCCTCTGTCCTGTTGTAAACGTGTTGCAGTTTGTACCACATTGTTGTCAATGCTGATGTGCTCTGAATGTCATGTGTGTGTGCTGCATTTTGGGAGAGTCACCCCTGCAGCTCTGATTTTGCTGCCCCTTGTCCCTTTCAGGCGGTGTGCCTTTGACTTCTGTGCCCATACAGTACTGAGATGTTGCAGACTTGGGTGAATTTGGGTCTTGGTGGGAGTTGGGACTCTGGGGCATGGTTTGTCCGCAGATGTGTTGTTGACGTAAGGGGTTGTTTGTGCAGGTGGATGTGTCAGAGTGTGACCTGCTCCTTTACGGATGTGGTCCACACTCAGCCACCTCAGTGTGGTGGCGTGCACCATGTCATGATGATCGGACTGCAGCCATGCTAATCGTCATGCAGTGTCACTTGCATTGTCAGTGTGGCTCTCGGACCCGCAGCTTTGCTGGGTTCAGCACATGTGCATGGGTTGGTTGTGAGATTGGTGATGTGTGGGAAGGGCCCCCTCTGGGCACATAGTCAACGGGGGCCTACTTGCTGTTTCTAGGTGTGCTGCAGTGTGCCAAGGGGATCAGGGACATGATCCAGAGTCATTGTGGGTGTGCACTGTGCTGTACTTAATTGTGCATGTGTGCCATTGTGCCCATCTCCCCCCGTCCCCCCAGTCCCTGGTGGTTACTCACCCTGTTGCTGTTATGTCAGGTCATGTTGAGCAGTGTCCGGTCCCCCAACTCCTGCCACCGTCTCCCCACTGATGACTGTGGACACCATTTCCTCCATCTCATCTAGCTCCTCCTGTGGCGCTGGACTCCCACCTCCAGTCTGCATTGCTGCCTTCTGGTTGTTGCCGAGTTTCTGCTTGCTTTTGCGCTTCACATCATTCCAGCGCCTCTTGAGCTCTTCCATTGTCCTCCTCAGCACTCGGACTGCATTCACCTTGTCCAGGATGGACTGCCATGTTGCATTTTTTGTTGCCAATGACACTGTGGAGGTGAAGACACTTGTTGATGGTGTTCTGTCACCTCCGTGATCAGGATCCTGTTTTCCTGCGGACTGAACCGCGTCTTCCTCTTCTTCTTGTCCTTGCCCTTCCCTGTCCCTGAGGTCCCAGGCTGCTCCTCCTGGGGGCTTGTGGGGTTCTGGCCGTCCTGTGTACCTGCTCCGGCTGCCTCCATTGTGCTTCGCTGTAGTTCGGTTTTTGTTTGTGTTTTTTTTTTCTGCTTTTGTAGTGATTTTTCCCGCCTGACTTGTGTGATTTGCAGCCCTGGCGCTGCTTTTCGCTGTTTGTCTTATCGCGGTTGGGCCCATCGCAACTTTTTTCGCGTTCGGGTTTGGATTTTCATCGCCATCCCGGGATGTTATCGCGGCTATTTGAGGCATTGTCGGGGGACTATCGCATGTTACCGCCATGTTGAGAATACGACGTAAACACGGAGTTATTTTCCCGCGATAAGCGGCGATATGAAAACTTGCGTTAAGTTTTTTTGGCGATGTTTATCGCACATTCTTGAGAATATCCCCCATAGAGTTTAGAAGCAGTGGTTATTTGCACATTTCCGAAATTGTGGGTACCCATACACACATGTGAATTAGAGGATATTTTTCAAAATGACTTCTTTTTTATACATTCTCTTACATTTGGAGGCAGAAATGCAAAGAAAGACAACTGGTAATAACACTTGTTCTACTATTCTGTATTCCCCTAAGTCTCCCAATAAAAATAGTACTTCTCTTGTTTGGGTAAACCTAGTGCCTGCGACAGGATCACATTTTTCCAGTGAAAACTGACCCTTTTTTTGCAATGTGCCTAGCTGTGGATTTTGGATCCTAGCTCAGCCGGCACCTAGGGAAACCTAGCAAACCTATACATTTTTGAAAACTAGACACCCAGGTATATCAAGGATGGGGTGACTTTTGTGGCTCTCACTAGGTTATGTTACCCAGAATGCCTTGCAAACCTCAAAAATAACAGATTTTCCTCATATTTCTATGATGAAAAGTTCTGGAATCTGTGGGGAGCCACAAACTTCCAGACCCCCAGCGGTCCCCAAAGTATCCTGATAAAAATGGTACCTCACTTGTGTGGGTAGGCCTAGTACTCTCGACAGGAAACAAAACTTGGACACATCACATTTTTCTAGTGAAAACTGACTTTTATTTCGTAATGTGACTAGTTGTGAATTTTGGACCCTAGCTCTGCCAACACCTAAGGGAACCTAGCAAACCTATACATTTTTGAAAACTATACATCCAGGGAAATCCAGGATGCAGTGATTTGGGTGGCATTCACCAGGTTCTGTTACCCTAAATCCCTTGTAAAGCCCAATGTAAAGTTCTGGAATCTGCAGGGAGCCACAAACTTCCACCCACCCAGCATTTCCCCAAGTCTTCTGATAAAAATGGTACCTCACTTGAGTAATAGGCCTAGTGCCCGCGACAGGAAATGGCACACAACGTACTGTGGAGACTTCAAAATGATCGATTACAAAAAGACCTTGTTTTGCGAAGGAGTCACCTGTGTTTTTGATCTCAGGCTATTGCCCCCATCTGCCTCCTGGGGAGGGCAGAAAGACTGTGACTTTTTTTGGAGGAGTGGGGGCATTGGTATGCCCATTCTGTTCAGCCCTCACTCCTGAAATGTGAAAAAAAATCCCTGGTGCCTCGTTGACTTTCTGCCCCCCCGGGGGTCAGAACAGGGGCTATTGCCTCCATCTGTATCCTGAAGGTGCAGAAAGATTACGTATAAAAAATATAAAACTGAATCCCTGGTGCCTAGTGGGCTTTCTGCCTCCCCTGGGGGTCAGATCGGGGGCTATTGCCCCATTTGCCTCCTGGGGGGGCAGAAAGACTTTAAAATTTTGGGGGGGGAAGGTGGGGGCATTGTCATGCCCATTCTGGGGAGCCCCCACCAGTGAAATATAAAAACATCCCTGCTGTCTAGGGTGTTTTCTGCCCCCCGGGGGGCAGATTAGGGCTACTGCCCCATCTTCCCCCCAGGGGGGGCAGAAAGACTGAACATGGCAGTTATAAAATGGGGAGAGCAAAGACCCTAGCCCAAGGGGCCACGCCCGCTCCCTGGTGCCTAGTGGGTGGATCCTTGCTTTGGGATCCCCCTCCTGGGGCAATCCCCAAGCAGGGATCCACTAGGGAAGGAGTACCATTAGAAAGAGAATATTCTCCCCTTTCCAACGATACCTCTCCCGTGTGTTTCGGTGCTCGGGGGCTGAGATAGCCCACAAACACGAAGCTCTGAAACTGAAATGAGCCGATTGGCTCATTACAGTTTCAGATGTAATGATGTCAGCTCACCATGCTTGCGATCATCATACCATATGAAATAAAAATGCCTCGGGAGGTTAGGGAACCTCTTCCCCACCTCCCGAGGCAAGATTTAAAAAAGGAAATCCCTCTGCTGTTTGCAGCAGTGGGATTTAGTGCGCATGTACTCATGACGGAATGGTTCCGTCATGAGCACATGAGCACTGGTGCTCATGGCGGAACCATATCGTCATGATCACTGAAAGGGTTAAGAGTTATAAAGCACTCTTTTTTACCTTTCACTATGCAAGATAGTCTTAACACATTTATTTTTCAGCCGTTTAAATAGTGCAAACCATGTCTAGTTACAAAAGAGCGCTTCACAACTAATACAGATTACATAAAGAGCTTTATCTTATAGCCTATCTCCCACCTGTCGAGAGCTTATTTAACCAGGCAAACGGCTGGTCCGCGAGCTGCGGGGAATCTCTGGACCAGATGACTTTGTGTGCCACTGACAGTCGGGTCATCCACCAGGTCAGGTGCCGATATTGGAACAGCGTGTGGACCAACTTGCCCGGCCACCACAGGAAGGAAGTGCCCACCCTTTAAATAACAAAGTGCTGTGCAGTCTAAACTCCAGAAAGAGGGTGAGCACGTGGTGTGAGGGCTGGGGCAAGGCAGAAATGACAGTGTATCCATGACACCCAGTCCCCTTTTCAACCATGGGCCCTGCTCCTGCACTGGCTTCCTGCACAACATACAGCAGAGCTATTCAGTGTGGGGCACTAGTGCTGCAGCGCCTTGACCCATTAAGGGCACTAATGCATGACTTTTGTTTCCAATGAATTTATGCAGGAATAGGCATTAAAATGGGTTAACCCAACCCACAATGCATGTCACTTGGCAGAGCTGCATTGTCATTTTCAATCTGTTATGTTTTTGTCTATTCCTTTTTAAATAGTGGGCCTGCTTTTTCAGCCCAGGTGGAGCTCTCTCATGAAGCATGGTTGTGTCTGCTACCTCCTCCACTAAGGGATAAGGAGGTAGCACTTGCCTACCTAAGGGGCATATTATCAAGAACGGCGTTAAAATTATCGCCAGTTTAGCGGCAGAAAACTGTCGCTAAAGCGGCGATAATGGGCTTGATAATATGCCCTGGAGAATTCCAATAGAAGCCCATGTTCACACCAGAACATGGACTTCTATTGGAATTCTCAAGGGCATATTATCAAGCCCATTATCGCCGCTTTGGCGGCAGTTTTCTGACGCTAAACCGGCGATAATTTTTAACGCCATTCTTGATAATATGCCCCTAAATTACCTCGTTCTTTTTTGTTTTCCTGTCCACATGGGAAATCACTTTATTTTGGACCCAGAGGTAGAGTTGTGGTTTTTGCAGCCGCTGTCCCAGTCCACAAAGGCCACAGTTCTGCAATGACTGATGATTCCTGGCCCAGTTGCCAGCTTGGAGCATGGGCGTAGCATCAGGAGGGGTGTTTGGTGTGTTACATGCCGCTAATAAATGTATGTTCTGGTAAAAAAAGTTGTCTACAAGTGCTTTAAGTCGGGTATGGTGAGGTGTCTGTTGGATTTCACCAGCAATATTTTACATACAGACAGACAAAAAAGCATGTACACTCTCTCCCTCTCTGTTTTGACAGTGATCAAAAAATTTAGGTTATTTTTTCAAATATTGTGTATCTCTAATGGCAAGATTAGCAGCTAGCGGAGGCATTATTTCTAAGGAAGCGTCCCCTGCTGGTAAGTGGATGGTGGATAGAAATGTGGAGGCACAAGTGAAAGGAGCTTATTCCATTTCCAAATGTCACCATTCAGAGAGAGTGGGCAGAAGGATCATGTCATTCATTTTGGCCTGTGAAGCGATGTCTCAGATGCCTGCGTTCAATGACTAGTGAAGTTTTTTAGACTTTCCTTCCACTCTAGAGGTTTGTTTGGTTCCAGCTCCAACACCACAAAATCGCATAAATCTCCAGGATCTGCAATAATTTTAATGCCACAGCAAGAGAGAGTGTATTACAAGAAAAAGGGTACCCCAATATTTGAACCTGAGGTAGTAAATGATATTGTGAAGAATACAATAGTTCATGTAAGGCCATAAAGTCCTAAAAAGCAAGAGAAAGTGTTAGTCACGCAATATTGAATAATTGCCAGAGGGAGCAAAATAGACAATTCCAACTATAGGAAGGGACACAGGAGGGCATTGACACAATAATTCATTTATTTATAAATGTTATATCAAAACAGTTGGAGTATAGAACCGGTGCTCACAAAAAAGTGAAAAGGAACGTGATGTGGCGAGTGAAGGTGATATTTAAAAACATACATCGCATTGACAACATAAGCAAAAACTCCTGAAGATAATTTTTTTAAACAGAAAAGGAGTTTTTTGTTGTACAAGAGGTTGACGGCGTTTCGATCTCAGAAACTTGAGATCTTCATCAGGACAAGGTTCGTGAGCATGAGGAATCTATAAGATTAGGATAATGCAATGTACATGTTTTAAGAAATTGTCCCGGAAAAATATGTCACTCATAAAGAAAATCATCATAATTATTATATAATACATACAAAGTGCTCCCGAAAAATATAGTCAGAACGTAGAATAACATAATTTTTAACAGTCTGAGCACAATTGACAGTTATTATGCCGTAGACTAGAATTCATGCAATATATATAAAATTCTTAGCAGTGCTATGTGCCTAAGGAGTTGGAGGCTGTAGCAACAAGGTGAACTCAAAACAGAGAACCGTAGGTTAATTACGGAACAACGCTTGTCGAGTGAATGCAAGCGAGCTAAAAACAATTACTCACTAGGCTTCCTTCTGGGATGCCTAGCGAGTAATTATTTTTTTAACTCGCTTGCATTCACTCGACAAGCGTTGTTCCGTAATTAACCTACGGTTCTGTGTTTTGAGTTCACCTTGTTGCTATAGCCTCCAACTCATTAGGCACATAACACTGCTAAGAATTTTTTCGCTTTCTTGTTTGATTCACTCTCTTTTATATATATTGCATGAATTCTAGTCCACTGAATAATAACTATCAATTATGCTCAGACTGTTAAAAATTATGTTATTCTACGTTCTGACTATGTTATTCGGGAGCACTTCGTATGTATTTTATAATAATTATGATGATTTTCTTTATGAGTGACATATTTTTTCCGGGACAACCTCTTAAAACATGTACTTTGCATCATCCTTATCTTATAGATTCCTCATGCTCACAAACCTTGTCCTGATGAAGATCTCAAGTTTCAGAGATCGAAACGCCGTCGACCTCTTGTACAACAAAAACTCGTTTTCTGTTTAAAAATTATCTTCAAGAGTTTTTGCTTATGTTTTTAAATATCACCTTCACTCGCCACATCACGTTCCTTTTCACTTTTTTGTGAGCACTGGTTCTATACTCCAACTGTTTTGATATAACATTTATAAATAAATGAATTATTGTGTCAATGCCCTCCTGTGTCCCTTCCTACAATTGGAATTGTCTATTTTTTTGCTCCCTCTGGCAATTATTCAATATTGTGCCTTATGCCATAGGCTAAGTGACTAACACTTTTTGAAGTCAACAGCTCTAGCTTTTTAGGACCTTTAGGCCTTACATGAACTATTGTTATCTTCACAACAGCAAGAGAGAGGACAGAGAAGTTACTCTGTCATGTTTCTAGGCCAGAAGCATCACAGAAATTTCCGCAAGATTGGATATGAATACAGACAATCCAAAACTAAGGACTTTGACAAAATTCGGCTAAAAGGTGCTCTGACAATTGGGAGGAGACTGGAATCAACCAGCTCGCCTATTCGCCTGAGGTGCATCACCGGTAAGCTTGATTTTACAGCTTCTCCTCTTCCTTCTTTTCCACAGCAGCAAATTCGTTTCAGCAGTCGTTCTCCAAAAGGGTATCTGACATTGTGGAACTGTCTTCAGCTACGGCCCTCTGCTTCATCCCGCTGGAGATTCTCATCTTCCATTTCGGCGACTACGTTTGATTGTGAAACTTTTCACCTGTGGCTTTGATACAAGGTCATGCGATGATGACCCTCCATCCTCTGACACCTACTGCAAGCTTGCCCCTCTGAACTTTACTGTCTCAGACAGTTTTCTCCAATAATTTTTCTAAGTCTGAAGGTAAAGAAGGGGAGAGAATGTAGCGCAAAACTAGACCGGAAGGTATCATAGCGCTTTACATGAGCATCAGTTGCATTACAGATGGACACATTCATTTTTGTTAGTCACAGGGAGATTAAGTGATTTGACCAGAAACACAGGATGTTGAGCATCCCTGCCGAGACTTGAACCCAGTTCCCCAGCTCTGAGGTCGACCCCTCTAGCAGTTGGGCCACATCCTCTCATGTATTTTCAGGAAAAGTGTCAGTAGTGTCAGGACAGAGAAGTTGAATTACACCAGGTCATTGATATGCATAGTCATGAGAAAAATTGAAGAATCAGGATGGGTCTGGTAGGATTAAGGAAGAAATGTGTTCGGAAGGAATGCTTTTGACTTCTTTATTGAAGGATATAGTTAAGGGATTTATTCTGATTTCAGGGGTCAAGGAGTTCCAAATTCTTGGAGCAATCCCAGAGAAAGATTTGTTGTAAGTTTTCTTCTTGTGGAATCTCTGAGGTTTCAGGAGTAAGGTATTATCAAAGCTATTACTAATAGTTTCCAACCCCATGTGAGCAGTACTTCTCTAAACCAACCTGACCAAGACCATTCTCCAGTATCCTCATGTATCTCAGCAGCAATTTTGTGAAGTTTTTGAATGGCCAGATTTACATTACACACAGAATGAGTCGCCAATAATGCTGAATACCTCTACCTTTTCCACCAACAGGATGTCTAAAACCATGTGATTTTGAAGGGAAAGAAGATTGCTAGCTTGCATTTCTACACTATTGTTACCTAGAGCACCAGCAGTCTCATTGATAACAGCTTCCACTACCCTGGTCAATCAACGGACCTGAAGACTATTGGCCCTGGGACCCCAGAAAGGCACCAGGCCATTCACTGCATTGATGAATTGCTGCAGGTTGTTATCTGTCTGGTCAACCTGTACTTCCTGTTTATTAAGTCGATATGTCTTGTGATAATCGGAGGGTACAAGGTAAGTGGGAGGGAGAAGAAATACGACATAGCATCTGCCTTACCCTCCTCTAGAGAGCTAAACGTAAATAAAATGGGTATTTTGCAAGGCCACAAATGATGGGGAAGTAGTGCAACTTAATATCACTGTACGGGAGCAAGTGCTATTCCTGACAGCGTGGGGCCCTTCACCTTGAACACAAAAGGGGGCTCTATTGGCATGCACAGGTATGGGGAGCATAGCCATCTTGGACATCTTTCTCTCAGTAAAGGATAATGGCAGAGAGGAGTCATTATTGCTGGTGAATTCCTCCCTCTACTCCATGGTGCCAAAGGTCCTAACAGCATTTAGGCAGTATAGATTATAGAGGTGATCCCTAAACTGTCTCTGTACAGGTTTGTTAGTGACTTTGATATAGGACCAATAATTCAATTCCCACAAGGCACTGCAAGACCCAATGTAGGATAAAGGTAGGGGAATAGGAGGCACCTTCCTTTCGATTGAAGACGGCAGAATGCCACATATCCAACAATCTGTAGCTTTATAGCCAAGATGGGCATTATGTAAAACCTGAATGAATGTATTATTCACATAATGCAAGCGGTGTGCTTACTTCTGAGGGGCGAGGGTTATGTAATGATGCTCTGCTGGTATTGAGGTGGTGACTGGTGGCACTGGCTTGGCAACCGGGTGGTTTTCTTCTAACCACCAGAACAATCCTAACATTCCTAATATTATTATCAGATGGCATAGAAACACCACAATTTTCACTTTCTTGGTCCAGAATTGTTGTAACTTAATAGGGATACCAGATACTGGTGTCTTCACCTCCTGCCACAGTACAGAGGGTGACCTCCCAAACAGTCCCAGTTCAATACTCCTAGTCTTACCCATAATGCATTTATTGTGTGTTACATACAAAAACCTGTTCTTGATGAGCGTTTGATGCTTCTCCTAATACTTGTCTTTATGTGCAGACTATTATTTTCCTACCCTTCCTTTCCACAGGCCTCTTCTTTTACAAAAGAAACCAAATCAAAAGCTCCTAACAGCGAAAAGCAAAGTATTGTGGCTAAGACATCCTAAAAATCTCTATCTCCTCTACCAAAGAACACCAAGAGTTCCCAGTGTCCTTTGCTTCAAAACCTCACTAGTAAGCTTACGTACAGGTCCGGACGTTGACGGTCTTGATCACTGGCATGGGTTGTTATCGCTCCAGAAATAGTTTCTTTAATCAAAGTCTATAGTTCTTGACAGCCCTAGGTCTCAAATTGTACCTAGGCAAATCACAATATGGATGCTCAAACAGAGGTATTGGTATCAATTCGGGCTCAACAGGAGTGAGGTTAATCAATCGATGCGCTACTTCTCCTACTTTGACCAGTTCAAGCACATCACTAAAAGATACTTGCTGTGGAATTTGTTTACATTCAAAATCAGGAATCCCTTCCTTCACCCATTGATCATAGGGCAAAGGCAGCAGAGCTTTCTTGATGTGACTGCCATGTATCCAGTGCTCAGGACCAGTACACTTAACAGCTGTGTGAGTGGCGAGTAGATCTTGCACCAGCCCTTTCCAGCGAGGCTCAAGGCTGGATTTTCTTTGGAAGTTTCAGGTCAAGACACAATCTCCCGACCTCACGACATGTCCGTATCCTTCAAGGCGAGGTGGGAGACTAGCCTTGACCTGTTGATGAATGAGATGCAAATCTTTAGTCAATTGTTCACAATAGTCAACCAGCAAGGGATATTCAATTTCGGAACATTTCTCTGCTCTAGGTACACATTTGCAGGCCTCCCCATGGCGGCTTCATAGGGAGATAAACCAATTTTCCAGTGAGCAGTGGTGCGAATAGAAAGCAATGCTATTGGTAAGGCATCAGGCCATTTCAATGTACTTGTTGCACATGTATTTGACAACTTATTCTTCAAAATATCATTATACCTTTCCACTAGGCCTGCAGCCTACGGATATTTAGCAGCATGACATTTTTGCTTTATTTGTAGTCCATTACAGACCAGTTGCATTACTTTCACAATAAAGTGTGGCCTGTTATCACTCCAGAGGACCCTTAGCAAACCAAACCTCGGAAAGTACTTCTTGAGGCGCACCTTTGTGGTACTCAGGGCTATGGTATCCTTTAGGGGATAGGCCTTCAGCCATCCATTAAAGGTACAGACCACAACCAAAACATACTTCAGTTTGCCTACTCGTTCCATCTGGAGGCTCTCGAACGGAAAGTCATATGGGGCAACATTTCCTGGTGGCGCAATGTTTCCCTTACCCACAATGTGCATCACACAAATCATACAATTCTTGACCACAGAGGCAGCTTTTTTGGCTATCAAGGGATTCCACCAAACATCATCTAAGGTCTTAGTTATTCTCTTCCCTCTGATATGAGCAGGGTTATGAGCCATAGTGACAAATGTGTTGACAAATCAATTTGGGAGCATCCTTCTCTGCTTGTCTGACAATTCTACCCAACATCCGATATCATCTTATCTACCAAACATCCGCCATGACTCTTTCTGTTCTGTGGTAGCTTCCTGTTGTATTTTTTTAGCACATTCTAAGGTATTGTTAAACATCGGTATTTCAGGGACCCATCTAGCTGGTCCTGCAACATACATTAGACTGCATTCAGTCTGTTTGCTTGGCTGTTTCATCTGCAAAAGCATTTCCTTAACCTATCTCCTCAGTAACCTTTTTATGGGCACTACATTTACTGATTGCAATGCATTTTGGTAACATTAACGCATTCAACAATTTACCAAAATTCCTTTCTTTTTAACCCTTTTACCTATCAGTCCACAAAGTTATTGGCCTGGCAGTCATGGCAAAGTGTATTTAGAATCACTCAAAAAGCACCCAATTTCCGATTTTATCCATATTTAAAACTAAAAACAGACAAGAAAATAAATGGTTTTCTGTCTGTATTTATCTGAAAAGTCAGTAAAAACGAGAAAATAGGGAGCCTTATTTACAATTAAAGAGAAGCTAGTTATCTAATGTCTGCAAAAGGAAGTCATACCTATGAAAAGGCAAGAACATCAAATTGAGTCTGGGGACATTTTATTTTCTGTACCAAATGAATTCTTTGTGGGTACAATATCCTACCCCCCCTTCGACAGGAGGTGACCTAAATAGGCAACCTCCTGTTGACAATATTGCATTTTAGATAAGGACATGTTATCTCCTAAGAGTGCTAAATGATATAACAAATGGCCTGTTGTCTCCTTACAACCTCCCTCTGTATCTGAGGCAATCAACAGATCATCAATGTATTGGAGTAATACATGGCCCTTATAAGGGGTAAAAAGTTCTAATTGTTTCTTCAAAGCTTGACTGTACATACTAGGGCTTTCTGCATACCCCTGGGGTTCTCTGATGAATGTAAAGGAACACCCTCCAAATGAAAATGAGAAAAGGTATTGACTTTCTTTAGCAATAGGCACACTAAAAAATGCATTTTTCAAAAAAAGCACAGTAAAATATTTAGCTGAAGACAGGATCATGGTAAAAATAGAATTCTTGTCAGGAACAATGGGATATTGGGCTACTACAGCTTTGTTGATGGCTTGAAGATCCATCAATAGTCTATATTTTTCAGGTATTCCCTCTGTGTCTTTTTTAAGAACAGGAAGTATAGGACTGTTACATGGGCTACCTTCTATTAGGCCTCGGTGGTGAACTCCGCTCCGTTCGTGGAGTTTGCAGAGTTTTCTGCACTCTGTACTCCGCGGAGCTTGCGGAGTGCAGAAAACTTCTCTTCGCGTAGTGCAGCGCAGTTTTTTCCCAGTTCGCTCCCACGAACGGTAGGTTGCGCAAGAGCGAGCTGCTGCTCAGGTAGAGTTTCTACCCAAGAGGCAGGAATATCAGCACGAATGGCAGTTCGCGCTGCACTCCGCCACTTGCGGAACTCCGCTGAGTTTTTTTGTCACTTCGCAGAGTTCCACGTAGCGCAACTCCGCGAACTACACCCAGGTCTGCCTTCTATCTCTTTTACTATACCCTTATATATTAAATCAGAGATAACATCTTTGAGACCTTCCTCTCTGTCCCCGGATATTTTATATTGAGGAATGCAAAGTAGGGGAACACCTTGTTTAACAGTTAATAGCATAGGGTCTATGTCCATTCTACCAACATAATTTTCTCCTGATGCCCAGACCTTTTTATCAATTGCCTGTAATTCAGGTGGTAGGTGAGTAACATCCATCATTATAAAACATTTGCTAAAATTATCAGAAGCAATTGAAATATAAACACTAACAGGAGAACAATAAATGTTAGCATTCAATCTTTTCAATAGGTCCAAGCCTAATAAATTCTCAGTATAATTTTTAGTGAGCACTAATAGGGGGGAGGTGGTGTAGGGACATATAGTGACATCTGTTGCTTTGGAGATGGGGCTCTTGATGGGGATACCTGAGAATCAAACTGATGTATTCATTCTGCCGGAGATGGGAGCCCCTGGAAATTTGTCATGAGCCACTTATATGCGAGTAGCACCCATATCAACAAGGAAGCAATGTATTTCCCCTTCTGTACCCATGGTGACATAAGGACCTGCTTGATTAACTGGAATCATGATCCTTTTTCCAACCTTTCCATCGCTGTCCTGTTGTGAATAGTCAAAGGTACTGTAATCAATGTCAATATATTTTTCATTATAGAAACGCCTGTTAACTTGTTGGCCATCAAAATAATTATAATGTCTATAGTCATTCTGAGGCTGGGTAAAATCTTCCCTATTTGTGCCATCTGTTCCTGTTCCCCTAGTCACCAAACTACCTCTTCCTCTTGCCACAGTTGCTTGGTCCTGTAGACTAGGGCATTCACTGTTCCAATGACCTTCCTGTATGCAATAGGTACACCGATTTTGGCCTAATCATGCTCTATGTTTCTGCGAGGAAGCCAGTGAGGCTCTGCCAGTCCCTCTTACATGCCCTCCTCCTATCACATTTTCCATACCCCTTTGTCTTCTCCTATCTGGGAAGGCTTGCTATAGCAAAACCTTCATTTTCAATGACTTCATTTTCTTATTTCTTTTCTCTATTAATTTTCTGGTAATTCTCATAATATGTAGCCATTACCAAAAGGTCTGCAGTTTCTTTAGTTGGCCAGGTGCTCTCGGACACTTTAATCAAGTCTCCTAATTCTTTCATCAAATTATTCACAAATTTGTCAGCAAACAGTCTTTTCCCTGTGACAGTTTCCCTATCCTTACCACTGTGAGCCCTGAATATTTCCTCCATCCTAGTGAAATAGTCAGAGACTTCTTCTGTAGGCTTTGGTTTACAAGCTGTTATTTTATCCCAATTTATGTCTTCCCTCTGTATTATTAGTAACAATTTACCAATTTACCAATAATACAATCAGGCAAATTGAGTATAAGTTGATCTAGTCTGTCTCCTGGACTTTTCTGTCTGTTAAAATTTTCAAAATGTCCCCAGGCATGCCCAAAGTGTACTGCATCATCATGTCTGCGCATTCCATGCCATATTTCTCTGGGGAGTAGGGCATCAAAAAATAGATCCAAGTCCTTGAATGTCTTTACACATAGTTTTGTGGCTGACTCTAGGGCTTCATAAGCCCCTTTGGGCTTTTCCTAAAGTCTGGCAAATCTTTCTTTGTTGCTATTAATTCAATCCTGCTCCACTGGGTATGGATGAATTGGGGAATAGGGTTCTGATCAGGAATGCCAACAGCAGCCGGGGGTGCAGGAAGGGGCTCATATATCCAGGGGCGGCTCCTCCATGTGGGCAGAGGAGCGTCGCCCCACGGCTTTCTCGCAGTGTGAGAAGCAGAAACAAAATGGTATTATAAATGCAATTTTATGTTTCTGCTTCTGGCACTGCAAGAAAGAAGAAGGATATGGTTGAGGGCGGGCGGGAGGATGGGTCTGCTCGAGGGCAGGGGGGGAGTGGCTTGCCCAATGTTGCGGGCCCTGACTGTTTGGTCGGACCTCTGGGGTCAACCAAACCAGTCATGCGCACTCTCCATTTTCTCCATGTAGGCTGCATGCTGCCTACATGGAGAAAATGGCCTCCCCATAGACGCTTGTGTGGTCAACGTCCCAGCCAATCACAACACTGCCATTGCAGTGTTGTGATTAGCTCAGGGGAGTGGAGGGAGGCTGCCTGCTTCCTGTTCCTGCGGAGGCAGGAAAGCAGGAGCAGACTGTTGCTGTGAAGACGTGGGACCCGGGTAAGGTATGTTTTATTTTTTTATTATTTAAGCCCTGCACAGCCCCCCCTTCCCTCGTGACAACTCGCTTGTCCCCCCCCACCCCGCGCCCACTCCTCTACCCGTGAGCCATGCCGGCCGCGACTGCATATATCCCTCATATGATATTCCCCTTCCATTTCTTGATATTTTCTTCTAAACTTAACAACACCAATGCAAACAATTTTCAACAACTCGGGGACATCTGGGGAAGGGATCATGCGACCCTTTGCATCACGCCATACTCGTAAAACCGCTTGTGGTGTATTTTTTTACACCATGTCCACCAGTCCTCTACCCTTTCACTCATATATTGGATAAGTACGTTTTGATGAAAAGCATCAAGCATATTCACTGTTGGCATGACAGTATTCATGTTGGCATTATTTATGTCATCCATCCATCTATGGGCTGTCCATTTCCGTTCTTTTGGGTCAGCTCTCTGTGATCCATATCTGGTATTAGGTCTCTCCCTCCAACTGCCACTCCTTTCTCTCCAATTACCACTATGCTTGTGAGTCAATGTTGGGATACTTGCAGGCGTGTTTCCAGCTGATTGGGATGCAGAGGGGTTCCTCCAGTCACTAGCCTTGGTAGAAAATGCATCTGAGGGGTAGTCAGTACATTCGGTGCAGGTATCGTTTGTCCTGCTTGTGACTGCTGTTAAACAGCAGGCGGATTGAGTATTGGTCCGGGTGGGGAAGGCAATTGTTGACCTGGTAATTGGACAGGAAGAATTGGTATATTTGGAACGGGTACTAGAGACATTTCCCTGCTGTCCCATCTGAAGTGTTACATTTTGTGCTTCTGGGGCAGGTACAGGAACCTGTGGAACATATGCTGGGGGATTCTCCAGTAGTCTCTCTAATACCTCATCCCTGTCCTCATGTTGTTTGTCTTGTTTCACATATGTCTTGTTAGTAGTCATTCCTAACTCTCTGTCCATCCATTCAATACTTTCAGTTTGTTTTAGTTGGTCATATGCCTTGGCTTTCTACAACACTCCCTTTTTCCTTTCTCGTTCCCTCTCTTTTTGTTCTTTGTTGCTAATATTTTGTCATGCGTTTCCTTTTATAAAAAAATATTTTTATTATGTTTTTTTATATAAACAGCACAGAGTTATATGACAAATTAAAACGTGAGGGTTGATCAGATCTTCTTAACAAACAAGAAAAGAAAAAAGGAATTTCATCCTACTTCACAGAGCAATTACGAGAGGCACATAAAAATCGCAATTTATCCAACAAAATTTACAAACTGCAGAATTTCATATGGCTAACAATAACAATAGGTTCCCCCGCCCACACATTCAAATAATTCAGGGGCCATTAAGAGCCTGAGACTCCTTCCAACTCAGAATGGGAGCCCAGATACGCCTACCCAAAAATCTCCCTATTTTGCCCTTTCTCTCATAAATGGCTCTTTCCAAATTAAACATTGACAACAGCCGCGCAAGCCAATCCTGGAATGTTGGGGCTACTGGGTCTAGCCAAGCAGAAGCGATGCATATCCTTACTACAGCCATAGCCAGAAAGAGGAAGCGATAAGATGGATCTTGCGCTCCATTACTACTAACCCCGAGAAGTATCAAAGCCGGGGTTAGCTTAGCTTTCACGCCCAATGTCAAATCAAGAAAATTTCTCAATAGAGTTTATTAAGATTTCAAAATGTGGGCAGGACGCAAACATATGAGCTAGATCGGCATCCGGCGAGTCACACCGAGGGCATCTAACTCCTACCTGCCCCCCCCCATTGTGCTATCCTCGCCGGGGTGTAATAAAGTGCAAAGATAGTCTTATAATGCTGAGCTTGAAGCCCTGCCGAGCATACAACCGTCTGACCCAGTTCTAAGGAGTCGAGAAACTTCTCTGGTTCTACACCCAGCCGTTCTGCCCATTTTTCCCCATGTTTTCCCAGATCATCTTGCTTGAGCGCTACTAATTCAGCATACATTATCTTTATAGTGCAGTTCCTACCACCTCTAATAGCATCAATGACTTTAACTTTACCAAAGCCATTGAACCCTCCCACCTTCTTGCTAAAAAAGCTTCGTAACTGCAGATATTTAAAAAAATTACTCCTTTCAAGGCCAAACTCAGTCTGAATATCACTAAATTGTCGGATTCCATCCGTCCATATTATATCCCCAGCATTCCGCACCCCCCGCCTCACCCACTCTGCCATAGTTACATCAGAAAAGATTCCAGGAAGCATAGGATTTTTATACAGCTGAGTACAGCAATTAATCCTCCCAAGGCCCATCTTCTTTTTAAGTGCAGCCCAGATTTTAAAAGCAGCCAGTAAGGTCTTGAATTTTGTTTTCTTATAGTAACTAGGCTCGCTAAATTTCATAAAGCAATTCACTGCTTGTTCGCCATGCAATAACTAATACACATCCGGGAGCCAGGGATCAGTAGGGCACCCACCAAGCAAGCAGCTCATATATTGGAGAGCCGCCGCACAATAATAGGTTTTAAAATCCAGGACGGCGAAGCCACCTATTTCCCTAGGCAGTGACATAAACCTAAGAGCCCTCCTGGTTTTCCCATGCACCCAGATAAACCGATTTACCATATTCTCCAGTGCCGCAAACCAATGTTTTTCAAATTCTAAAGGGATTGCCCGGAACAAGTAGAGTATTTTAGGTAAGAACACCATCTTTACAACAATGCAGCGGCCCACTAATGACATATGTAAGTTATTGAATCTGTCAAAATCTGATTTTGCCTTCCCAATTACGGGCTCGATGTTCCTTGCCACTAGCTTCCCAAGTTCCGGCGTAATATCAATGCCCAGGTAAACAGCTGATTCAGTTACTCGCGGATCGTCCAAATCCACATTCCCGTTCTTAATTATCTGTGTTTTTTGTTTATTTAAGGCATACCCAGAGAATCTGCCAAAGTCATGTGCTACCAGCTCAACTGCAACTAACGCAGTTGAGGGATTCGCAGTAACGATGGCAACGTCATCCGCGTAAGCCAATACTTTTGTTTCCAACCCCTGACAAACAGTAGACTTAATTCCATTATTGGCCTCCAGCAACCGAATTAAGGGATCTATATAGATGGCAAAAAGTAGAGGGGAGCACTGGCAGCCCTGTCTTGTCCCACGGTTAATAAAGCAAGGTGCGGTATAGCCCCCATTCAATCTTAACCGAGCTGTAGATGCTCTGTACAGAACCTGAATAGCTTCAATAAATCCTCTCCCGATGCCAAACCATCTCAGAGTCTCCCAAAGGTAGTCCCAGGAGACCCTATCAAATGCCTTTTCGGCGTCCAAAAGCATAACAGCCATAGGGTCCCCTGAGACCTCGGTTGCATCGAATAAAGTTATTACCCGGCGGATATGTTGCGTTGTTCCCCTCCCGGGTATAAACCCATGCTGACAGGGATGTATTGTTTTCCCAATAATATGATTTAATCTTGTGGCCATAGCTTTAGAGAAGACTTTGATGTCACTATCCATAAGTGTTATGGGCCTATATGACCCGGGTTCTCTAGGTGCCTTACCCTTTTTCAAAAAAATTATAATATCTGCTCCTGCCCATGACTCAGGAGCAGAACCACCCTTTTGAGCTTGGCAAATAATATCTGCCAAATCAGGTCCAATTACATCCACAAAAGTTTTATAAAACTCTAGTGGGATCTGATCCGGACCAGCAGCCTTACCAGAAGGTAGACTGCTCAATGCACCAAAGATCTCGTCCTGGGTCAGCACGGCCTCAAGAGTCTCCATATCTTCAGGGTCAATGCTCTGCAAGGGAATTTTACTTAAATACTCCTGAATTGAGCTCTGCTCCATCGGTGGTTCCTCACTATATAAGCGTTGATAGAATTGGCGGAACACTTCCAGGATCCCGGATGAGTCAGCCGTTATACTCCCACTATCATTAATAATTTCAGGTGTCTCCCCTGCTGTGCTTTTTTGTCTCAATCTGACTGCGAGAGTGTGCCCCACCCGCTCACTGAACTCATAGCAATGCTCTCTTTTTGCTAGGAAGCTTTCCGCAGCCTTAACAGCCATCCGATCTCCAGCATCGGCCTTGACTAAGGCCAACCGAAGTAAAATATCCTCGATTGGTTTACTCATATTGATAGCTATGGCAAGCTCCTCCTCTATCCCGATCAAAGTTTTGCTGAGTACCTCCTCTTGTTGTGCCGCCTTTTTCTGCCGGTACAAACTATAGCTTAATGTCTCACCTCTAACCGCAGCCTTAAACGCGTCCCAGACTATCCCTGTACGAGCGCTCTCCCTGTTAATGTCCCAGAACTCCTTGATCCATCCTTTCATGTGGAACACATATTCTGGGTCTTTTAGAAGCCCCCTTTCAAAGGTCCAAACCCGCTCGGACCTTACCCCCCCAGTAAAAGCAACTGTGAGAACTAAGGGGTTATGGTCTGAAAGTATGCGGGGATATTTCTCTATCTTAAACCTTGAAATGAAAAACTGTGATACAAAAAAATAATCAAGTTAAAAAACAGCCTTATGGGGAGCTGAAAAAAACGTACTCCCAGGATCTTCGGGCTTTAAATAAGCCCACGCATCAGTAAGTCTATTATTCCTAACTAAATTCGTAAGAGCTTTAAAAACCCTCCTTTTTCGACCGGAATATCCACCTCCCAGGTTGCCCCACAGCCCACCCAACCCATTAATATTAAAATCCCCACAGATTATTACAGGAGTGGGCCAAGTTGCAAGCTCAGTATCCAAAAATTCAAAGACCTCAGAGTCGTCACCGGTCGATCCATAAACTGAACAGATTGTAAACATTTCACCTCCCCATGAGCATTCGACCACAGCCCAGCGGCCCCATCTGTCAGATAATTTTCTTTTAACCATTATATCCCTCTGCCGAGTGAGAATAGCAACCCCTCTTGTTCGAGTGCCTTGCTTGGTATTAACCATAAGCTTATATCCAAGTTGATCCAAGCTGTTACCTCTGATACCCTCTATGTGGGTCTCTTGGATACATAGTAATCAATTTGCAAGCTTTTAAATAAAATTGCAGCCTTTTGCCTTTTACCTTGATCATTTAGCCCACAGACATTAATTGAAGCAATTTGAAGACTCATTATACCATATTACACAAATTTCCTTCTAAAGACAGACATAATTGCCTCTTTAATTTAACCAAAGTTGATCTACAACAGCTCATTTTCTTCCCATTTCCATAACTATTTATCAAAGTTTCCCTCACGTGTTGTACTGTGCAGTATTGTGCTGTGCCCTTACCCACCCCACCCCACCCCTCCTGCCCCCTCCCCTACCAGAGAGCCGCCTCCCACCCCCACCCCCCCAGCAGCCCTTACAGGCAGATAGGTCAGGCATTACCTAAGTTTGGCAGCCGATCTCACATCTCTCAAGCTGCCGCAGTTCCCCTCCCCAAAGCCCCATAACACCGTATAAGCCCACCCCCAGTTGCAATCTAAACCAACTAAACAGTATTCAAAGTCAATAATCAATCAGCAGTCGAACCCCCATGCGACATGCGGCCAGCACCTCCCCTCCCCTTTGCAGCCTTCAATTCGGCAATGTATTCCTGTGCCTTGACTTCCGAAAAAAACATTTGCACCTTCCCATTTAGGATGACCTTAAGCCGGGCGGGAAATAACAAAAACGCCTCACAGCCCATCCCCTGAAAAGGAGTTATCAACTGCCGGAGTCTCCATCTCCACTCAACCGTGGCGTGGCAGAAATCAGGGCGAGCAAAGAAGGTATGTCCCTCAAAAGTTCGTTTAGAATCTGGTCTTGCTCTGTCAATTATGGCCTGTCTGAGGAGAAAGTTCCCGATGTAAATTAGAATTGCTCTTGGTCACTCCCCTTGACTAGCTACATTGGTTTTCCTCCGAGTCATTGGAAAGCGATGTGCCCGCTGTACCTCCACCTCCCAGTTCCAGTGGGCAAGATCGGGAAAGGCTCCTTTCAGCAAAGAGACTACAAAGGACATGATATTTTCCCCTTCAACATTTTCTGCCAGGCCTAATAGCCGTACGTTATTTCTGCGTTGTCTGTTTTCAAAGTCTTCAAGCTTCCAACAGATATCCAGAGATTGTTTTTCCTGGGATTCCTGAAAATACCTGTAGCTTGCCGACTTCCTCCTCGAAGGCAACAGTTCTATCTTCCATATGGGTAACCCTTTCAGCCATATCTATGCACAACTTATTTACTTTGCGCATGGAGCCCTGCAGTTTTTTGGTGGCTTGGAGTGAACTTCGGCTCTCCAGTCTAGCCTCCCCCTGCATCTGTTTGAGAGTGGCATACAGTAGCTCTAGCGAGGGTGGAACAGCAGCAGGTTCAGAGCCAATAGAGCCTCCGTGCGCAACGACCAGTGAGTCAGTTCCATAGGTCATACTTGTGGTCATATTTGTAGCCGAATAGTCCCATTCAAGCTTACGAGCTGTGGCTGAATCCAATTTAGCGCGTCCAGCTCTGGACCTTGCCCGTCGCTTTGAAGCCGAAGACCTACTATGATGCGTTTTTTGTGTAGTAGAGGATTCCCCAGAATCTGTCTCATCGGAGGTATTATGATCACTGGGCGTAGGCGACTCTGAGTCATCATTAAGTGAATAAAACTTGTCCCCCTCTGGGGACCCCAAGGGCGTTTGGGACCATAATGGGATCGGGATCTGGTCAACAACATTGCCCAGAGATATGGCCAAATGCGAAGCATCCATTAAAGAGACAGGACGATTATTGCCAGTCAAACCACCTTCCGCGGCGGGAGCAGGACCCTTATAACCTGCCCTGCCAGAACAAGCATTGACGCTAACCTGGGGGGGCCGATCACCAGAGTCCCCAGGACTTCCATCTCCACCCCGCGGTCTCACCCTGTTTTCCCTGCAGCTCTGGGGAAAACGGCAGCGGTGGCTGAGATTCCTCCTCGGCATCATCGGGATCCCGGGTCACAAGCAAGTCCTGCTCCGGTCCGGGTTGTGCGCTCAGCCCCGCTGTGAGCTCAATCACGGCAGAAAGTTGAACCGGACTAGCCGAGCTGGTCTCCGCCACGGCAGCCTCCGATATGCCCAATGCAACAGCCTCCATCAAACTGGGGGTATTCTGCCTTCCAAGAGAAGTGGTAGAAGCTGAAGCCGACATGAAGGCTTCTACAACGGTCGGCTGCCGCAGAGAGCCCTCCACAGCCGCCGCACGAAGACGGGTTCCACCTGCCACGCCGGCATTTTTTGATTTAGTGCCTCTTTCATCTCCCTTTTTCGACGGGCCCCCACGCCGGACTTGATTTGGTCCCCGCAGAGCCTCCGTTGGGGGGTCCTTGACGGCCTCTTTAACAGTTTTATTCGCTTTAGGGGCCATAGCTTGCCGACAGCTACACCGGCACTTCTGAAGATACAACAATAACAGCTGAAGAGCGAAAGCAAATCTCCTTGGTCTCCGCAGGCGTCCGTGACATCCGAGCCCCAGGAGCCGAATCAGCAGGTCAAACAGGTAAGTGCACGGTACCATAATATCCCATTAGCTACACATCCTTGAATGCCTCAGGGGGAGAGAAACTGCAGCAGCTCTCACTGAGGTCAGTCAGCGACCATCTTGCCTCCCTTGTCATGCGTTTCCATTTATTGAAACTTTCCCACATCGCTTGTCTGACCTTTTGTCTCAAACAAACATTGCTGCAATTCTTGAATTTAATTCAAATCAAATGAACCATCCAGTGGCCATCTCAAATCCTCATTTCCCTTAGTATAGCGATGCCATAGTCCATTCCACAAGTTCACATGTGTCCCATATCTTGTCATCATCTTCCAGGCAGGACTACCTTTGACCGGGACTGGTTGTGACTCATCCAGGCGTGGACTCATGAAACAGCAACAACAACAATGCATTTTTTTTAATTTGCTCATTGTCCCTTAAAGTCAGAGGCCATCTAAATAAGAAAATGTACCAATACAATCAATAAAGACATATTTATCAGTTCCAACCTAAGACCCAACCAATGTGATGCAATAAAATTCTCAATACCAACAACCAATCAATAATCCAATACAACTATTACAAAACAACTTGGAACAATCTCCCCAGCCGTTAGTTGAGGATGTCCGACTCTCTGTACTTGGCAGTTCAGCCACTTTTCACTTGATCGGTTTGGAACCTCTGCTGGGGAGATCCTCTTGCCAGGGGACAGCAGTTTGGGACTTCAGATGGCAGCTGCGAGAAACCAGTTTCCTCTTGGAGGGGCCCCCATGATCAGTAGAACTCAGGTCATGTCACCTCAGCCACAGACTCAATTGCTGTTGGTTGTCCCACATAGAAGTCCCATCTGGGGTGCCATTTGTGGAAAGAGTACACTTGCTCCCTGGATAATAATACTCTTATCCACTTAAATTCAAAGGAGTACAGGTTGTCAGAGGTAAAACAGAGCAGTTTTATTATGCTCTAGTGGGCACAAACCAACATGCGATTAGCATGTCCGTGAAGGAAATGAACACTTGAAACAATTCTCCTTTTGTATTTTAGTATGTAACAAAAAAGTCTGCGTGCAGACTCCACTTACCATACCTAAATCATTGGAAATTTCCTTCCAGTTATGCATACAAAGAAAACAGCTAATCACACTACATTTTCAAGGCAAGCATGAGTGAGAAACTCACAGGGCTTGACTAACTGCAAATTGTATGGAAACAGCCTGCGGTATCTCATCTTACAATAAGTGCAAATGATTAACAGTGTGTAATTATTTTAGCAACCATTCAATACGTTCCAAGGGCATGGCGAACAAGAATATGCACAAGTCAGCACATACATAAAAGTTTAGGAATTTGTGGGAAAAAATCCACGGACAACAATGTACAAAAATGTCGGGTACATACAAAAACCGATGAACTTGTGTTCCTATTATACAACCTTTTCCTCAGTTGAAGGATTGGTCGTAGGTGAGTGTCTCCTATGGCCCTTAATAGGACACTGAATGCTAGCCATCTCTGTGGTGATGTGAATGAGTCTATGTAAGTCTGCTTTGAGCTCTGGCAGGCTTTTTGTAATCTCATCCAGTCTGGAATATAGTAAGGTATGGGGCAGGTTGTCAGGTCTTCAAGCAGTAGACAGGGGGGCAAGGGGATGATAAGTTCATTGGGGATAGGGTCCTGATGTATTGGGAGAGAGAGGATAGAGTCATTTTGGAATGGGTACTGATGTATTGGGGAGAGAGCATAAGAGAGAGTGGACTGGGGAAAGAGGTAAGAATGATGTTAGGAGGGGTGAGCCAAGTCGATGGGTAAGAGGGAGTGCTAACAGAGTCATAGTAGATGTTATTGGTGGATCGGCATTCTGGGGAAACAGTGGTTGAGGCAGTTGGGAGTTAAGCTGTGGAGTCACGTCGAGGGTGTTGGTAACTCAGCTATGTAAATCTGAGGTAATTGCACTGGTTGTAGGGTCAGACTGTAATCTAGTGTGGTAGGGAGTGGTTTCTATCCCCCCGGGTGAAGTAGGTGAGCTACTGATGCCTACAGCATTAGGTGGAACAGAGGAAGAATCAGACCTCACTACCGTTTTCTTGATAAGAGAGAAAAAGTCCTCAAATAATTCAAGGTGCTGATCTGATGACTGGATTCCGACAGTTTGAGACCATAGGGCATTTTTCTGTTTGTGGAGATCACTAGTAGAGAGAGGAGGGCTTTCCTCCATTGTGCCCCTTTTTTGTATAAAAATGAGATCACTAGTTATAGCTCTTTTACTTGTACAAAAATAGGGGTCAGATACCAAAGTTTCTGGATGAGATTTGAGGAGTCTGTGTTTTAAGGACTTGGCTGCTTTTTTGATAAATTAAGGAGGTAGGTAATTTTCTAAGTGTAACGTCCTGCTCTCTCCAGGGTGGAGTTGGTTGTTCTTTGTGGACCCATTACAAAGACTAGATGAGCATAGGGTGGCGTAGGAGTGTGTAGAAAGTGTGCAGCAGGCACAGGGGTGCAGGAATAAGGGCTAGAAGGTGTAACTGCTGAGGTGCGCAAGTCACAGGCATAGGTTTGTCTCAGGAATAATGGAGTTAGGTCGGGTGCAGATGTAGCCAGCAGAGGGGAAAGCAGCCCAGGCTTGTGACAAGGATAGGTGTGCTTTGCCTTAAATTGTGGATGGGCGAGTAGCTTGATAGATTCTTCCTTAAAGAACACGCATTTGGAAGGTAAAGTTATCTGATGTTTTTGATGAAAGGTAGCAAGCTAAAATAATTGTGAAATAAAATCCTTGTGGCGTAGTGGGGAACAGTTAATTGAAGAATTGAGGGCGGTCGTAAATTATGTGTGTCTAAATTTAATCTTTCAGATTTTAGCGGTGGCTGCCGGATTTTTCCAAATATCTATTATCACAGGAGCTTCTATAAATCAAAGTTTATAGAAGGAGGGTGTCATTAACAATTTAGCCACTAGATGGAGTTCCAAGGATGCGAATAGGTCAAAGTCCGCTTTTTAGGTTTCGCTTGAAATCTCTTGTATTCACTATTGTTATATCTTCCCTCCTATCTCTATTAGTACTGCAGCCCTATGCTGCATTGCAGTGTTCTTAAGTTCCATTCCAGGCATCACCTTGTAGAATGTTGGGTTGTTGCCTGGTTGCCTTGTGCTCTGTCCAAATGTTTAGAGAGCAGTTGGAGTTGGTGATGAAACCACCCTGCGCTCCTGTCTGCTGTGTAGCTCCTTTGAATAAATCCTGAATGAACCTCAACACTGCCTGCCGGCCTGATTACTACAATTTTGTGGCGACGATCCTGAGATACACAGTCACACTCTGGACCTTGCGTGCATCCCTTCACATTGTGGACTGATATCAATTCTACGCCTACTCATGCCGCGGTAAGACTGTTCTTATTTCTTTTTCTACCGCCGGATTTCCTGTCAGTCCACCTCACGACGCGCTGCACCTCGCTCAGCTTAATCCTCGTACTCGGGTGCCTGCGCGCACAACAAAACTGGTTAAAAAACTGCGCATACAACATGCTTGTTTAAAAAAAAAAAAACTCACCGTACAGCCTTCTTTCCGCTTGCTGTGCTGCCTCCTGTTTCGGATTCAAGGGCTGTTTACTTAAATGCTTTTCCGATTCTCACGTACGCGCAGACGCCGATCAGGTTTCTTCTCTCCCGTTTACGCCCATGCTGCAGTAGGCCTCAATTTGCCTGGCCTGCCTGTCTGACTACGCACGCACCACGTCAAGCTGCGTCACTATACATCCGTGTGCCTAGCAACCATACGGCATCGGCAACGCAAGCTTCTATCTGCCCGATCTGCCCATCTGTGCGCTTAATAAGTCTCTACGTCACTGTGTCTTGTTTTTTAAAACTCACTATTTTCAACACATGTATACATTTCTGCAGTGGATCACACGACGGTGATTCACACACCTGTTCCATTTTTATTCATTTATACAGAGAGAAAATACTTATGTTGCACTGTTATTAGCACATCCTGCTTTGACAATCGTGCTTGGTGCAAATTATTCTTCTCTACTACGCATATTTTTTTTTTACTTACGTGCATTCAACACATTTCATTAATTTTCTTTTCCTGCTTGTTTTTCTTTTCCACTTCATTTCTTATCCTTCTCTTTTTCCTTCCCAGATAAATATGCAGTCTGTAGCTCCTCCTCCCTCTTTTCTTGAATCTCCAGGAGAACGCCCTGTTAGGTGGGAGATTTGGTTTGATGCTTTTGAAACGTACCTTGGAGCCATCGGTGCTTCAAGGTTTAGCAGTGAACGCAAGAAATGTCTCCTCCTTCATTCACTGGGTTTTGAAGGTCGTTCAATCTTCAAGCATCTCCCTGAAATCACTCATCTTCCAGATGATGACGTTGATGATTTTCAAGACACTATTTCAAAACTCAAAATAAGGTTTGATAAACAACCTAGGGGCATATTAGCAAGACCCACGTTAAAATTATCGCCGTTTTAACGGCAGGAAACTGCCGCTAAAACGGCGATAATGGGCTTGCTAATATGCGTTATAGAATTCAATAGAAGCCCAGGTTAGATGTGCAGGACATCTAACCTGGGCTTCTATTGGAATTCCATAACGCATATTAGCAAGCCCATTATCGCCGTTTTAGCGGCAGTTTCCTGCCGCTAAAACGGCGATAATTTTAACGTGGGTCTTGCTAATATGCCCCCTAGTCTGATGGTTCTCCGTCACAAATTTTTTAAACGACATCAGTCTGAGAATGAATACGTGGACTCCTACATCTCTAGCTTACGCAGACTTGCTGCTGTTTGTCAGTTTAATGCCTTCACTGACCAATTGATCTGCGATCAATTCGTGTGCCACTGCAAGGATAAACAGATTCGTCAAAAGCTCCTTTCGCTTGCCAATACTTCTCTTGAGGAAACAATCAAAATAGCCATAAGCATTGACACATCTCAAGTGTCATTAAAAGAACTGGAAGAAAAACCATCTGACCCTGTTAATGCAATCATCAGCGATGCCAAGGAGCAACAGAATTACTCCAAGCAATCTTCCTTTAGAAACAACACATCTAAGAACTCAAATACTGGGAGAAGCGCACCTGAGTTTCACAACACCAAACAGATGTGCTATCGCTGTGGCAATCTGCCTCATTTAAAGGGAGCTAAGTGTCCTGGTGCTAATGTAGTTTGCAGTTATTGTAAAAAAATAGGGCACTTTGCAAAGGTTTGCCTCAAAAAAAGGAATAATCAAAAGAGGACTGTTGCATGTGTTCTAGAACCAGAACAAGAATCTGATTCTGAGGTCATTTCTGTTACCACTGATTCTTATGAATATGTATCTAATGTTAATGATTCATGTGAATGTGTTGACCCTATCGTTGAGATTGGTATTGGTGGAAAACCAATCTACTTGTTGACTCTGGTGCCAGAATCACCATGTTAACACATAAATTATTTTCTGAAACATGGGGTAACAGACCACTACAACCTCCAGACCACTCGCTGGTCTCATACGAAGGACGAAAGATTGACCTTCTTGTTTTTTTTGAAGATGTGCTTGTCTTCAAGGATAGGAAAATTAGTGGAAAAATGTATGTTGCTGTAAAAGGGTTGAACATCCTGGGGTGGTATCATCAAGGATTATTCGGGATGGTTCTCAAACCTGGTAGATCTGAACAAGTCCTGGTAATCTCTGAGGATCAGGTCTCTGAGGATCAACATCTTTACAAATGGAAAGAACATTTTCCATCCGTTTTTGGAGGGGGTCTGGGAACTGTGCATGGTTTCAAGCATAACATTGATGTTAAGGATGGGGCTCATCCTATTAAACACAAATTGAGGGGTGTACCTTTCAGTGTGAGAGACGACCTTAAGAGAGAGCTCAAGTCTCTGTGCGATCAAGGGATCATTGAACCTACAGAGTTGTCACTCTGGTTGTCACCCTTGGTCGTCGCACGCAAGAAATGTGGCAAACAGCGCGTCTGCGTGGACTTGAGGTCTCTCAACAAGGAGATTTGGGTTGACTGTCATCCCCTTCCGAAAATATGTGATTTGTTTGCTAGCGTAAGGTGGTCTCGATTTTTCTCAAAGCTGGACCTCGCCAGCGCTTATCATCAAATTGAGTTGGACTGTTCATCACGTCCTCTTACAGCATTTGTGTCTCCTTTAGGCACATTTCAGTACAGACGTATGCCCTTTGGGCTTGCCTCCGCGGCCTCCGTTTTTCAACGAGTCATGCAAAATATGTTGGGTGGGATTGATGGGGTACTGGTCTTTCAAGACGATGTGTTAATCCACTCCAAAGATATCCCAACTCACAATGCATTACTCGAGAGGGTCCTTGAAATTTTCAAGAAACATGGTGTGGTTGTGAAGTCCGAAAAATGCAAATTTCTCACTGACAAAATCGAATATTTAGGCCATATTATCTCTGGTGAGGGAATCAGACCCAGGAAAGGGCTGTTGGATGCTATCACCCAAGCTCCTGCTCCATCGGATAAGGCCGGCATCAAGTCCTTACTTGGTCTGCTAGAATACTACTCAAAGTTTGTTCAGAATTATGCCACTCTTGTGAGACCTATTAGTGCCCTCCTTTGTAAGGGAGCTGTGTTTGCATGGTCTAATGAGTGTGCAACTGCTTTGCGGTGCTTTAAAGACTCCCTCATTATTTTCAGTGCCCTCAAGCCCTTTGACCCAGATTTATCTTCCTGCATAACTGTGGATGCACGTCAAGTGGGGTTAGGTGCCGTGTTGAGGTCCTTCAAGAACTTGGGGAGTGTTGGTGTCTGTCGGAGGTGGAGAGGGAGGGAGTTCCATGCCTTGGCTGTGAGGAGGGGGAAGGAGCGTCCTCCTGTTCTGGTCTTCTTGGTGCATGGTACCGTTGCAAGAGAGAGCTGGGCTGAGCTGAGGGATATTTGGGGTGCATGGAACGAGAGGCGGTGGTTCATGTAGGCAGGTTTGATGTTGTGGAAGACCTTCTAGGCATGGCTGAGAAGCTGAAGGTGATTCTCTTCTCGACGGGGAGCCAGTGTAGTGTCCGTAGGTGTTGGCTGATGTGGCAGTGGCACGGTAGGTTGAGGACTAGTCTGGCGGCGGCGTTTTGGACGTTCTGGAGTTTGCAGGTGAGGTTCTTGTTGATCCCGGCGTAGAGTGCATTACCCTAGTCCAGTCTGCTGCTGATGAGGGCGTGGGTGACGGTTTTCCTGTGTTTGAGAGGAATCCAGTTGAAGGTCTTTCGGAATAGGCGGAGGGTGTGGTAGCAGGAAGAGGTGACAGCGTTGATCTGGCGGTGCATTTTCAGTTCGGAGACCAGGATGATTCCGGGGTTGCATGCATGGTTCATGGGGGAGGGAAGGTTCCCAAGGGCCGGGGCCACCAGGAGTCATTCCTGGCATTGAGGTGTGGGCCCATGATGAGTACTTCAATTTTGTCCGTGTTGAGTTGTAGGCAGCTGTTCTTCATCCACCTGGTGACTGCTTCCATTCCTTCTTAAAAGTTGTGTTTGGAGATGTTGGGTTCATTGGATAGGGATAGGATGAGTTGGGTGTCGTCTGCGTACAATCCGATGTTCAGTCCCTGTGATCTGACGATGGATGCGAGTGGGGCCATGTAGACTTTGAACAGGGTGGGGCTGATGGAGGATCCTTGGGGGAATCTGCAGGTGGTTGGTGTGGGTTCTGAGAGGAAAGGAGGGAGTCTGACCCGCTGCGTTCTGCCGGAGAGGAATGAGCGGATCAAGTCGAGGGCCTTGTTCCAGATTCCTGCATCGTTGAGTCTGCGGGCAAGGGTGCGGTGTGAGACTGTGTCGAAGAGGTCCAGGAGGAAGAGAGCCACAGTCTCTCCTCTGTTGAGAAGGAAACGGATGTTGTCAGTTGCAGCGAGGAGGGCGATTTTGGTGCTGTGATTCATCCTGAAGCCTGATTGGGAGGAGTCGAGGATGTTGTTTTCTTCTATGAAGGAGGCAAGTTGACTTTTGAAGGCTTTTTCGATGACTTTCGCCGGATACGGGAGTAAGGAGATCGGTCTGAAGTTCTTGAGGTCGGTGGGGTGTGCTGAGGGTTTTTTTCAGGAGAGGGTTGATCTCGGCGTGTTTCAAGTTGTCGGGGAAGGAGGTGGTCTCGAAGGAGCGGTTAATGATTCGTTGAAGCTCGGGGCGATGATGTCTGCGGCTCTGTAGTAGATGTGGTGGGGGCAGGGGTCCATGGGGGCCCCAGAGTGGGTTGTCTTCATAGTCTTTAGGGTGTCTTCGATACTGAGGGCGGTCCAGCTGTCCAGCGTTGGCTGCGTGGTGTAGGGAATGGTGGGTGTGGGTTCCTCATGAAGGTTTTTGTTATCGAAGTTGTCATAGATGGCCTTGATTTTGTGATGGAAATTAAATTATGGAGATGCCAGTACATGAACCTGGTGGTAGGGCTGTGCTATGGTTGCTTGTCCATTCCTATCACAAATATTATGCAGGACCTTCCACCACTATCATCCAACTGTGGTATATTTACGAGACTATCCAGTGCACATGGTACTTGCACTGCTGTAGATGACGTTGTGCAAGCCGGGAGTCCCATAGAAGGGATTGAGTCAGAAAAAGCAGTGTTGCATAGCCTATGCAGATAACACTATGGCTATAGGGGATGTAGGTCTATTGAGTCACAGAGCATTCTGACAGGATTTCATTGCCCTCTCTCGGCCCGTCTTTTGATGGTGCTCGTGATTTGTCTCTGTTCTGTGTTAATGCCTCTACCACTTTTTTGAGACTTTCTCTTCTCGACCGCCTGTTGTGAGACAGCGGAGGTCTGTTGCAGGCTTTGGGCTTCCCAGGATGATATTCAGTATGCACCTCCATCATTGGGACGGAGATGGACCATGCATTCTGAGATACTGTCTCCATGGAGGTCATACCCTCTGAGTCCAAGTCATCCGAAAGTTCTTCTGGATCATGAAATTCCATGGCCCAACTATTGAAGGTGATGATCACAGTTGTGAGTTGGCCTAAGACCTAAGAAGCTTCATATTTCATTGCTGTATTGTAGGGAAAGTCTGCCACAATGTGGATCTGTTAACCTTCAAACTGTTGTCCTGCTGCCTGTAGAATCATTTGACCCTGTCTATGCCTGTCTATGTCAAAGCAAGCAGGCTATAATTGCTTTGGGGTAAGAGAGGTAAGAGGAGGCCTGAGGCCTTAGAGGGCAAATTCTGTGTGCTACATGAATCTTTTTTTTTTTTATTGAGGTTTTGCATAAACATAAGAGAACAATAACAGTTTACATAACAATGCCGCATTGTTCACAGTATTATTAACGGTTCAGTACATTGCCAGTTACACTAGTACAACGTTATCCCCATAATGTGGGTTGGGGAGGGCATCCATATTGTTGATATGCACATATCATCTTTAATATAATATTGTGTCAACAGTACACCTGTAACTTATACACTTTGTCTGCCAACATGGGGGGTGGCATCATCTCCCCGCGCCTGACATAGGTTACTATATCTCATCTATATCTATGTGCTGAAGCCAGCTCGTGAATGGGGTCCATATGTCCTTAGGGCGGGATCTTTCAGGCAGCAGCTCCCAGTAACAGGTCAGCTGGTCCCTGCAGTATGTAATATCCCTTATCCAGGCTCGTATTGTTGGAGGGGTTGCTGCTCCCCAGTGTAGTGCCACCTGTCTTTTGGCCAGCAATAATAACAACGCCGTTAGCCGCCTCGCCGCAGGTGGAGTATCATGACATAGCCTAGCAGCGTCACCATGGGGGTCTTTGGTAGTGATTGCCCGGTGATGGACTCAATATGGTTGAGTGTTTTGGTCCAGAAAGTGGCTGTGGATCTACACGGGGCCCGGAGCAAGAGTAGGACAGACGATTGTCATTTTGCCACCCATCCCTCAGAGCAACGACATGCTCTGCCTCCCCCGTCAGCCGTAGACTCTAACAGTACGGGTCTCCAACCCCGGTACAAGTCTACTAGGGGTCACTCTACTGCACCTGGTCATCAGACACAAATTCGAGAACCAGACCAGCGGTAGTGCACCACTCACTGTTTTTATTATATTTGGTCCTGATGAAGTGCCACCAGACCCGTTAGGGGCTAAGCAGGCACGAAACATGTTAACCCACTACACCACCTCAGCTCTATAGGAACATTACATCCTTGTAGGGCTCCCTCATATTTTAATTAAGCCTGAGCTACCACAGGAATAAAACATATGACAGTAGGACAGCTCTAGACTTATTTTATCTCACTAACCCTGTGCACTACCCAGCCCTCACACCCGCACGCACCCTACGGCTTCTTCAAAAGATCTCCGCCAAAGTGCCCCTTTTACGGGTGCCCGTCGGGCATTGCAGTGCCGGCCTGATGAGGAGCATGGCCCAATGATGAAGTATGACATCCCTCGGGGTGTGTGAGGGCATCACGAAGAAAGACCTCCCTTTCCCCTCCCCTTTCACTAGGAACTGCACACCCCTTTAATACACATGTGGATCTACACTCCCATGCTTCATGTAGGAAATTCGCCTCTGGGCATCTGCAGCGCCAGCAAGACGCATCTGATTTCAATCCCATGCGGTGTAGTTGTTTGGGGGTGCGATATAGGCGGTGGATGTATTTGAAGTGAATTAGACGTAGCCTATAGTTTGGGGATAGCTGCTCCAGCTGTCTGCAGCAGAACCTCCACTGTTCCTCCGTGATTGTCACTCCTACATCTGACCTCCCACTTCATGCGAGACATGGGGACAACAATTGGGGATTCTCTCTGGGTGGTCGTGTAAATACGCGTCATAAGTTTGCCGGCAGAATTTACTGTTAGCATATGTTCGAAAGCTGGCAGTGGTGGAGGGGCATCAGGGAGCATGGTATATCTAGCCCGACATGCTGACCTTATTTGGTAGTAGAATAGGGTGTCAAGTGCTGATGGCTGTGTTGTACTACACATTTGTTGGAGCATCAGGAATTGTCCTCCTGGGTATAGATCTGTGCCAGTTGTCAGTTTGTGTAGTCTCGCCCTATTTTGTGCCTGTCTGTCTTGCAATGGGGTGATTAGTGGGTTATTGGCTAACGGCATGGCCTGCGCATATCGGCTGGGTATTTTCGCCCTTCTGCATAACTCGTGCCATGGCCATCCTAATGCTTCTGTGGTGTCAATGTCTTCTCATGGGTGTGTGTATTCCTTATAGATTGCAGTGTTCAGGGGAAGTGGTGCTACCTTATCAATTTCAACCGCCACATGAGGTTGGAAAGGTATTGGATATAGCCAGAATTGTAAGTACTGGGCCTGTGCACTATACGCGTATAACGCGAAGTCTGGAGCCCCCAGCCCCCCCTGTTCCAGAGGCAGTGTAAGTATTTCCCAAGCTATCCTGGGTTGTTTACCAGCCTACACTAGCTCGATCATGAGTGATCTGAGGCGCTTAAAAAAATGTGCGGGCAATGGCATCGGAATATTGGCGAATAAATATAGCAGTTTGGGGAGTATTATCATTTTAGAGATAGCAATGCGCCCCGCCAGAGACAGCGGTACGTTTTTCCACCTCTTTATCTTGTCCTCGATCCAGTCATTCATCCTGCACATAATTTTCAGACCAAATTTCTTGAAGACTGCCGCTAATCCAAATCCCCAGATATCGAACTGGGCCATCAGCCCAGGAGATCGGGTACTCGGTGCTGAACACTGTCGTGCCTGAGGTTAGTGGGAGAAAAGTGGATTTCGCCCAGTTTACCTGAATGCCTGATAGGCCCCCATATCTCACTAACTCCCTGGTGACGGGTTCGAAATTTACCGCCGGGTCAACCAGATAGAGAGTTATATCATCGGCATACATGGACACTATTAGCCCCCTGGTGGTGAAGTCAATACTCCGGTTGGTGTGATGCTGTCTGAGTCTAGCTGCCAATGGTTCAGTCGCTATCGCGAATAGTAGAGGCGACAACAGACACCCTTGGCGTGTGCCGTGCGTGATTTTGATGGGCTCTGATACTAACCCATTCACTCTGATCCTGGTAGTGGGTAGGGTGTATAGTAGCTTTATTTGCTGTATAAATATGGGGCTCAGGCCTAGGCGAGTTAACAAAGTAAACAGGAACTTCCATTCTAAGGAATCAAATGCTTTGGTAGCATCTAGTAGTGTGGCTATTGCAGGCACATGCGGGGCTAGGTAGGGAAGCAGAGCAAACAGCGTGCGGAGGTTATGCAAGGTGGACCGTCCTGGCACGAACCCGGACTGATCTGGTCTGATTATCATTGGCAGCAACTGATGTAGCCTATTGGCCAACAGTTTGGCAAAGATTTTTGCATCCAGATTGATTAGGGAGAGTGGTCTGTAGGAATCGCAGTTTGTGGGGTCTTTACCTGGTTTTAATAAGATAATTATGACCGCTTCCCGCATGGTCTGTGGCAGGATCCCATCCATTAGGGCTTCTTGGAACACCTCAAGGAGGTGAGGCGCCAGAATCTCCGCATATTCTTTGTAAAACTTGGCTGTGAGGCCATCGGCGCCCGGGGCTTTGTCCGCTGGGAGGCTCTGGATCACCTGTCTGACCTCTTCAACCGTGAACGGTTCGTCAAGGTACTCGCGATGGGCCCTGCCCAACCATAGCAGTTCTAATGTGTCGAAATAATCTATTATTACAGAATCCTCCGGGTCTGTTTGTGTAGTGTAAAGTTGTGAGTAGAAGTTTTTCATGGTGGCCAGGATTTCTGGCGATGTTCTAGAAGGGGTCGTCCCGGGGTTATTGAGTTCTATAATGTGAGTCGCACTTCATTGGGTTCTAAGGAGGCTCGCCGTGTTTTCCCAGGTCTGTCCCCTTCCCCATATCGTCTCCTCTGTGCGTATTTATTCAGGAACTTTGTTTCCCTCTCTGCCTCTTCCTGAAATGCAGTTAATTTCCCACGGATCTGCGCTAGCGTTACAGTGGCGGGGGCCTGAAAATATTGCTGCTCTAGATCACGAATCTCAGTTTCTAACCTGTGCAGGCTGTTTCTGATGTCCTTGAGTACCCCTGATTGTAGGGCTATACACGTCCCACGCGTCACCACTTTAAATGCCTCCCATTGAGTCGACCGTGCCCATGTTTAGTTCAAAATATTCCGTGATCTTACCCCGGATCTCCTCCCTGAACACTGGATCCAGTAACGCGTAAGGGGGAAGACGCCACGTGAAAGGTTGTACGCATTGCTTCGGAATATGTAGCTGGATCATGACAGCTGCATGATCGGAGAGTGTGCGCGGGTGATGTGCAATTTCAGATGTCCAAGAGTGCACGTCCCTTGATGTTAGCCAGAAATCTAGTCTGGACCATGCGTTATGTTGTTGGGTGATACATGTTCCTTCAAGGGCCCGTGGATGTAACACCTGCCAAGTGTCAACCAGGTAATGGTCTGTGATTATGTTGTGCAAGGTTGCTGACGCCCTTGGATGATGTGTGCGGGAAGTACCTATTCTGTCGTCCTGCAATGACAGGACAAAATTGAAGTCACCCCCCCACAGCAGCGCAGTTGCCCCCCCGCTTGAATCCTGTGCCAGAGCTGGTTAAAAAATTCCGGGTCGTCTATATTGGGACCATAGTTATTGACAATGGTGACTTGATAGCCATATATTGTGCCATGAAGTATTATGTATCGCCCTTCAGGGTCTATCTCGGACCTCTGTGTTCTCCAGGGAACCCCTTTCCTTATTAAAATCGCCACCCACCGGGAGTAGTTTGAGTAGTTAGATAGCCATACCTCGCCCCATCTATTGGAGTTGAGCTGTGCCTGAGTTTCTTCTGTCAGGTGCGTTTCTTGTAGGAGACAGATATCTGCTCCATGTCTGGCAAGGTAGGAATGTATTAATCTGGATTTCCTGTGGTCGTTAAGACCGCACACATTCCACGTGACACATTTTAATGTGACCATCTTAGCGTGTGTATTTGCTGTATCATGTACAACTATGTTGGCCCTACCCCGTGCTCTCCTAATTGAGTAGTGTGTCCAGGCTCTATGTGAGGGTAGCGTGCAGTTGACGATTGCTCGTGCAGACATTGGCAGTATAATCAGCGGCAAAACATAAAAACATAAAAACAGTGAACTTCCCATTCCCACCCCCCACCCACACCAACCCCCAATCAGGTTGTGTTTCCATCCCTATTATCTAACCCAACTCTGGTGATAACAACCTAGGCAAACCTAGGGCTGGTGAGAATTCTCCCTGGGGGGAGTGGAGTCGCCGCCATATGCCCCTGCCTTGTGTGGCAGGGTGGCCGAGCATAGTACAGTTAGACCTCAATGATATAGAGTTTGCATTTTAATCAGTACAGTTGCCGAGTCAAGGCTGTGATTCAACAGTCTAGTTGTCTAGTCCTTCGGACGTTGCTTAATGGAGGTGAAGTAAAATACGAACAATAAACAGTAATTATAATGGTGACATGCAATCTAACATTGGAGCCGACAATCCTGAGTCCATAGCATCGCCCTCAGTCATTTTCGCTCAGTCTGCTGCTTGGCGATTCTTCCCTGTCACGCATCGCCGCCTTCCGTTTTTTCAGTTCACGATTGGCAAACTTACATGCGGCACTGGCATCTGTGAATATGATGGCTTTTCCATCAGTTTGCACGCGCAGCTTTGCAGGGTATAACAGTGCATATTTGATGTCAGCCTGTTTAAGTAACATCTTGGCCTGAGTGAATTCTTGGCGCGCCGATTGCACTTGTTGCGTGAAGTCCGGGTACATAGTTATTGTATTGCCCTGGTACTGGAGCACCCCTTTCTCACGAGCAAGTCGCAGCACTGTATCTCTGTCCCGATAGTTCATGAGACGGGCGAGGATTGGGTGCGCCGGCGCGCCCGCTGGTGGTCTTGGGCCCAGTGTGCGATGCGCACGCTCCACTAGGAACATGGCTGATAGGTCACTTCCAAATAGGTCCTGCAGAATATTTTCCACATATTTTTCCATGCTGGTGATATTTTTGGACTCTGGAATTCCAATAACGTGAACGTTATTGCGGCGGGACTTCACCTCTAAATCTTAATTTTTTTGCTTTTATTAAATTACGAACCTTATCCATACCTGCACCACCTTCAGCATGGATCTCAGGTCGTCTTCACTGCGTAGCGCCCATAGCGGCCCCGCCGTTTCATCGGGCTGCATGGAGCTACCTTCGTGGTGCCTCGTCACCCTTTTATCGAAAGTTAGTTTGGGCTGTTTTCCATCAGGTTTCCCCATTCCGTATCACAATGGGGGGGGGGGGTCTGTCAGCCAGCAGCGATCACTGAGGATCTTCGTCACCCTGGGGGCCCTACAGACGGGGGCCTTCATGGCAGAGCGCTTGCTTCGTGGCCGCTTGTCGCTGCTCAAGTGGGCTACTCTTCCGCAAGCAGCACTTGTCACCTGTGGTGTGCTGTGTGGGCCTCACTAGGCTGTGTTCAATCACTTAGCTTGTACTGGATTTTGGTCCCTCGTTCCGGATGTGTGGGCGGCAGGGCTTGAGTATTATATTGTCCCTATGCGCCCTTTAGTCCGCGTTTTTTCCAGCGCCCTCAGTGCCCTTAATGCCTGCCAGCTGGTTCCTCCCTTACTTGCTGCCTGCTGCACTCTGTGGCGTGTCGCCTGCCTGCTTTCACCCTCCGTGCACGCCTTGCGTTGTGTGTGCTCCAGGCCCGCCGGGCACCCACCGCAGTCAATAGTCACCCAACCCCGGTCAGTTGGTGCTGTGCACGGTGGGGCCAGGCCGGCCGAGAGATGCCCCCCCACTAGAGCAGGAGCAGCCCCACAGCCCTTCACACGATTGCAGAGGCCTAGTACAGCTCCCCAGCCCCAGCGCGCCGCGTCCCCGCCCAAGTCTGGATCTTCGCCCGCAAGTCACCAGTGCCACAGACGCGGTGCTCGTCTTCTTCTGTTGCCAGAGACAGCAGCTTTCACTTCCAGGTCCCAAGCGCTCATCTTCCCGCTCCACAGCGCGGGCGCCTCCGATGCCCAAAGTCCGGCGGGACCGCAGGGTCAGCGGCGGCACCATGCCCACTCCAGGCCCGGGCCTCTGACAATGCCGCGTGTAGCGGGCCGCACCAGGCCCTGAAACCTCCCGAGCACGGAAGCAGGGATCCGAGGCTCTCGGGGCTCCGCAGTCTCGCGTTTCGTGTTGCCCAGCTGTTAGGGTTGCATCCGGTGTTCTTTGAGCCTCGAATCAGCAAGGTTTTGCCCAGATAAGTGCCGGATAATCTGGCCCGGCCGGCAGAGCCCTCTTAGTGAGCGGCCATTTAGCAGTTTGGCTTGGCCACGCCCCTGTGCTACTTGAATCTTTAAAGTGTCAACAACTTGGATTCCCAGGATCTTTGGAAGTATGCCTTGTAGGAAGGCGGTCATATATTTTTTTCTCAGCGTTTTCTTGTATCCCATGGATGCAGATATTGTTCAACCAGAGGCAGTCTTCCAGGTCTTTGGCCTACTGGCTAAGGTGCCAAAGTTCTGGCAGCCAGTCCGGCTGCTGGTGCATTTATCTATCCAGTTCCCCAAGCTTCCTATACCCCACATTAAGTTGTTTGTGCACTGAAGTAAAGTGAGAACGCATGGATTCAATAAGCTTCAGAGTGGGGGCATCGAAGCTTGCCACTTTATTACCCAAGGCTGCGATTTCTTTAAGGATAGTGTGCAGTGCTGATTCTGCCATAGTGTCCTGTTTCAGATTCAAAGTGGTTCACACGCACACACACACACACACACACACACACAAACACACACGCACACACATACAACACCCACACACACACTGATTAAAACTATGAATTTAGCATTATATTTTTCAACCAATTTACTATTTTAAATAAATCACTTTAAAGTCTATATTATTCAAAACAATTATATTTTTACCTTCTTGGGAGATATATTGTGTCAAAAATATTGTGGAAGAGAATAGTTGCCATTTCAATTAGAAACATAGCAACACGATATTTTGTTAAACAAAATTTTTGACTCGATATTCATGTCTGTCAGTGTTTGTGTTCAAAATATTTTCCTTACAACCTCTTGTAAGCAGTGTTGTCTGCTGTGTGGTCCAAAACAAACTATTGATATTGGTGGAACAAATAAAGTGAGACATTGCTGAATGGAAAAAAAATATTTTATCGACTCTCACTATAGGGAACAGTTCAGACTATTAAAATGGTGCCTCCCCACCCCCCCAATTTAGCCAAGTTTGGCTTGCTGCTGCTATCTATCCTATACACACAAATGGAAATCTATTGAGGAACAAATTAAAACAAAAAGGTGGGATGGCAACAAACACAGAAAGGTCTGTCAAAATTATATGCAGATTGTTTTTTGTGCAGAAAGTGATACCTTCCTGCACAAAAAAAATCCTTAGAGACATTTGCCTCTTTCTATCTATGCTGCAGAATGCAAACCACATGGAAAGAGGAAGTAATAAGAGATATTTATCCTCGTTACTCCGATCTGGTAGCACACTATTTTGGCACAAACCCTGGTGTACAATTCTTTGTAAATCTGGATTTATGTCAACATCCACGGGTGTATGCATAGGAATGCACATGCTCCACCCATATAAAGCCTTCCCAGCGCTGAGTCATGCAAGGCAGCTCCATATGCTGTGTGGCTTTGTATTTACTAAGCCACACAAAGTGGGTTGTGTGGCTCAGTAAATGTCAAAAATGATCTGCGTCGGGCTGAAATGATGCAACGCTGATGCAAAATCATAGTAAATCTGGGCGTTAGATTATAATGATGACGACTCAGTTTACTCTGGTGTTGGAAACCTTCAGCAAGGGTTCTATCCGCTAAAGAGCTGCTGGATTTTGTGCGTCGGAATGATCACTCATTTGGGGTTGGCCGTTCTGATGCTTTTGTTACTGTTCACCAGGGAAATAATTGTTGTCCCACACATAAAAATAAGAGGCATATTTATAAAAAAGTAGCACAGTGCAGGGCAGCAAGTTATCTTGCTGTACAGACCTGCCTCACAGAGAAAGTGCAGAAATGCAAAGTATTTATCCAACATGGCACATTCCTGTCCTTTCCCCTTGTGCTAGCGCATTTCAGCAGCCTAGTGCCAACGTGGGCACCTTTGCACCATGCAAGGTGCATCATTGTTTTTTGCAGGTAGGGGCACTTTTCTGCAGAAAAACAATCCTGAGGGGCTTTTTCCTCCTTCAACGTGTGCTACAGAATTCAGCACATGTAGAAAGAGGAAAAAACAAGAGAAATAAACATTTTTCCCCTTGTTACGCCTCACCTGAGGAGGTGTACGATATTGGTGCATTCCCAGGTTTACAAGTCCTTCTAATCTGGGAATGCATTCAGAACCCTTGGAGTTGCGTGGGAGCACCCTACGGCACACCTTTGGAATGTCTCCTTTCATAGAGTAAGGCAACGCAGCGATTTACGCTGCGTTGACATACTCCAGATTTACTAAGCCAGTAGGCTTTGCGTGGCTTTATAAATCTGAGTCAGAGCCCTGCATATCACAAGTACCACTTTGCGTGGTGCAAACGTGACGCAAGGCTGTCATAAATATGGCCCTAAATTACTGCATGCACTCTATGGCGAGTTTTGTTGAAAATGTGGGTCCCAGGCATCCTTGTACATATAATTAGCAAATTACATGTGAATAATTATGCCCAAGTTCGCTGGGGTCCAAATGGAGAGCTAACGGACCGCATTTCCATTGAGAGAGGAGTTCGCCACGGTTGCCTCCTTGCACCCACCTTGTTCTCCTTATACATTAATGATGTTTTAGAAGCGCTGGAGCAAGGTAGATTTGATTCCCTGGTGTTGAATAATAGGAAGACACCAATTCTTCTTATTGCGGATGACTCCCTCCTTATCTCTAAGACACCCATGGGCCTCCAGATTTTAATTGATACGTTTTTTAATTTCTGTAACGCCAGGGGTTTAGAGCTAAACGTGAGTAAAACGAAGTACATGGTGTTTGAGAAGACCAAGGGAAGTGTCCTATTGTCCGTGTGGGTAGTGATGTTCTTGAAAGAGTACACATATTCGATTATCTGGGAGTTAAACTTATGGACAACTATAGGTGGACAATCCAAATAAGCAAGAGCACCTTAACAATAGAGTACAGATCTAATGCCATTATAGGATTTTATAATACAACATCATCACATGTCATTTCACCTGTGCTGGAAATCTATCGTGCTGAGATCTGGGGCCATGCTCACCCTCACTTATTTCAAGAGCAGAAAACAATTTCACTGGGGAAATTGGTTTCTCTTCCACCTATCTCACCCCTCACCCCTCTGTATTTAACATTTTTAATCTATTGGGTCTGCCTTTGGACCACACCCGAGCTAGGAGTCTACAAAGATTCACTTACTGAATTATAAAAATTTCCAAGAGCTAGGGATCTCCCATGGGTTAAACTTGTCTCTGATTGGCTGGGTAAATTGGGTTTGCAGAGCTACTGGGATGACCCATCTATGATGTGTAAAGACGTTCTCAAGGTGGTGAAAGCTTGGTATATAAATGACGGATACTCAACAAACAGCTTGACTACCTTTTTTTTAGATTTTAAGCCTTTTCCTGCCTTTGAGAAGCTTTTAGATCTAATATCCCCGTCTCTAGCTAGAAGTCTGTACATACGTTTTCGCCATGGATCTCTTCCTTAGCGATCTTTTACATGTAAATAATATATAAGAAGCAAGACTCTATTGTTTGTCCAGCATGTGGTCTGAATGTCGAAGACGAGATACACATAATGTTTTTTTGTCCCGAATATTGTAATTTACATCGCAAATGGATTGTGCCCATCTGCCGTGCTGTAGAAACTCACAGACATTTGGTAGCTTTTAGGATTTGACAGACTGATACAACTCCATTTATAGTATTTGCAGTTAGTACATTTTTACAAGCAGTTTGGTTCACGAGAACTAACATTTTAGAGCCTACTGTCCAACGTTGTGCTAACTAAATTGGTTTTTTAACTATCTTGCTTTTTGCACACTACTATTGGTTGCACTATGCACGGCAACTTTTTCGACTGCGAGAACGCTGTTTTAGGAGATAGTATGACATTGTCTGGATGTTCTTACTTTAAGAGATTGATGACATATTTTTACTTGTTTTCAGTCTGGAATATGAGATGATTACTGTTATTTTTATATTCTCTTTTAACGTGAGATGAAGTACAAGAGGATTGCTATGTATTTTTATGGTATATGTTTTAATGTTCTTGTACTTTTGGTTGTGTACACTTTGATGGTTATTTACAACTGAATAAAGTATTACTACTACTACTGCATGCGCCAAGTGGAAACTTACAGAGCATCATGGGCATTGCTTTTTAATTTCAGAAAACACCTATTTTTGCGAGATTGAGTCTGAAAATCTAAAAAAAGAGGCCAGGCAGCAGCCATGACACAGTAGCCTGCTGGGGTTACAGTTTTGTTTTTTTAAGGTGCAGATGTCATGCTAGCAGGAGGAAATATGAAGCAAAGATCATCACAAACCCAATAGGAATCTCTGAACATAACTGGTGGTTTTGTGGCAGCAGAAGCCAGGCCCTCTGGTGGCCTTAGAGGCTTCCTGCAGGAGCCTAAAAGACAAGAAAGTCTCAAAAACAGCTATACACCTCGACTTTATCTTTACAATGCAGATTGTTTCTAACTTGTTTATTCAACGTTCTTGCATGTATGCATGTGACTCAGAACCTGCTGCTTTTGTACCTGAATTTTCCAACAGTCAAATTCAAAGACAGAAATTGGATTTAACATCAGAGTCTTATATTAAACCATATTTCTCTGTATCAAAGTCACAAAGCAATCCAACACTAAGGAATCCCTTCTTTCTATTGCTTTCTCCTTGGTCCACTTCTTAGGTGAACTTGCTGCAAGCAAGAACAAGCATTAAGGCCACGCTCACACAACGGGGCAGCATGTGCTAAGGCAGAGACAAACAAGCATTGGCAATGCATCGGTTTTGCCTATGTAATGAATAAAGAGCTGTTTTCATCCATCATTGTCCAGGAGAATGAAAGAGCTCCCTGATAGATAAAATGGGAGTAGAGAGGATGTGGTGCAGTGGCCAGAGCTGCTGACTCAAGAGCTGGGGATCCCGGTTCGAGTCTTAGTGGTGCCATGCAACATCCTGTGATTCTATGCAAATCACTTAGGGGCTGATTACGATGCGGCCCAGAAAGGCTCTGACCGTCTTCCGGGCCTCATCATAATCGCCTCACTTTACTTTATGACCGCAGCATTACAGTGCTGGCGGTCAGAAACTAAATGGGCCGGTCATTCCAGCTGGCTTCCGACGGGCTCAAGCAGCCCATCGGCCCGTCGGAACAAGCTCGTAATCCCAACGAGTGGACCTTTCCCTCCTTGGAATTATGATGCACAACTTCTAGCATGGTTTCCATGCCTGCCTGTCCGACATGGAAACCATGTCAGAAAGCATGTTTGGGGGCCCCCAGCAGGGCATCCTTGTGTGTGCGGCCTCTGGTTAGGGCCCGGGGAGCACCTATGGTGCCCCCCTGTTGATCCCTGCACCTCGTGGCTGGCACCTTTGAAATGCCAGCCACGAGTGCAGGGATAAACAGCACCTCCCATTTCCCTATGGGCACATGTATTACAGCAGGTTTACAGCCGTAATGCATGCTCCCATAGGGAAATGTAGGAATGCGACCAAACAGTATTCGGCCGCATCCTAATTAGGCCGGTTGGTCCGAGGACCGAGACAGTGTTGGGCGGATTTAAGTCCCCCCGACATCGTAATTAGGTCCTTAATCCCTCCGGGTGATAAATTGTTATATAAATATGCTGCAATAGTAAAAGCGGATGTTAACTGTATTATGCCAGTGGGAAACTGATAAGAGAGGCAGACGAGGAACAAACATTGGTAAATGCAGAAAAATATGCTACAGCCAATAGAAATGGAGAAAAGGTAAGTGTTACCCACGTAAACCAATGAGATGCCAGGATAGAGAGGATGCGGGATATAAGTCCCTTTTAAGTTTATATTAAAAACAATAGATTTTTCAAACACAGATTTTTTTCAGGCGAAACCTAAAAACCTGTGGGCCAACCAGACATGCACAGAAGCAGAAACAGGCAAACAGCAGAAGAGGTGCCCTCCCAGTGTTGTTGCATCTGTGCAGAGGGGGGAGGCAGGAGCTTCCTAAGGTCCCATGTGAGCTGAGAATTAGAAAGGACAGTGCTGTGCACAAGGCGTGTCACCTCAGCTGTCTCAGCAGCTACATCAGCAGTGATCTGTGTTATCTTCACCTGTGGTTCAGATATGTTTTACCTTTCGTATTTACTCCTACCTCATTTTAACCCCTTGTCTCTCTAGGCTATCTGAGACAATTTAGAATTGATTACTTTAGCTACGGAAAAAACCCCCACATAAACAGGAAAGGGGCAATAAGATAGACTTCATACAAAAATGCCCAGAGTCAGGGAGCAGGCAACTCTACCTCCAATAACCTGCTACCGCTATCCCAAAGCCTGCAACTGGTGAGTCCATTGGTAAGGTACATAAAAGATAAGGCATTTCAATTGTATGTTCTTGGTAGATGGAATGAAATGCAGATGGTAAGTGGGATCTGAGTCAGAACATCAATAACAGAAATACTCTTCCATATAAATATGGTGGCACTAATATTGTTTACAAACGTATGGCTCCATTGGGTGTAGATTTTCTTATGGGGTGGCATTGTTATATTTCATATTTAGGGCACACACTGGGGTATATTTACAAGGGAATGGTGGAGCGTGGAGTTAAGATTAGAAAGAAAAAGGCACCCACTGAAGTTAATTTGTACGTCTGGGAGCAAGGGGGAACAAACCACTAAATAATGAGAATGGCGTTAAGTACAAAATGCTAACGCCACGCTCTGCGTTATGAAAACTCTGTGATGAGTCGTATTTGCAAAGATACGGTACATCCATATGTTTCCCCTAGCACTGGCGCTAAATTAAGCTGCATAGTGCCAACGCAGGCACCCTTGCACCATAGTGCAAGGGTGCCTGCATTCACAGAATGATTGTTTATGTACAGGAGGCTGTTCCTTCCTGCACATAAACAATCCATAATGGCTATTTTTAACTTCTATTTGTGCAGCTCACATAGAAGTTGCAACTCGTCATTTTTTTAATGATTGTTTATGTGCAGGACGGGACACCTTCCTGCACATAAACAAAAATTCATGGCGTTTTGCTGTTTCTATGTCTGCTGCACAATGCAACACACATAGAAACAGCAAAAACAAGGCGAAATATAGCAGTTCTCCTCGTTTCACCAAGTTTAGCCTAGGGGGCATATTATCAAGCCCCAGCGATAATTATCGCTGAGCGCGCTTAGTGCGCTTTTAATTATCGCTGGAATATATCGCCAAGCTAGCGCTGTATTATCAACGCTTAGCGCTATGGCGATAAATATTCCAGCGATAGCGGGGTGTTCCATGGAACATCGCTGGTTTTCCAGCGATGTTCCATGGAAAACAGCGATAAGCTTGATGATAGGCCCTGTGGCCTTAGCCCCACAATCCACCTCCCATGTTAGGTATGCCTTAGTCAGGAATTTAACAGACATTAAATTCCTGAGTTAAGTTAGCGCGATTTAAATTATCGCTACGCCTCGTTGTTAATATGGCAAAGCTGCCTTTGCGATATTTTCCCATGTTGTTTTCACAGCCACGCCTACTTTGCATCTCATTATCGATGCGAGGCGTGTGTAAAACGGGAGCTAAGTCAAGGAAACACGAGCTAGCGTGTCCTTGTAAATGCGATATAATTATCGCCGCTTTGCGCCTGAAAAACGGACGCTAAAGCGGCGATAATTGTATCGCCGGCCCTTGGTAATATGCCCCAAGGTTTTTCCTGGTCTTAATTTTGGCGCTGCCTTCTATTTAGGCCACCCTTGTAAATAGGGCGCTGTGTCAAAATCAATGGGTGTTGCAGCGGAATGCCCGCTGCAACACCAATTTCCAACCCCTTTCACGCTAAGTCTAGCGTGAAAGAGGGCCTTATTTGCAAGGCGGCGTTAAGCCACGTTACATGGCTTAACACCGCCTTGTAAATAAGGTGATGCCCCTATCGCCACAGGAACATTGTTAAAAGTGACGTTCCTGTGGCGATAGGGGCTTGTAAGTATGACCCACTATTTTTGTGACACTAGAAGTGGCCTCAGTGTGATGATGCCAGGTAGTGTATGTGGCAAGCGTATAATCTCTTGTGCATTGGCAGGTGGGTGTCAACTCCGTTATAAAATCAAACAGGTGAATTATTCTAGAGAAGTCTGTGATACAAAGTGTACAGCAGAAATGCTGGTGGAACTTTACTCTTATATTCCGGATGAATTTCATACTTTCTAAAACAATAAAATCATAAAATCAAACAGGGAAGTGTGTGATACAAAGTACAGCAGAGCCCATCTTAAACGTTTTACCTCGTTTTGTCTTATCTAATCATGATGGTAGCTTATGCTACAAAAAGCTGGTGATGAATAATTCATTGCATGTTAATACTGACATATATCTTTATTTTCAGTGGTGTTTTGAATCAGATACAAAGTGCATTTCGAAGACAAGTCAAACATGTTCTCCCATGTAATTTCATGAGCAGTAATCCAGTGGCACCCACCGTCCTGCCCCCCGTGGACTGTCTGGCCTTGTCCTACTCACTGGAGAACTTTGCTACAGATGAGAAGTCCTACAGCAATGCTTTGAGAAATGTCTCCTCTCTCTTAAAAAAGGGAGGACATCTAATGATGTATGCGTTACTTGGAGCAACATTTTACAAGGTTGGGGATGTCACGTTTCCTGTGTTCTGCCTCAAAGAGGATTTTCTTAGAAAGACTCTCAGGGAAAATGGTTATAACATTCTAGAATCTCACATTTTGAAACGGAAAACACAAGGTTTATACGATGTATGTGATTTTCAAAGTTTTATAATTTTAAAGGCATACAAAGAAAGAGACATGTAGAATCACTGTGTGGGGACAGTGAGAGATCAGCTCTTACCTGCATCAAATTCCTTCATATTACACTTTTATCATGATGATTTTTAAATGCTATCTTGAAAATATTATGCAATAAAGGTAACTATAATAAATCAGTTTAAATATATAAATTAAAACAATTGAAAAGCATTCAGCTCTAAATTGGGGCAGCATGATCAAAGCCTAGCAAAACCTTGCTGAAGCTTGCTAATCAATGGGTGTTGATTAAAATCAATCTGGCGAGCAGTAAGATCACTTTACTTCACAGCTGTGTTTTTGCTTCATGCCCTCTTGAGCCTTTATGGTTCTTGTGGACCATGCTACCCTCAGGAAGTCTCCAGCTTCCTTTTCCTCTCCCTTCTTCTTCTTGGTTCTTGTTTACCATGCTTCCCTCAGGGAGTCTGTCAGCTTCCTTGTCCTCTCCCTAAATCTTCTTGGTTCTTGTGAACCATGCTCCCTTGTGGAGCATTCCAGCTTCCTTCTCCTCTCCCTTCTTCTTGGTTCTTGTGGACCATGCTTCCCTCAGGAAGTCTCCAGCTTCCTTCTCCTCTCCCTTCTTCTTCCTGCTTCTTGTGGACCATGCTTCCCTCAGGAAGTCTCCAGCTTCCTTATCCAATCCTCTTCTTTTTGGTTCTTGTGGACCCTGCTTCCCTCAGGAAGTCTCCAGCTTCTTTCTCCTCTCCCTTCTTCCTCTTGCTTCTTGTGGACCATGCTTCCCTCAGGGAGTCTTCCAGCTTCTTTCTCCTCTCCCTTCTTCTTCTTGCTTCTTGTGGACCATGCTTCCCTCAGGAAGTCTCGAGCTTCCTTCTCCTCTCCCTTCTTCTTCTTGCTTCTTGTGGACCATGCTTCCCTCAGGGAGTCTTCCAGTTTCTTTCTCCTCTCCCGTCTTCTTCTTGGTTCTTGTGGACCATGCTTCCCATATGGATCCTGCTAGCTTCCTTCTCCAATCCTCTTCTTCTTGGTTCTTGTGGACCCTGCTTCCCTCAGGAAATCTCCAGCTTCTTTCTCCTCTCCCATCTTCTTCTTGCTTCTTGTGGATCATGCTTCCCTCAGGAGTCTGCCAGCTTATTTCTCCTCTCCCTTCTTCCTCTTGCTTCTTGTGGACCATGCTTCCCTCAGGAGTCTGCCAGCTTCCTTCTCCAATCCTCTTCTTCTTGCTTCTTGTGGATCATGCTTCCCTTAGGAGTCTGCCAGCTTCCTTCTCCAATCCTCTTCTTCTTGGTTCTTGTGGACCATGCTTTCCTCAGGAAGTCTCCAGCTTCCTTCTCCAGTCCTCTTCTTCTTGGTTCTTGTGGACCCTGCTTCCCTCAGGAAGTCTCCAGCTTCTTTCTCCTCCCCCTTCTTCCTCTTGCTTCTTGTGGACCATGCTTCCCTCAGGGAGTCTTCCAGCTTCTTTCTCCTCTCCCTTCTTCTTCTTGCTTCTTGTGGACCATGCTTCCCTCAGGGAGTCTGCCAGCTTCCTTCTCCAATCCTCTTCTTCTTGCTTCTTGTGGACCATGCTTCCCTCAGGGAGTCTGCCAGCTTCCTTCTCCAATCTTCTTCTTCTTGGTTCTTGTGGACCATGCTTTCCTCAGGAAGTCTCCAGCTTCCTTCTCCAATCCTCTTCTTTTTCGTTCTTGTGGACCCTGCTTCCCTCAGGAAGTCTCCAGCTTCTTTCTCCTCTCCCTTCTTCCTCTTGCTTCTTGTGGACCATGCTTCCCTCAGGGAGTCTTCCAGCTTCTTTCTCCTCTCCCTTCTTCTTCTTGCTTCTTGTGGACCATGCTTCCCTCAGGGAGTCTGCCAGCTTCCTTCTCTAATCCTCTTCTTCTTGGTTCCTGTGGACCATGCTTCCCTCAGGGAGTCTGCCAGCTTCCTTCTCCAATCCTCTTCTTCTTGGTTCTTGTGGACCCTGCTTCCCTCAGGAAATCTCCAGCTTCTTTCTCCTCTCCCATCTTCTTCTTGCTTCTTGTGGATCATGCTTCCCTCAGGGAGTCTGCCAGCTTATTTCTCCTCTCCCTTCTTCCTCTTGCTTCTTGTGGACCATGCTTCCCTCAGGGAGTCTGCCAGCTTCCTTCTCCAATCCTCTTCTTCTTGCTTCTTGTGGATCATGCTTCCCTTAGGGAGTCTGCCAGCTTCCTTCTCCAATCCTCTTCTTCTTGGTTCTTGTGGACCATGCTTTCCTCAGGAAGTCTCCAGCTTCCTTCTCCAGTCCTCTTCTTCTTGGTTCTTGTGGACCCTGCTTCCCTCAGGAAGTCTCCAGCTTCTTTCTCCTCCCCTTCTTCCTCTTGCTTCTTGTGGACCATGCTTCCCTCAGGGAGTCTTCCAGCTTCTTTCTCCTCTCCCTTCTTCTTCTTGCTTCTTGTGGACCATGCTTCCCTCAGGGAGTCTGCCAGCTTCCTTCTCCAATCCTCTTCTTCTTGCTTCTTGTGGACCATGCTTCCCTCAGGGAGTCTGCCAGCTTCCTTCTCCAATCCTCTTCTTCTTGGTTCTTGTGGACCATGCTTTCCTCAGGAAGTCTCCAGCTTCCTTCTCCAATCCTCTTCTTTTTCGTTCTTGTGGACCCTGCTTCCCTCAGGAAGTCTCCAGCTTCTTTCTCCTCTCCCTTCTTCCTCTTGCTTCTTGTGGACCATGCTTCCCTCAGGGAGTCTTCCAGCTTCTTTCTCCTCTCCCTTCTTCTTCTTGCTTCTTGTGGACCATGCTTCCCTCAGGGAGTCTGCCAGCTTCCTTCTCTAATCCTCTTCTTCTTGGTTCCTGTGGACCATGCTTCCCTCAGGGAGTCTGCCAGCTTCCTTCTCCAATCCTCTTCTTCTTGGTTCTTGTGGACCATGCTTTCCTCAGGAAGTCTCCAGCTTCCTTCTCCAATCCTCTTCTTCTTGGTTCCTGTGGACCATGCTTCCCTCAGGGAGTCTGCCAGCTTCCTTCCTCCTCTCTCTTATTCTTTTTGTTTTCTCACCACTTAGGCTATGGTATGTGTGGCCCTTGTTCCTTCTCTGTCAAAGACGTGAACAGCCTTCCACTGGTGCTCAACTTTACATAATGACCAGAGCATCAGGAGGGGGCTTCAAATTGTCTTTCATCAAATCTAAGCATGCCGGGTCAGAGCATGCTTTGTTGTCTGATTTCTCAAACGTCAGCACCCTAACACAAGATATTATATTTTGCTCTGAAGATATGGGAACCTTTTATCTGGTTAGGTGTGAGGTAGCAGTATTGTTCACTCTTTTTTGCTCACTCCTTATCTCATTGATTTTGGATCTAAAACAGAATTGGGAAGTAATGTATAATTTATATTACAACATGTACGTGACCTAATAAAACCTGTGAATTCCCTTTTTCTGTGCCTGGTCTTTTTTGTCTTACATTCAAGATAAAGCCATTGAGAAACAGGTAAATTGTAATAATAGTATTTACACAATACATTGTAGATGAGATCATTCATTGCATATAAACTCCCCTGTAGGTATGGTGAAGCAGGTTAATATTTGGAGTATACTGGATGGCACTGTGCTATATATAAATAGATAAGAAAAGCGTTTTTTCTTTTGCCAATATCAGCTGCTGTGTTGACAGTTTCGGGGTGATACATTAAGCGGGGGCCGAGAAAAAGGGGGAGACCTAAAACGTATTTTCACCATGTTAACTTCCATAGGAAACTTTAGAAACGGCTACAGCCCGAACTGCTGAACGGAATTACACCAAATGTAGCAGAAAGGTATCTCTTGGTTCAGAAAGCACTCTTTTTGTTAAATGGTGTAAATCCATTCAGTAGTTCCTCAGAAATGTAAACATTTCTCAGCTATACAACTGTGGCCGCGGTGGATCCGTAAACCCTCCCGATCTTGTGCCTGAGATCTGATTGGCTGCCAAAACTTCAAACCAGGAAGTGTTGGAAGCCATCTTGTGACTCGGTTGAACCGAGTCACAGGAAAAAGGTAATAAACCATGAATAAACAAGAAAAGGGGTCAGGGTGGTTCCCACGTGACAAAAAAGCATTTTTTTTAAAAAAAATCAGTGGGAGTCGCGGTGCATCCGCGAATCCCACCGAAAAATTTATAAAAATGAAGGGTGGTCACCAGCGCTTTGTTTAGTTAGGCCCCCGGGTGGGCCAGGACCTGGGGACATTTGAATTAGTATTGCGGACCCCCGCAGCCCCGGGGACTGCTACCTCCCCGGGGTTTATACATTGAAGTGCGGGGGGCATGCGGCCCCCCACAACCCCGGGGACCGCCACTTTCCTCGAGCTAAATTCTGACAAAAAGTGAGGGGGCTCTTGCCCCCCCATGGAGCCCCTGGGACTGCCACCTACCGGGGCTATGCATGCGAAATGTGGGGGAGCCACGGGGCAACCCTGCAGCCCTGGGGACCGCCACCTCCCCGGGGCTATGTTCATTATAATGTATGGGGGGCTCCTGCCCCCCATGCAGCCCGGGGAAAACCACCTCCCCTGGGCTATGTTTAAAATAATGTGTGGGGGGGCTCCAGTCCCCCCACACAACCCCAGGGATCACCACCTCCCGGGGGCGAGATTCCAAATTGGAGGGGTCTGGCCCTCGGGACTGCCACCCCCCAGTGCCGGCTCCAGCAATGTCCCTATGTGCCCACCCCCGGGACATTGAAGTTTGCTATGGCTTGGCAGGAGAACTGCTCCCGCCAAGCTATAGTAAACTCTGCTTCGCTTCATGGAAGCTAGAGCAGGAAAAATGCTCTCGCTTCCATGAAGCGCAGCAGAATTGCTTTTGAGCAGAGGAAGTTGCATGTTTGCAGCTCCCTCTACCCAAAAGCAATGCAGGCTCCCGCAGGAGGCGGGGAGCCGGCAGGGACCAGGGTGGCCTGGAGGCTCCCCCTGTTGTCCCCAAAAACGTGGCCATGCCCGGGGGATAGGGTACCTGGGGCAATTTCGGCCTGGATAGGGTAGCTGCACAAGACCTCCTACCCTTTTATTTTTAAAGGTCAAGGCCTGGCCCTGGGGGATGGGGTCCCTGGGGCCAGAATCGGCCTAGAGAAGTGGGGGGCTTTAAATAAAAAAACAATTCTCACATGGTTTGGAGTCGCGACCCTATCACGTCACTCAGCACGGCCCCCCCAGTGTAACTTAGTGGTGGATTTGTGGCTCCACCTTAAATAAATAATTGAATAGTATAGAATTTCAGAGGTATTCTTTCAGTTGTGAACTTTTTTATAGAGCAAATGAGAGTGATCTTCATAATCACATTACAATTGACAGAGTTAGAAATAATATTAAAAAATACAAATTAAAAGTTAAAGTTGAAAAGTGAAATGTGTTGTAGTACATTGAATTTTTGCTTTTGTTTTGCGGATTCACAACAGGTTTGTGAATCTGGAAAATATACATGAAGAGTATATATGTTTAAAAATAATATGTTTCACTGTTGGGTTATAGGGTAGCTCTAAGAAGAGCCATTGTGTTCATTATTACTTTGTTGCAGCTACGTGTAAGTCCGGATGCACAGCTTTAGGTTGTTGAGAAACACTCTGTTCTCTTCATCTGTGAAGTGAACTCCATCACATCTGTGGATGTCATGCATGTTAAAACGTAGATTGTTGTTATAGATAGAGCCCATGTTATGGTCTCTGCAGTAAGAAGAAACAGCTTTATTAACATGCTTCCGAGCTTTGTCTGTGGACAGAATTGATTTGACCACTTCCATTTCTGTCTTTGGCATATATTACTGTATACAAAGACAGTGTGAGGGAAAAGCAACATCAGTTGTGCAAAGGTGTCCTTCATTAGCAATTCCAGAACTACCCCAATTAATGTGCCTAGGTCATTGCCACCACAGAGCACAATCATGAGGTCAGGAGATTGGAGATGCAAAAAGGTTTTACCAAAGGAATCAATTGGTGCCACTTTAATCATCTCTGTGCAAACCATTTAATATCCAAATTTTGCAAACCTTGGTCTTTGTCAATACCTCTGTGTTCAGCATACCTTTTGCCCTAGAAAACATAGCTCTGTCCTACAATCCATACTGTAAGCATTTTGAAGGGATGTGTGGAAGGAATCAAAAGACGTCTGTAGCTGAGTAAGTCAGTTAGTACAATGAGAGGTGTCTAAAATGGTGGAGAAGATGTTGCTTTAGAAAAAGCAGATAAATGATTGGTTGTTCATAAGCATTGTGTACTCAAAAATAGGATGCATTTTACTCCTGCAGAACAAGCATGTATCTGTTTGGTAATAGAAAAAAGTTTGAAAGGTACAGTAAACAGGATAAGCTAATATTTTGCAAAAGTCAACCACACCTGCTATTTGTAAGCTAGTGTGCTGAATTTGAAAATATGGTGAATTTGTGACCTGATGGTACAGTTGAATGTTGCAGAAACTGTTACTATGAAAACTAGGATTAAGCAGAATGGGGGAAGGGTTGAAAGTTAACTGTGGTTTTAAAATATGAAATGGTAAGTTATATATATGTGATATGCTTCTAAAGAAAGTTTTCCCAAATCACTACTATGTTTATAAGGGGTATGTTCTTAAAAAATAATATTAGTATTGTTGGAAATAGGTTTTTGAACTCCCGTAAGGGTTCGCGACTCCATTGCGACGGTACACTGCGGCACCGCAGTGGAGTGGCAACTCCAGTAAGTTACAGAATCAGATTGTGCACTTTTAGACGAGAATAAAAAAGGTTAATATGTGTATCCAATAGAAAAGTGTTTTAGAATTTGAAAAAATAAAGGGAGCATTTTGATTTGTTACTTACATTCATTTCTGTTCAAAATAGGAGGGAAAATTTGCCTTTAATGGTTAGACATTGTTGAGAGTGGTGCACCAGATTTATTGTGTGGGAAAGAAAATTGTTTAGGAGTTTCTGATATTTTCATATTCTACAATAGTATTTCAGAGGTCAGTTACAAATGTGTAAGGTTTGTTATGTATTGTGTAGGAGTGCTTTAGTGTTTGTAATGACATTTCTAACTTTGAGATGCAGTAATTATAAAGCTTGAAAAGCATTAGAGAAATGTGATGTTTAAAATATGTTACCAAATGTAGGAACCTGTATCGTAGTCTGTATAAATGTAGTGAAAAGAAGATTGGAAATAGGTTGAGCATACTGATCTGTGTGCTTCCTGAGTCTGTAATGAAAGTAGTACAAAAAACTGAGGTTTGAAACATGTTGGCAGACGTATAAACCCATATAAATCTCTGTGTGCGAAACTTCCATTACAACGCATGCATTACAATGGTACATGTTTTGTAATGGCTTGTATTGTAATAGCATGCATTGTAACACAAGTTGCGTTGTAAACATCACGTTGTAAAAGTGTGCATTGTAATAGTGTACATTGTAACATCATATATACATGAAATACGTTTAAAAGTATGCAGTTTATCATACCTCTGTACAAATTGTGTTCGAGCTAGCACAGCATTCAGTTGCAGAAGCCTGGATGTCTTACCTAGCTAGACATCACAGTAGCACTTCAATACAGAGTTCAATACTTGCCTGCCCTGTATAATGAGCAGAAAGTAAACCATACATTTTCTTCTACACAGATTTAGAGAGCATGTGGTGTGCAGCAAAGGAATTTTAGTATCGATAGGCTTCTATTGTGAGCTGTAAGTGAATAATGAAGCTGCAAGAAAAAAGTGAGGTTTAAAACATGTTGACAGATGGATTAGTGTTTATGCCACTTCATATGAGTCTCTGGAAAGGTACACTTGAAGTGGGCCATATAAATGTAGGTCTCTGCTTTGAATGGAAAGTGCACTCTGTCAAGTTTGAATATCTGCATGCTATGACGACTGAGATAGGTTCTGCTTCTACATGTATTCTTACACATGTTGTGCATCTTATGACCCTAACTTAAAAACTATGTAGCTTATCATACAGGTGCACAAATCTTGTCAGTCCTACTCGAACATTCCGTTGCAGAAGCAGGCATCTGTTACCTATGTAGGTGTCACGGAAGCCCTCAAATAAAGAGTTCAATACCCACCTGCCCTGTATGATGAGGAGAAAGTAAGACATGCACCTTCTTCTACAGAAATTCTGAGAGCATGTGGTATGAAACAGAGGTATTCTAGTATTTGTAGGCTTCTTTTAATGTATCATGTCACTACATAAAGGCGCTGACACACACATTGACGCCTTGAGAAACATGGTGAGACTTACAACAGTGACCTGCCCGGTTAAATCATTTCTGAATTCGATTAGCGAGATGATGGCACCTCTTGCCCTCTGTTTTAACCATTACATGATTCTGGGGGATTTTAACCTTCATATGGTATAACCTTCATTGGTTGCTCCAGAATGTCCATCAACTAGCCCCCTTGCAGTCGCATTCACCTAAGACAACCAAACTTTCAGCTCCTTGGTTCAATCAGCTGCTCAAAGATAGTAAAATCATCTGTAAACGGCTGGAAAGGAAATGGCAGAAAAACTATGATTTGGGTGCTAAAAGTGAATATAAACAAGCTCTTAAAAGTCATTATAATAAAGTGTATGAGGCAAAAAAGAACTACATCTCCAACAAAATAGAATCGTCCAATTATAAAAGTAAAGAGCTTTTCAAGATTGTAAAAGCCTTTACAAACCTGTCCTTGGAGACGAAGGCCGTTCGGCTTCCGCCCATTGGCCTCTAGTATTAGCAACTTTTTCCATGAAAACATTAGGATAATCCGAGAGACTTTGAGGGAGGACTCGCCCTCTGATGGTGAAGCATTATCAGCTCCTTCCATGGTGCCCAGGCTAGGAGCCGCCTCCTCGCTGCAGCAATTCCCCCGCTGTCACTGGAAGTCTCCCTAGCTATCATCAAAAGCCTGAAGTCGGGTTCCCCCTTCCGACCCCTGTCCAGCAAAAGTGCTAGTTTCTATAGCACAGGCAATTAATCCGGTGGTAAATAAAATTTGTAATACTTCATTAGATACTGGACACATGCCATCTAGGTGGAAATAAGCAAAAATTCTGCCGCTGCTTAAAAAACCTTCTGCTGACCCAAAAATACCAGCAAATTATAGGCCCATCTCCCTGCTTCCTACCTTCTCCAAGGTGTTGGAGAAATATGCTAACTCTGTGGTTACTGACTATGTGGAAACCAACAGCCTTCTCCACATTAGTCAGTCTGGTTACAGAGCCAACCATAGTACCGAATCTGCTCTACTAGAGGTCTCCGAACACATTAAGGAAAGCCTGGATGGTGGAGGGAATGCAATTTTGATCCTGTTAGACCTGTCAGCGGCCTTAGATACTGTCCCTCCTGATAAGCTCTTGGACATGATCCAGACTCTTGGTATCGGAGGCTCAGTTTTAAAATGGCTTGCCTCCTTTTTGGAAGACAGGGACAAGGAGGTTTGGACACCTCCCTTTGCAGCTGGAATCCCTGGGATGGATGTGGGGTCCCTCAGGGTTCCATTCTGAACCCCACATTATTCAATCTTTATATGTCCCCTCTAGCTGTCCTGGCGGAGACATACAGAGCAAACATTATTTCATATGCTGACGACACACAGCTCCTTTTCACTTGTGACAAAGGTAGGAGTTTTGAGGGAGCCAAGATCAAAACCTGCCTCTCAAAAGTGTTTACATGGTTAAGAATGAACCAGCTCAAATACAATCCGGAAAAGTCGGAAATTATATTTTTGGCACCCCAACGCCAGATGACTGGAGACTCTGGCGGCCAGAAGATATGTCTCCACCTCTCGCCGCTCAACAAACGGTAAAAAACCTAGGTGTCTTGATAGACTACGGCCTATCTATGAAGGCCCAAGTCCAATCAGTGGTAGGAACGTGCTTTGGACTCCTTAGGATGCTGAGGAAGTTCCTTCCACTCATGTCTTTAGACTGCAGGAAATCCGTGGTCCAGGCATTGATTACTTCAAGATTGGACTACGTGAATATTCTCTACCTTGGCCTCCCAGAATATTTTCTCAAGCGTCTGCAGGTGGCACAAAATGCCGGAGCCATTCTCAGGCTGAAAGCTAGGACTCATATGTCCCCCCATCTCAGAGCGCTCCATTGGCTCCCTGTAAAAAAATAGAATCAGATTTAAGGCCATGGTGTTATTCTTTAAGGCCTTTCACGGAAAGGGTGCTAGGTACCTTTGTAGAAGGATTACCAACTATGCTCCTTCCAGAATGCTGAGATCCTCCTCTATGAATCTGGCAGCGGTTCCTAGAATATCTCATGCCCATTCAGGTTGCTCCTCTTATGGGTTCCTCGGTGCTCAGGCCTGGAATGCGCTTCCCACATCATTGAGAGCGGTGACGGATTTAGCTACTTTTAGGAAGCTACTCAAAACTCTGCTTTTTAATCAATAATTGAGTTTCCCTTAGCTTCTTCCTTTATCCTTCTTTTTTCTCTTTCTTTTCTGTAATCGAAGTTGGTGTAGTTGGTTGCATTCTGGGCCTTTGTGCGCTATATAAATGCCTTTTATCCATATTCATATTCATGAGAAGAGTTGGCCTTTTATGTTTGGCGAGATCTAACATTGTGGGCTGTAAGTGAATAATGGAGCTGCAAGAGAAAGAGAGGTTTAAAACATGTTGGCAGATGGATTATTGTATATGCTACTTCATATGAGTCTCTGGAAAGGTACACTTGAAGTAGGCCTAACTTAAAAAGTATGTAGGTTAACACACAGCTGGACAAATGTTCTCAATCCTACTACAGCATTCAGTCGCTGAGTGTAGACCATTTAGCTAGGTAGCGATCACAGAGGCACTGGAACATGGAGTTAAAAATCTGGCTGCCCTCTATAATGAGAAAAAAGTAATGCATTTATCTTCTTGTACACAAATTTAGAAGATAAGAGTGTACAGTAATTTATAAAAGTTTTCTCTTCGATTTTCAACAATTTACAGCTTTGCTAATTTGCATAGTTAGATATCCTACATATTTATTTGTTATGGAGAGAATGCCAATGTAATTGTAAGCAACTGCTTATTGATTATTATGAATATTAATATATAATTAATTTCAAATTATTAGTTGATGTAACTAATTATTGAAACTGTTCTTTGTTTTTTAGATATTTACTTTACATGGAAAAAAAATTGAAGATGGCAAGAAAACATCAAAAGAGAAGAGAACAAAAAAACAGTAGTACTTAAAGAAAAGTGAAAAGAGGAAATTACATGATACGCAGAAGGTTATACAGGAAAACACTCTTCTGGTAAGAGAACTGAACAGTTTCTTGAAACACTTTTACGGAGATTGAAAAATGTTGAAAATGTTGAAAAGAAAAAGAAAAGTTTTACAACAAATCGGAAACAAAACAAAAATTGTCATGCTGAAAGAACATCAGATTATAGAAAAACAACACATCTCACAAGAAGACAGAAAGAGTATAAGGATATGAGAAGAAGAATGTTTAGAAGGAGAGTAAATCAAAATGTATTAAAACATTAAAAATATATATAAGAAGATCAGCATCTTATAAGAAAAAGCAACAGATTGAATGTGTAGTAGATAGAGCTTTTGAATTGAAACAAAAAATTATTTACATTAATATAGAAGAGAATGAGAATATTGGATAAAATAATGGTGTTTATGAAGGAGAGAAGCACTTGTTAATAGAAGTAACTTTTGTAAAACTTCTACTGGTTAATGGAAGCACACTTCCAGTACTGAGCCTTTCTTTAATGAAGAAAGCTATTTTCAAGAGAACACATTAGTACATGCAGTTGATACTAGTGGTCGATGCTATGAGGTGAAAGATGGTTCTCCCATTCCAAAGGAAACAAGCATTAGAAATGCAGTAGGTCTCGGATTTGCTTGAGTTAGAGCTATTGGCATTGTAAATGACAATGTTGTTTACCCATGTGTTATGGAGTGTATGTACGTTGTGTGTAGTGAAATTATGTGGGTTTTATTGGAGTTGTTAGTTGTGGAATTGTGTGGAGTGGATTTGTGTAGTGCAATTATGTGGCATGGTGTGCATTGGAAATATGTGCATAGCAATTATGTGTTATTGAGTGTAGTGGAATTGTGTGGTTTGGGATGGTGTGTATTGAGTGTAATTACATGGGGATCAGGTCAGCCCCTACGCAGTACATCAAATTCTATAAGGTTTAGCCGAGCGATCCTGGTCACCGTAAATTGATTAGTAAGTGCGCGATCATATTTAACATTGCTGAGCTCTTTGTAGAAGTTTGCTTCCTATTTAGCACATAAGGCCTCTATGGGGCCTGAGTGTATAATGAATGCTTGGTGAACAATTTAATGATATGGTGAATGCTCATGACTTGGAACAACTCTAAGGAAATGACATACAATTATTTAATGCAAAACAAACTATATAAATTCTACTATGAAACTGAAAAAACAAAACAGATATTATTTTAAATGTACAGTAAGGAAAAACATGGGCTTTCAGTTTTATCGTAAACTATAAATACTGGTGAATAGTTGGCAGATCGTGACAAAATGTCCCGGAGTGAAGTTGCTGTGTCAGAAATGCAGGATACCAGGGCTCTTTGTAAATGGAATGCTGGTACTTTCAATTTCAGATCTGAAATGCGCGATAGTCGTCAAAAACTGGTTGCTTTCTATGCAACTCTCTTCCCATTCTTTAGGAGAGAGTGCTGAAATTGTACTACGCTTAGGGGACTACCTGTGGGGTGATTCCAAACACAGCTAGAGCTACACAGGACCTACACAAAACTGCAAAGTAACAGAATACATTTTGTCTTACTGGGGTGGATGGAGCTTAAGGTGATATGTCACATCCAACCTATAGTAGTGCAGTCGTGCCCCCAATGTATTCCTATCCACCTGCAAGGACACCTAAAAATCATGTGAAAGAAGGAACGTGATGAGACGGATGAACACAAGACCAGCAAACACAAACCAACCCAGAATCATTTGTAGAAACAAGAAAGAGAATAAGTAAGAAAACAATGCAACATATGAGCCACACAAATTATCTAGCAGCAGAACGACAGAAGTCCAGCAGGAAATTGAACGTACTCATTTAGTATGCAGAGCAGATTGTCCATAATTTGCATGGTGAGTATTAAAGGCGCACAAATAAATACAAACTGAAAATGGATATTAGGGGGCTCATTATGATGGTGGGAGGATCGCCACCGCCGGGCCGGCGGAGGCGATCCTCCTGCCATCACAATGTGATTCACCCACATCCAAATTAGGATGGCGGTGGGAATCACATTGGTACTGCGGCGGACGGAAAGTCTGTCCGCCATGGTCCCGCAAGGCGGTCCTTTTCCGCCCGCCTTGCAGAACCCGGAACCAGGGCATCCTTGCGGCGTTGCTGTGCAGGCACCGCCGTAGTGATTAGGATGAGCCCTTCCGCCTGTCTTTTTGTGGTGGATATCCTGCCGCAAAAGGACAGGCGGAGACTGGCTTTGGGGGCCTGTTGCGGGCCCCCTCTGTGGGGGGGTAGTTGAGCACTGGGGGGGTACCCATGGTATCCCCCTCCATTTCCATGCACAAGGTGGCAGGCACTGCATGGTGCCTGCCACCTTGTGCATGGAAATGCACAACATGGCCATTTGACATTGCGGCGGGTGCTGCAGCCAGCAGCACCCACCGCAATGTTAAATTGCCAGATGCGACTGCCGCGGTGGCGGTCGCATCATAATTAGGGGTGCGGGACCGCCGCATGACAGGCAGGCCGTCCTGTTACCACTGGGATGGCGGGCGGAGTCCTCCCGCTATCCTAATAACCCCCTTAGTTCCAGATGGTATGATTAACACCAGGGTCTGGTTTAATTTACCTGCACTTTTGTATGCATTAACCCCACTGTGACCAAGTGAAAGCTTGTAAAGTCATTAAGAGACAACTCCGTAGAGTTTTGTATGGTGCATGTTCCAGAAGGGAGCACATGAAAACACTGCATATATGTGGAGAGACCAACATACCCTCAATGATGCATATATGCGCACTTCAAAGTGAAAAAACACGACCTTATAGTTAATGTAAGATATGGAAACACCTGTTATCGGCCGATTGGCTTCCATTAAACTATGCCAAAATAGGAAGCTTCCGGCTGCATTTTAGCTGGGTGCCCCTGTTTGCAGTTTAAATAACAGAAGAGGGTGAGGAGTAGTTCTGGTGGGGGTCACGACGTGGAATGTAAACTTATTTTTTGCAGTGTGCAGTGTAGGCTCTGCTCAGAAGGGACTGCTGTGATCTGGGCCACTGTGTGTTGGTTAGACATGCAGTGTGGAAGTAAAAAAAACACCATTTGGCGATGAGCAGATGGCCGGCCAAGGGGGTGATGGTCTCTAAAGGCTGTATCCCCCCCATACTCCAAGGCGTGCCCTTCATCTCCGCAATAACAATTTAAGTAAAGAGACAAGATGAATGGCTGGGGCTCGAGTCCCCCCAGCTATAACACACACAAATTCTAAAAATATATTTTAGTGCGAGGAACTGCAGACGAACAACAAAAACAAGTGTGTCTATAGAAATGTCCAGGAGACAAAACAGCCAGGCACAATTGCACCTATCACATATAAGCAATTTATAAAAACACGGAGGAATTGGATTGTTTTTTTTTTGTTGTTGTTGAAAGGGCCCCAGTTTAGCAAAATATTACCGAGCCCCTTTGTTTGGGAATGTTGAAAGTCACTGTATACCGTGGCACAAAACAATACGCCATTGTGTTAGGCAGTAAACTCGGTACCGGATATGCAGACGCCTATTATACCCAGGTATGTGTACAGAAATACATGCACACATAGGGGGATATTCACAAGGACTGGCGATACCTATCGCAAACGCCAGTTAGCTGCAATTTTTTTATCGCCGCCTAACCCTGAAAACTATCGCCATGATATCGGCGTATTCACAAGCCGTTGCTACATGGTGATAGTATCAGGGAACAGCGTTGAAAACTGCTGCTAACATCAGCGTAAAGGCGATAGGAAAACCGGCATTAGCGGGCGAAAACTACCGATAGGCCCATTAGCAGCAAAAAAACTCACGTTAGTCAGCTCAACGTGCCTCTAATGCAAAAAAAAAGCCTATCAGTCAACATCCAATAGCAAATAGGCATAAAAACCAAATAAATGCTTAATGGAGCTGCCTGGGCCAAGTGCAGCACACTTCAACAACACCTGCAAGCCACCCAACATTCAGGATGACCAGGATGAGAGCCAGGATGCCTCGCTGGACCTGCGTCTGGAGCCTGGATGCCTCGCTGGACCTGCGTCTGGAGCCTGGATGCCTCGCAGGACCTGCGTCTGGAGCCTGGATGCCTCGCTGGATGCCTCGCTGGACCTGCGTCTGGAGCCTGGATGCCTCGCTGGACCTGTGTCTGGAGCCTGGATGCCTCGCTGGACCTGCGTCAGGAGCCTGGATGCCTCGCTGGACCTGCGTCTGGAGCGTGGAGTGGGATGCGGAGGAGCTGTGGAGTCGATGAGCCGTGGTGGTAGACATTGAGGCGCGACGATCGCCCGTACCTGGTGGTGAAGTCTGGCAGGTCGCATGGAGACACCTTGCTGACCTGTGTGAGAAGAACGACTTGCGCACCTTGGAGCTGTTAATAGTAGAGGCGCTCCTGCGCCCCAACGTAGGGAGGTCACATCGCATACTATGATACACCACTACACCGGGGTGCACGGAGGGGATTACCAATGGTGGGTGCCGCCTCTCTGCATCACAGGCCGGATGATTTTGGGCTGGCCGAACGCTGTGGAGGGTGAGGCCCCTGAGCTGTGCCGAACTTGTGTGGCGGGAGCGCTGCAACTTCACGCCTAAGGGGGCCCTGCTGCATCAACTGCATCGGGAGGTTTACCAGCGGACTTGGCGGCGACTGCTGTACCCAGCCTAGTGAAATCCCTCCTGGCTGTGGCTCCTGCTGGCTGAGTCACAGATTTGGAGAGAGTGCAGCGGATTGTGCAACGGTGTCAAAGTCCAGGTAAGGAGAAGGTGGGACGCGTAGCGCAGGACACCTGGGGGTCGAGTCCCCCAGGCCCAGCACACGTACATGACACACCCCCAGTGGCGGCTCATCTGCTATGGCGGAAGAGCGTCGCCCCACTGCTTTCAAGCAGTGCAGAAGAGGAACAATCATCACATGATGCTAACTTACTGATGCAACCGTGCTATGTTTCCCTTGCGGGTGGGAAGGTGGGTAGGAATGCTCCAAGCCCGGGGCAAGGCATGGGCGGATTGGCATGCCCACTCAAGTGTGCAATGACTGTTTGGTTGGCCCACTCAGGCCGCCCACAGCAGTCATGCGCACTTCCCTGTTCTTAATGCAGGCTGCATTTCAGCCTGCGTAGAGAACATGCCCACCCCTCCAGCCCCTGGCTGCATGCCTTGTCCCTTTGCCAATTACCAATCCCACTGCCGCATCACAGCGTTGTGATTGGCTCAGGGGAGGGAGCCTGGCTGCCTCCTTCCTGTTCCTGGAAGCAGATGCAGGAGAGCAGGAGAAATGAAGACATGGGACCTGGCTTCGAGGTAAGACTTCCCTTATTGAAATTTTTACCACACCTGCTCACACCCACATCCCCGTGTCCACGCCCCATCCAGTGTTCTTTCCAGCGTTTACCACCTCACAGCTGTCCAGCCCCGCCCCCAGCAATTCTCAATGGCGGCCGCTGTGTGCCCATGCACAGCGGGCGTACCACCCATGTGCCAAAGGCACATACGTGGTTGCGACACATGCCATAACATCGCATTCCATTCAAATGCATACTAATACTAGGCACATTGCAACAGTAGGTTTGGTGTTGCATAGCGGAGACATTGATATCACTATTCCCACTTCAGTGAGTGCAACCCAAAACTAACCTTTGCACCCCAAACCCAACCGTGAACCCTGGAATTCCTTTTTGAGCCCCCATAACACACCCCAATTTTCATATTTTATGACAAATGCACACCCCAATTTCCAAATTTTACCCCAAAACACACCCCAATTTCCATATTTTACCCCAAAACAAACCCCAATTTCCATATTTTACTCCAAAACACACAATTCTCATATTTTACATCCGAAACCCATACCCACCCGAAAAAGTTTAAATTACCACATTACTGACCTCACAATGCATTGCAATCAAATGCGATGTAAGTGCACCTGCGTTGTCAGAGTTGCGTTGTTAACGATGTACTGCCTGCGTTGTAATGGTCATCTCCTGTGCCAATGGCAACCCGTAGGCTACGCCGTTTGCGTCCGTCTGCCCCAGAACTGCGCTCAGCACCAAGGAGCCTTCCTCTTGGACACTCCACCGCTACGACGCCAGCGCCCTCCTCGCCATCAAACCTGGATGCCACCTCGCCTGCCAGGACCAACCTCTGCTCCGGACCGGACATCGCCATCGCCATCACTGATGGCTGCAGTATCACCCACAAGGAGCACCCCGACCATCAAGGAGGAGGCATTGCCATCACCTACAGAAGCACACTTCGACTGACCACACACTCTAATGACCCAAGGGTGACCATGGACCATCTCAACTCCCAGATCCGGACCAAGCCCAAGCACATCCTCTGCGGCACCCTCATGTGCAGGCCCCCGGGCCATGGCCCCCCATTCTCCAATACCATTGTAGACCTCATTGCACCCCAGGGTCTCCCATCCACCAACGACATCTTACTCAGTGAACTCAAGTTCCACCTGGACAACCCCTGGGACCAGGACACTATCCACTCCTGGGGAAGGTCCCCTACATCAGACGCAAGCAGCAGGTTACCTCAACAAGCCACGTAGCAGGACACACCGTCGAGCACGTCACCTCCGCCAGCAGGAACTTCAACTACAGCCACAACAGTGGACTCTCCTGGACCGACCATCATTGGTAACATCACGTCTTCACCTTGCCCACCGGACGCCACCACCATCATCGCACCCCCTCTCAGCTGGATCAAGGCCACCGAAGAACGTCTTGTCAACTCCCTCCACACCAACACTCCACCGTTGCTTCCAAACAATGACACCGCAGCGCGCAACCACCACCGATGGATCTCCAACAGCGCCGACATTCGGGCACCCCTCATGAACGGCACTGCGTCAGTACCTTCCGCCTGCCTGATGGCAGGCGTGAGGGTGACGCAGTGCCACAGGGAAAGGCTGGCCCCATGCATTGCTGGAGTTGCATCATGGTTGTGACACGACTGCAGCAATGCGTGACTTTAGCACAGGCAGATACATTCCTGACGTATCTGTCATTACTTGTCTCATGAAGCGCTGTCCAGTGAATACAGCGCATCCATGCTGTCGCAAGAAGGGCGTAGTGAGAAGTGTTGCAACGCTGTCTTGTCGCAGCATTGCAACACTTTTCATTACTGGGGCCCAGGAATGCGCACTATCTGATTGATGTTGCGCATTCCTGCACTGTAGTTTTGTTGCAGGGCAGCGCTGCAACATTGCTTGCAGCGCTGTCCAGCACCAAAACCTGCTGAGATGTGGCCCAAATGTTATCCCCATTTTTAAGAACAGCTATTGTCTGGTCTTAAGTTACTGGCTCTGACTACAGTTAGAGCCAGTTTTTTTGCTCTTCAGAAGTTCAAGGATCCCCTTGTGAATATGGAGCAGTGGTGTTTGCGTGCGTTTTTGCACGGGAACGCCTCTCCTGCATATAATTATCGCTAACAGAAGTGGCGATCTTTAAAACGGATGCTTTCGCCTAAAAACTGTCGCTAACGGCTGTTAGCGACAGCTTGGTAATAGAGCGACAAAATTATCGCCCCATTAGCGGCAGAAAAGTGCCGCTAACGCGGCGATAACTCCTTGAGAATATGCCCCATAGTCTCATGTATGTTCACTTGCATAGATTAATTACAACTCTCTGCTAGTGCTACTCCCCCGTTTATGCACCTCTCTCGCCTCATTAATGTAAGGTGCTGCGCTGCATGGCTGGCTCCTCGGGCAGGAGAGACGCAACGATCAGGGCATACTGCAACGTGGGGGGGAAGCAACATTGAAAAATACCTTCCGTAAACCGTGCTCTCTCGAACTGTCTCTGCCCATGAGCCCTGTGCAGCGCTCTTTGCTTCCTTGATCCTTATGACTGAGGCCTAGCTAGGAAGCTGTCCTGGGAACAGGCACGCCAGGGAGCTGATGATGGTCGGGAAGAGAGTCCCTTCTCTGACCCCCGGGCAGTTATAAGCTGATAGCTGGAGACGCGGGAGGTGCTGGGGGATGGCACGGAAAGATGAGGTGAAGTGCGGCATCCGGAGCCATGGTAAAGAGCGACAAGTTTGTAAAACACAACAGCCATTTTTTGGAAAAGGACTGATCAAGCTATTAATTTGATTTGGAGGAGACCAGCTGCCGGAAATGGATAGTGATTAAGCGCACAGCACGTCCTCTTTGCACAGAGTAAACATGTTCTTCGGTAGAGGGGGAGGGGGAGTTGGGTGCAGCCTTGCACGCCTGTAAGCGAGAGGGGCTGAAGGAACGGAAATTCTAGATGCTTTACATGACAGTGAGGTTTCGTAATTATAAATAATTTCTGCTATGATTGCCAACAATGTTCCAAAGTACTTCCCTGTGTCTGGGTCAAAGGTTCGACAAAATGGAAGCTCCGAAATAGAACGGCGTGCAGGAGGTGGTGAGCGGACTCCGACACAAACGGGAAAAGAGCGATCAGGGAGAGGATGGCAAATAAACCAAAAACACGTGGCAGTCGTGCTGATTATATGAACAAGCATTTGCAATAAATAGGACTCCCATTTACGCCAGACCTATTGCATTACAAACGGGAGTGCGGGCGGGCGGGGGGCAGGGGCCGAGAAGGCACGAACAACGGGAGTGTGAGCGGGGGGGGCGAGAAGGCACGGGAAGAAAATAGTGCTCACAATCCAAATAACACATACCGTGCAACACTCGAAGTAAAGGGGCCAGTAGCCATGGAAGGATACAAAGGACAACATGGCTGTCATAAGGAGGGACTAATAAGCCTATAAACCAATTGGAAGGCAGCATTTAGAAAGGACAAAGACACAAGCCAATGAAAAAGATGGGTGGGGAGTGGGCGGGGCTTCCCTCATGTAGTCAACTACCACAGATCAACCCCCAGAGCAGCGCTGGCTCAGGGCTCGACCTAAAAATGGTTACTAGGAATGTGGAAGAAGTAATAGCTGAAGAAGTTCAAGGGAGGAGTACACAAGCTCCTGTATATAAGTGGGATTGAGCAGTATTCTATTGACATATTACGAATTTCTTTACTAGAATATCCCAAAAAAGTGTTAAACAGAAGATTAAGATGTTACAAGGACTAGATCCATGTAAAATATGAAAATATACTAAGTTGCAGGGTCATTCTCTGGCTTGTCTTTCAAGAAAAGTGTGTCAAAGTACTTTTCATCATTTAAGAATGCTAGCAGTACACCACTCTGAAATGCAGACATTAGTAAAGAGACTGCGTTATGTTTAAGTGAAATGAATACAGCTCTTTTGCAAGGTTCTGTATCAGATGTACAGAAAGTCTGTGATGATATACAGTTTTTTTTTGGTTTTGAAGAGGAGTGTAGAGAAACTGAGAGTTTGATAAGTAGAGGTGTAGAAGAAAAGGAGAAAGAGATTAGTATTGATGATGAAATTACAATGTTTAACAGTTTCCTCTGAAAAAACAAACTATATTTGTATTTGTTGTCAACGTACTCACTATGGAAGTAAAACTAGAAATGTTGATTTATTTTTGGAAAGTGAAAAAGAAAACAATGATAAGTGGCAGCAATTTAGTCTTTATTTGTTTTTAGAAGGTCAGTTTCAGTTGACCAGTCATCAAGTTATTTGTAAGTCCTGTTATAACAAATTAGAAGATAACAAACTGCCAGCTAGAGCAGTATATAACAACTTAGAGTTGGTACCTATTCCTCAGGAACTGGCAGGTTTAAATGTGTATGAGTCTATTCCTATTCAATCTGTACACCCATTTCTGCGCACTATGGGCCCGATTCACAGAACTAACTTAAGACAAAATCCTAAACGTAATACCACAGAAGGCACTTACTCATTTTGGTATTTACAAAAGGCACTTACTCATTTTGGTATTCACAGAAGGCACTTACTCATTTTGGTATTCACAGAAGGCACTTACTCATTTTGGTATTCATAGAAGGCACTTACTCATTGATGAGTAAGTGCCTTCTCTGAATACCAAAATGAATAACTTACTCATTTTGAGTAACTTAAAGACTGTAAATAGAAGAGGTGCAGTTCAACCCTGCACCCCTTGGCAGGTACCTCAAGGTGCCTGTCACGCAGTGCAGGGATCAACAGGGGGCACCATAGGTGCCCCCTCGGCCACCATCCGGAGGCCTTGCACCCATGGGGGCCCTGCTGGAGGCCCCCAAAGTCGACTACCGACATCCTTTCTGTGTCAGAAAGGCCGGCATAGAAAGGCTGTCGGAATCCAAGATTGTAATCTCTCAGGTGGAAATAGCCAGCCTTGGGATTAATGGAGGCTTTCCGAATGGCAGACAGGCTCTCCGAGACAGTCGGAAGCCATTCAGAAATCCGGTTTGGATTCCTTTCCGACCGACTCCATCCAAATGGGTGGGTCGGAAATTAATCAGAACAGGAGATTACGATGCCATATGAACGGCTCCGACCGAGGGTCAGAGCTGTTTCCTACGGAATCGGAATCGACCCCAAAAAAGAGTAGAAAATTTGGCAAGAGTTTATAGATGTTAATAAACTTCGAAAGGCAACATTATACCTGGTACAGAATAATATTTATTATAAGAATGTAAAAGTTGATGAACAAGTAATATGCTTACAAGATGAAACACTAATCTCAAGTGGCCAAATTGAAAAAGTGGACAAATCAATGAGTAAAGAGATTTATGAACATTATATTATACATCCTCTGCATTCGAAAGAAATCACAGGAAACAGTATTGAATCATTTCAAATGAAAGAAGCAAAGGGACCTTCCATGAGTGTATGCGAACAAAGTTTAGAAGCTTGTTGTTTTCCACAGCTATTCCCGACTGAAGAAGGTGGACGATTTGATGAGTGAGCTGTACGGATTTCAGCTTCAGAATACCGATCAACAAGAATGTATTGTGAAGATCCAAGATTTCGGCAGTGCATTCCATATATATTTCATCTTCTGTTTGAAAGTGATTTTTCTGCACTTTCATATGCAGTAAACCATACATTAAAAATAGGAGTTCATCTTTAACATGTTTCTGCAAAAGAGTTCATGGACAAAGTTGAAGAAAGAGATGAAAATTTAGAATCTCAGTTAATCAATTTGAAGGCATGCCAACGTGGTACCAATGAGTATTGGTATCGACGTCATGGTGAACTTAAATGCATGTTAAGAAACCTATGTACACCTACATGGTTTATTACACTTAGCTGTCCTAAATATGCTTGGGAGGATTTCTTGAATTCCTTCGAGAAGCAAATTCAAATGTGAAAAACATTGAACTGAAGACAGCTGGAGAACTCTGTTGTTTGGATCCTGTAAATGTCGGCAGATATTTTAACCATAGGTTTCAAGCTATGATGTCATTTATCTGCAATAAAAGCGCTGCACCGCTTGGAGAGGTAACTGATTTATTTTGGCGAAAAGAGTACCAAGCCAGAGGTGCTCCTCATATACACATGCTATTCTGGATAAAGAATGCACCAGAATTTGGAACACATAGTGATAAAGCTGTTTTGTCTTTCATTGAGCAGTATATTACATGTGCCATTCCAAGAGAAGGAGGAGAAAAGAGCTTGAGACAACAAGTTTTACACTGTCAACGTCATAGATGTGGGAAATACTGCAGACAGAAATATAAATGTAAAGGAAAATGTTATACAAAATGTCATTTTGGATTCCCATGTCCTATAATTTCTAAAGGAAGAGTAAATGTTTTTTTTTCTCAGCAGTAAGACATACAATAACTCAAAAATCTCCCAAGAATACATACAACTTAAAAAGAACAGAAGCTTCCAAGTACATTAATGACAACAATCCAGTTATTTTAAAAATGTGGAATGCAAACATGGATATTCAATATGTTGTAAACAATTCAATTGCTGTTGCTCGTTATGTCACATCATATATTACAATATCTGAAAAGTCAGAGATGAAAGAAATGTGGTAAGAAATGTCAGCAGAGGGCTTTCCCTACCCCACATGGCATAAACCCAATTTTGGAACATTGCACCCTTGTAAAAAAAAAAATCACAATGGCCTTAACTAGGAGTGAGAGGAAGGGGGTCTGATTTAGTTTAAGGTGGAAATATGGAAAGCAGCAGGGCCTTCCAAAATTCCCCAGTAGTGCACAGTTTCTACATCTGTGCCCGTCAGATATGGATTTAGGAAAGGATCATCATCTTACAGGAATCCAGGAGTACCATCAACCAGTGCTTCAAGTACCCGGATCGGGGGATTGTGGTGCTACCTCCCGCTCACCCAAAAGTAGAAGACATGCCATCCATCTGTCTAATTAAAAATCATTAAACTTCATTCACCTTGAAGGTTCATGTGAATGTAATACCAGGGATTGCAGTGGCAGATTTGGTAAGTGCTGTTAGTTGAAATGTTATGTAAACAGATAGTAGCTAAACTAGGCTGTAATCTGAGAGTGTGTAAGAGGCAACAAGAAACTGACCACAAACATTAACACATTTAATTTCTGTATGAAGTTAGCCACATCACTTGGTGTAAAGAACATCTACTAAGCTGTACTGATGCTCAATTGTCTGGAATTACAAGAGATGAGTAATGGAGACAACATCATTGTTCAACTACACACGAAGGTCCAATGAGACTCTCTTTGGAAGGATCCATATGGACAATCTGTCAGAGGAGTCCTTGGATGGACGAAGTCTCCAGTCCAATGGTTTTTGTCAGAGGACATATTTATTTCAGCTCATGAGCAACCTGTCAAATAGCTGAAGAGTGTTCGCTGATCCCAACAGGCTCCAACTCTCCTCCATGGAGAGCACGAGAAGCCATCATAATCTATGTGGGATGGATAGTTGTGGCACCAGAAATGGGTTTTTGGATTGATAGCAGCTCAGCAGAAGGAAGCTTCAAGGAAGCTAAAGCTCACCTGGATACTGATCCCAGGTAGAACCAAGAGGAAGCCAGAAGTAGGATGGGAATTTGACTATCAAGAGCTTACCAAGGTCTTTTTTTTTAGAATGTGTTTATTGAATTTTATGCATATAAAGAGACAGCTGCTACAATCAGAGTAGCAGGCAGAAATCTGCTGAAACATGCGGCACATACAAGAGACATATGTCTGGTTGTAGCATCAGTGGCTCCTGTGCATCTGCTACGGAATAGTCTACAATAAGCTCTATCATTTTAACCAAAATAGCAGAACAAATAAAGCACACAAAAAAACTAAAAAAAGAGAATAAGCTCATGAGACTGCTCATAGGAAGTGAAAAGTCAAGCCTTAGAGGAGGGAGGGAGGTATACCAGAGAGGCATCCGTCATTTGCAAAGCACAGATAATGTGCGTATACGTGTCTTCTAGTGGATATGACGGGTAGTATAGGAGCCCATCTCCGGATACAATGGGGGTGCGGCAGGGGAACGCCACACATGCATGAGGGGGTGGACGTGTGTGCTGGGCAGCTCAGGAAGAGACGCAGTGATCACATGACCATTAGACAGAGTAGGCTACATGTGGTGTAGCAAAGATAGTCTCCTTCGAGACGTGGCTGGATGAGGTGGGTCTTCATGGTCGGTGGGTGTAATTTTTGGCATCCAGATTAGGTAGGAAGTCTCCCAGCACTCTCTACCAGTGCAGGAGATCCACCTCATTCGGAGCCCCCGTAGGGTGTAAACCTCTGCACGAGTCCATGTCAGCAGGTCGCGGAGCCACTGCTGATGATATGGTGGCAGAGGGGATTTCCCGGACATGGCCACTCTCCATTTAGAGAGAATGAAGGCAAGAGCAATAAATCTGTATAAGTGCTTGTCTCTTTTTCCACGAGAACTCAGCCCTAACAAGCAGGAGGAGAGAGTAGGGGTGGGGCCGTGTGCTGCCATTTCTACAGTAGTCACGGTCACCATGTGCCAAACCAGTCGTAGTACCGGGCAATCCCACACCCCACTTCCTGCGGTGCACAATGGGGGCAGGCAAGGGCAAGCATCGGGAACATATGCTTGATGCGGAGAGGGGCGAGGTAAGCTTGATGTACGTAGTTAAACTGTGTGAACCTGAACCTGAGGTTATAGGATACACCCTAAACCAGCTGTGGAACCCGGTATCAAGCCCCATCCATCCCGACGCATACCCATTGTGTGGTCCAGTGGGGCCACATGCACTGCTACGTAGAGAGTGGTGATGGCATCTCATATACCGCCTCAGGATAGTTGAAGGGAGTCCGGGAGTTCGCCACAGTCCTTGGCCTCATTGAACATATTCAAAAGATTTTCGGCAGTCAGTCCAGAGAAGGTGGCATAAAACTCGATCGGCATGCCAACAATGCCCAGAGTCTTATCCCGGGCATCTGAGAGATAGCTGCATAGATCTCCTCTAACTGGAGAGGATCATTGAGGTCAGCCCCCTGCAGAGGAATGAGCATAGAAAGTGAAAGTCCACTCAAGAACCCGGATGTACTATCCAGAGACGGAGAGGCCGGCGCCACATACAGCCCCCAGTAATAATCACAGAACGCTGCATTAATAGCAATCTGGGAAGTCATGAGTTCACCATCGGGACCACAAAGCACCACAATGGGGGCGCATTGCCGTTCTTCACGAACAAGCCATGGCCACAATCTGCCAGATCGATCGCCGAGGGCATGTTGCATGGCCTTCCTCCTACTATAGTCATGGCGACTTAATGTCGACTCCGCCTCACGCTGCCATGTTGTTTCAGTCGCACAGGCAACGCCGTTCAGTTGGCCACTTGTATTTCCAACTGGCAGAGATCTCGTTCAATGGACATGAGGTCCTCCGTTAACTGGAGGTAGATGCCCCAGGAGGCCGCCACCCAGTGGCCGTGTACCACAACCTTATGTGCGTCCCATTCCCAGGCGCTCGTCGAGGCAGAACCCTGATTTTCGTAAAATAGTTAGTAAGGCAAAGTGACGGATTCTCACGAAAGGGAAGGTCTGAAAGAGCTTCGATCTGCAGTCGCCAAGTAGACATAGTGGGGGGCTGTCTGCCCGCTCAACGTGATCAGCAGGAAGCAGTGATCCGACAGTGAGCATACCAGGTATTCTCAGCGGATGACCCTGGAATCAAGAGGAGCTGTGCACAAAGAGAGGTCAATCCTGGTATGTAAATTATGTACCGCAGAGTAAACAGAGTATTGACGGCCATATGGGTGCCCAATACACCATACGTCGTGTAGGTGCATGAGCGAGCACCATTGTTCAAAGTGTCATGTGATGCATGTTCTGGCCGCTGCGTGTAGGGGTGGGGTAGAGTGGTCGAGTTGTAGATCAGGCACACAGTTGAAGTCCCCCCCAAATCCCGGGGCTGAGTGGACTGTTAAGGAGCGCTGGGGCAAGTCAATCTATGAACTCTGCTTGATTGGAGTTGGGCTCATACAAAGCCACCAGTGCATGTGGAGCCCCATCCAGGTGTCACTCCAGTAGGACGTACTCACATCCTACTCATGTCTATCCACTGGGTACCCATCTGCTGTGTACCCACACGCTGTGTACCCACCCGCTGTGTACTCAGAGCAAAGGGGACTCCAGATGCAATCCAAATGAGAAACCCCCTTGCATAAGCCAACCTCGTGGTCCCATAAGTCTGCCCTCTCCATTTAGAGCACACTTTGTGAAGCTCAGGTGCCATGAGATGGCTCTCCTGTAGCATGGCAATATGGGCATGCCGACGTCTGAGATATGCATGAATGCAGTAGCGTTTGGGTGGAGTGGCCATACCCTGCTCCTTCCATTTAATATTGTGGTATTGCAGGTGTCATCCTACTTGATCTGTTCCTCCCCGTCTGGGCGTGAGACATAGGAGCGGCTGCACTTGTGGTCGGGCATGATATCAATAAGGGTTCTGATTCAGTAGGAGGAAGTAGGGTCATTGAGTTCGCCTTGCAGAGGAATATTAAGTGGTCCGAGAGGAGGTCACCACAGGGGAGGGGCAAGCAAGGGCCACAGGGGAGAGGAGGAGTCTTCCAGCTGCAGATATTCAACAGCCATGCTTAGTACCTACAGTTCCTGCTAGCCCACGTTCCTCAACAGCATCAGTTCACACACAGTCCCACATTCACACCAGCTGCAGTCTTGCAGATACTCATGCCTCAGAGGGGCCCCCTATGGCAGACCCACCTGATGTAGTGAAACATAAAACCCAGTTAAGGACCTCGTAGGGGCCAGGCAGCATCGTCCACCAGAGGTAACACAGGGCAAAGGTAGGATCCGCCTTGGGGAGCGACAGCAGTCCATATAAGCATATAAGCACCCCCAAGTGCTCAGATGGGAAGGCAGTCTCAACTGCAGTGTGAGGCCCCTGGTCCCAGTGCCCAGTGGAGTGCAGGCCGCCTCCCACCGTGCCCCCTGGTGCTCACCAGTCCAGGCAGTTGTATCCTTCGTGGCCAGGGATGTGCCGCTGATTCCAGAGGGGTCAAATATTGCCAGCAGGTATTGTTTGCCAGCTGATGGCCAGCCTGACATGCGCACTTCAAGACTGTGATTTGGAATCCACTCTGTGTCGAGGGTGGGGGTTCGGGCAGCAAATGCAGCTTTCTATCCTTCGATGGGGCGCTGGGTTGCAACGCCCTGCCAATCCTGACGCAGTTCTCATTGTATTCCATATAATAAACTTCCGACAAGCTGCGTCGGCATTGGCTCTTTGTACATAGCAAGCTCCCCCAGCTCGAGCAATGTGGAGTCAGGCGTCGGATTGGTAAGGCGGACACTCGGGCAATGGCCGAGGGGCCGGTATCCGAGTTCCAGCTGTGGGCTGCTTTTTTGGGCGGCCTGGGGAGCAGATTTGGGCACTGTCTGTGTTGATTGGATGCTGCCAGCGGCCCAGTGGGTGCCTAAGTTGCCTTTCTGGAGGCAGATGGGCGTCCATTACCTCCCTTTCATCAATGGGCAGAGGGGTCACTCCCTTTCTCTCGCTGGGCCGGCCCATTAATGTATGCAGATTAAGCGGGGCAGGGGGCCTGAGCAAAAGTGGCCTCACTTGTTTTCAGGTGTGTTTCACCAGTGTGAACTAATCCGTGCATTTTTTTTATCTAAGTAAAGTTAAGAAAACATGCCTTTGTCAGACCCCCCATCCCCCCACCCCCCTTCTTTTTTATAAAACTTTGCCAAAGCAGTGTTTTGCAGAAAGGCAATATGCAAATGTGGGCCACTTTTTTTGGCGTGCCCGGTCCGATTTTTAATCCCATTCCAACCCTGGTTGGAAATAGAACATTCATAGCTGCGGCTTTGAAGTGAACAACCATTGGAAACTTTCTTGGTTGTCTTCTGGGGTTTTGTCCTTGATTCGGTAAGATCCCCATGAGGAGGACCCTGCAGGCTGCGGACCCGTGGGTGCCGCGAGCTCTGGGCAGGCTGTGGTCTGCTTGCCTCAGTTCCATAGCTCATTGAAGCGGTACTTCTACAGACAAGGAGCTGTAGCCCAGCACTAAGGAGGGCACAAAGTGAGCGACTCGGACTGTGCTGATTACAAAAAAAACAGCCTGTAAAACAGACACCTTGGTAAATGCCTTTTATATTAACCTGTCCACGTGTTTTAATCCATTATTTCATAAACGTTGAACATATTATCGTCTGAAACTTGGCAATGATGATGAGCGACATTAAAAACAAAGGGGCTTATTTACAAGCCCCTTGCGCCGCCCGTGCGTCACTTTTTCCCATATAACATTTCAGAGTTCTGCTGTTGGTTTATGCTACTGTAAAGGCCGTCACCATATTTGTGGCTGCATACTGAATGTGGAGACATTGGTCTTCAGCCTGAAACCTCCCTGGGCCCATCCGTGCCCCTTGCTTTGCTCACTCGGTGAAATTCGAAGACGACTTTGACGCCCACCTCCTTCGAAAGACACCAGCCGCCACTGCGGCCGCCATCTTGGCCACCTCCCCCCAAGAGCTTCCCAAGTTCTTTAAGAAAGGTTTTGGTATCTGAGACGTGGTGCATCTGCTTCAAGTTTTGAGACTAGAAGTCAAATGACAAAAAGAAAATACGCAGCAACTTTAATCGACTGAACTTAACAATCTCTGTGCTGGTCACTGTTTCAGAGAAGTAGGAAGGGGGAGAGCGAGAGCCATCTTTAGCACTCCTCATCCAGGCTGTCTCCGGAGCAGACACCTTGGGACACGCCTGAAACCTCCTGAGCTGCGGGCGTTGTGGGGCCGGAGACCAACTCTGAGAAGGGTCCCTTGTAAGAGCTGTCAATCACTCATCACGTCTTCAGATCCCCTGGCTGAGCTCAGTGGAGGGGACAGAAGTTCCTGCTTGGCAGGGTACACACAAATATATTTTGAATTTCTTTTCAATCAGCTGATGTTTACGAGTTGCAGTGTCACCATCCATTTACATGAACTGCAGCCCAGACAGGCAGATAAACACATGACGGAATCATTTACTGTACAAACAGGTTTGTTCTTGTGTCTGGCGGTGCAAGCAACAGTGGACACTTGTTTTCTTTCATCAACATAGTGCCAATATCGGCAACACTCATCACCCCTCATGCAGTATCATACCCAATAAATAAACAGACAAGACACAGGGAGCCACCAGGAGAGGGGAAAGGCGTGTTCTGAACCGATGCGTACCGGCACCGCTCAGGCCTTGAATATACGGGCCCTCCCTCACAGAGCAAAACGGGAGGCCCGGGGACCTGAAGCGGCCAGCGCCAGCAGGGCGCCGCCTGCCTCCCACTGCTCAGGCCATGCGAAGGAATGTTTGGGGAAGACAATAGCTGACACCTTCCAAGCGCTGGAGGCCACAGACAGGCGCAATGCCAGTGGCCATGCTTGACCCAGCAGAGCACTACAACCGGGTGCTGTGCAATAGTGCTTTCATGTCCTGAAGTGCCCAGTACTGTTGCCAACTCACCCCCCCGTTGGACCAATTCTGTGGCTCCCACTGCATCGCAGCGCTTGCTGCCCCCGCCCCCACATACCTTACGTACCGGCTCCGCCGACCAGAGCAACGGGGGGAGAAGGCCGCGACCTCGCTGACCGCCCTTCACCCCGCACGCCCCCACCTACGTGGCTAAGATCATACCGCAACCACAACCCTGCGCGTGTCGTGGGAGCCTTCTGGTTACACCGTAATTGCAGAGTTATGGGCTGAGAGCAGCGCGCTACCTGCTGACCGCCATTCCCTGGCACACCCACGCCAGGGTAGAGAGTCCGTAGGCAGCGAGACCTTCAACTGCAGGAACGATAATACATGTGCAAACACAACACAACGTCCCAAAGGCAGTCACAACGCAACACCGAAACAGAAAACACAAGTAGACAGGCAACCACAGACCCGGGGAAAGGAGCAGGTAAACCCCTGCGTGGACCGCGGTACCACTCCTGGGGGATGCGCTGGATCCAGCGGTGTGACGAGGAGGGAGCAACAAAAAAGTTGCAGGGCTGCAGGCGCCCCTAACCGCGGTGAAAACAGGTGGGGCTACCGGCGACGTTCCCGGCCCTCGTCGAGAGACGCGCGTGAGAAGGGGGGGTAGTCGCGGCACCCTCCACCCCCCCCCATCGCAGCTCCCCCCACTGGCCCCGGGCTTACGCCCCGAGAGACCTGGATCCCACCGGCAGCTGGTGTCTCGTGCGCGGGACGGGAGCATTGAGCAATGGTTGCTCCCCCCACCCAAGCCCCTTAGCGACTGGACAATCGGGCCCCTCCACCATGTGGCAGAGGCCCCAGTAGGGCCTCGGCCTCTGTGAGCACCTCCGCCCCTTCGAATGCAATCATTCTATCCTAAGATACGCCTGCTGGTCGCCCCCCAGCTGGGAGGGGGGTTGCGTGGGACGGACAGCCTACCCCCCAGAGGCCGTAAGAAGAACTTAAATCATTCTGCCCCCCCCGACCCGCTAACGGGCCACCCCTACTGCCCGGCCCACAGCTGCCTCGCAAAGTAGGGCCCTGGGGGTAGGATGAGGGGGGGGCAGAGCCTACACTCACCGGCCTCACAACGACCTGGCGGCGGCGACAACGGATCCCAGTGCAACGACCACGCAACGGCGTCAGGGGTGAGGAGAAAGAGGCTGCAAGGTGGGCGGGGGAGGAACTTATACCTCTCCCCTTCCCCCACCTGGGCCGGAAATGTCGAGCGGGACCCCAAAGGGGTCTCGCGACGCTGGGCTGTCCCATGTGCCATCCTGTGGCACTAAAGGGGCCGCCCTCTTAGGAGGGTCCCCTACGTGGACGTCGGGCAGCCCACAGGAGATTTGTCATTGAGGGTACAAAGCAGTGAGCTGGGCACACATTGCCCAGGGCACCCTGGATGCTTGTGAGGACACCCCTTGGCTGTGTCCAATTGAGATCCGACTGCGAAGTCATCACTCCAAGCCCCTCATTGTAGTGTGGAGTGTGCCAACACTGTGGGTTCCAATGTCCATCATGTTATGCATTGCCAGAGACAGAGTCCTTTGTGTCAACGCGCTTCCAGATATATTATTATTGTTTAGCGCCAAAGGTCTTCACAGTGCTGTGTCAAAAAAACAGATGCACCCACAAAAGAGTTTAAATAAGCCATGTCTTTAGTTTCTTACCAAACTCCTCTGGGGAAGTGGAAGTTTGAACTCCAAGGGGATGCAAGTTCCACATCTTAGGGCCAAGGTATCTAAAGTACCGGCCTCCTTGTCTTTACCCGAGGAGTGACTATGAGGACCAGGCTGCATGAGTGCATCACACGCTTGGGGACAGGTGGAGTGATGATGAGGCCCAGGCTGCATGAGTCCATCACAGGCATAGGGACATAGGGAGTGATCATGAGGCCCAGGCTGCATGAGTACATCACACGCATAGGGACATAGGGAGTGATCATGAGGCCCAGGCTGCATGAGTGCATCACACGCATAGGGGCATAGGGAGTGTCCATAAGCCCCAGCCTGCATGAATGCATCACACGCATAGGGACTTAGGGAGTGACCATGAGGCCCTGGCTGCATGAGTGCATCACACGTTGAGGGACAAAGGGAGTGACCATGAGGCCCAGGCTGCATGAGTGCATCACACATTGAGGGACAAAGGGAGTGACCATGAGGCCCAGCCTGCATGAGTGCATCACACGCATAGGGACATAGGGAGTGATCATGAGGCCCAGGCTGCATGAGTGCATCACACGCATAGGGGCATAGGGAGTGTCCATAAGGCCCAGCCTGCATGAATGCATCACATGCATAGGGACTTAGGGAGTGACCATGAGGCACTGGCTGCATGAGTGCATCACACATTGAGGTACAAAGGGAGTGACCATGAGGCCCAGGCTGCATGAGTGCATCACACATTGAGGGACAAAGGGAGTGACCATGAGGCCCACCCTGCATGAGTGCATCACACGCATAGGGACATAGGGAGTGATCATGAGGCCCAGGCTGCATGAGTGCATCACACGCATAGGGGCATAGGGAGTGTCCATAAGGCCCAGCCTGCATGAGTGCATCACACGCTTGTGGTTAAGGAGTGACCATGAGGCCCTGGCTGCATGAGTGCATCGCACGTTGAGAGACAAAGGGAGTGACCATGAGGCCCAGGCCGCATGAGTACAGAACACATTGAGGGACAAAGGGAGTGACCATGAGGCCCAGGCTGCATGAGTGCATCACACCCTTGGGGACATAGGCAGTGACTATGAGGCCCTGGCTGCATGAGTACATCACACGCATAGGGACATAGGGAGTGACCATGAGGTCCAGGCTGCATGAGTGCATCACTCGCTTGGGAACATAAGGATTGACCATGAGGCCCAGCCTGCATGAGTGCATCACACATTGAGGGACATAGGGAGTGACCATGAGGCTCAGCCTGCATGAGTGCATCACATGCTTGGGGACATAGGGAGTGACCATGAGGCCCTGGCTGCATGAGTGCATCCCACGTTGAGGGACAAAGGGAGTGACCATGAGGCCCAGGCTGCATGAGTGCATTGCACGTTGAGGGACAAAGGGAGTGACCATGAGGCCCAGGCTGCATGAGTGCATCCCACGCTTTGGGACATAGGGAGTGACCACGAGGCCCAGCCTGCATGAGTGAGTGCATCACACGCATAGGGGCATAGGGGGTGACCACGAGGCCCTGGCTGCACGAGTTCATCACACACTTGGGGACATAGGGAGTGACCATGAGGCCCAGCCTGCAAGAGTGCATTACATGCTGGGGGACATAGGGAGTGACCATGAGGCTCAGCCTGCATGAGTGCATCACATGCTTGGGGACATAGGGAGTGACCATGAGGCCCTGACTGCATGAGTGCATCACACGCTTGGGGACATATGGAGTGACCAACAGCCCCAAGCTGCATGAGTGCATCATGAGCTTGGGGACATAGGAAGTGACCATGAGGCCCAAGCTGCATGAGTGCATCATGCACTTGGGGACATAGGGAGTGACTATGAGACCCAGGCTGCATGAGTGTGGCACACGCTTGGGGACAAAGAGAGTGACTACAAGGCCCAGGCTGCATGAGTGCACCGCACACTTGGGGATATAGGCAGTGACAATGAGGCCCAGGCTGCATGAGTGCATCACACATTGACGGACAGAGGGAGTGACCCTGAGGCCCAGGCTGCATGAGTGCATCACACATTGACGGACAGAGGGAGTGACCCTGAGGCCCAGGCTGCATGAGTGCATCACACATTGACAGACAAAGGGAGTGACTATGAGGTCCAGGCTGCATGAGTGCATCACACATTGAGGGAAAAAGGGAGTGACCACGAGGCCCTGGCTGCATGAGTGCATCACATGCTTGGGGACATAGTGGTGACCATGAGACCTAGGCTGCATGAGTGTGGCACACGCTTGGGGACAAAGGGAGTGACTACAAGGCCCAGGATGCATCAGTGCATCGCACACTTGGGGACATAGGGACATAGCATGAGGCCCAGGCTGCATGAGTGCATCACATGTTTGGGGACATAGGGAGTGACCACGAGGCCCAGGCTACATGAATGCATCACACACATAGGGACTTAGGGAGTGACCATGAGGCCCTGGCTGCATGAGTGCATCACACGCTTGGGGACATAGGGAGTGACCACGAGGCCCAGCCTGCATTAGTGTATCACACGCTTGGGGTCATAGGGACTGACCACAAGGCCCTGGCTGCACGATTTCATCACCCACTTGGGGACATGGGGAGTGACCACGAGGCCCAGCCTGCATGAGTGCATCACATGCTTGGTGACATAGGGAGTGACCATGAGGCCCAGGCTGCATGAGTGCATCACACGCTCGGGGACAGAGGGAATGACCACGAGGCCCAAGCTGCATGAGTGCATCATACGCTTGGGGACATAGGGAGTGACCATGATGCCCAGGCTGCATGAATGCATCACCCGATGAGGGACAAAGGGAGTGACCATGAGGCCCAGGCTGCATGAGTGCATCCCACACATGGGGACAAAGGGAGTGACCACGAGGACCATCCTGCATGAATGCATCACACGCTTGGGGACATAGGGAGTGACCATGAGGCCCTGGCTGCACAAGTGCATCACACACTTGGGGACAGAGGGAGTGACCACGAGGCCCAGCCAGCATGAGTGCATCACACTCTTTGGGACATAGGGAGTGACCACGTGGCCCTGGCTGCACGAGTGCATCACACACTTGGGGACAGAGGGCATGACCACAAGGCCCAGCCTGCATGAGTGCATCACACGCTTGGGGACATGGGGAGTGACCACTAGGCCCAGCCTGCGTGAGTGCATCACACTCTTTGGGACATAGGGAGTCCAAGTGACCCTGGCTGCACGAGTGCATCACACACTTGAGGACAGAGGGAGTGACCGCAAGGCCCAGCCTGCATGAGTACATCACACACTTGGGGACATGGGAGTGACCATGAGGGCCTGGCTGCATGAGTGCATCACACGCTTTGGGACATAGGGAGTGACCACGTGGCCCTGGCTGCACGAGTGCATCACACACTTGGGGACATGGGAGTGACCACGAGGGCCTGACTGCATAAGTGCATCACACGCTTGGGGACATAGGGAGTGACCAGCTTATTAATATAGCCAGGGGCCTTCCGGCCCATTGCTATATATATAATATACGATTCCTCAAAGTGGTCCCATATTTCACTGGTCAACCAGTGAAGCCTCTTGAGTGGGCAGAAACTGAGACTTGCCGATGGACATGACAGAGAAGTCTAGCATCCGCGTACTGCACAATCTGCAGTCTAGTCAAAATGGGCTTCGAGATTCCCAGGTACAACACATAAAATCCCACCTCTCGACAGTACTGACTAATGAGGCTGTTCTAATGAGGCAAGAAGTAAAGTGGCCAAGTTATGAGAAGACTTTAGGAAAGACATGGATATTGATTTAATATTTGTTTTATTGAACTTTTGGGATGTATTTTTGCCACATAGAATTTGACCATGAAATAACCATTATGTATCACAATGGTACTTGCACTTCGCACTTTAAACAATCTTATGTCAGTTAGTGCCATTTGATACCTTATTTTCCAAATCCTTGGATGGCACAGCTGACCCGTTTTAAGCCCATTTTAAGGGTTTTTTTGTCGAGGTTTTTGTATCTTGGTTTTAGTCTTAGTAGGAAGGCATTTTTAGCTTTAAGTTAGGAACTAAGATCTCATGCTAACTGTAAACTTTTTTGATTTTTATAAATTATATTTTTTACACATTATATTTATATATTATATTTGTATACATATATAATTTGTAAATTGTATTGATTTGATTTTTAATCTGAAAATCTATCATGTTTTTATTTAGACTATGTACTTATGGTTCGGATGAACCAAAATAAAGTAACTTTTTCTTCTTCTCAGAAAACATGTAGCTAGGAAGAAGATCTGGAATGAGACCTAAAGATGTTGAATGTGCTTCATCTACAGTCACCACAACTTTATGTCTATGTTGTTGACTAGTCACAAAATTCCCATGTGCTCATGAGCTCTGACCAAGGGTGGTGCAAATAAATATAGCAGGTTAGTACAGAAGAATTTAGTATGGAAATATATATATTTTGGTTAGATAAATCTTTCACTTTGAGAGCAAATTCATCTTTAAATATATGTACTTTAAATCTTTTTAGATGGAGTGGCTGTTTTTTCTCATGTGTGCTCACTATATTCTTCAGGAACCCAGTCACGAAACTGCTGCTAAGGTGCAAAGACTGCTCGATGTGTTTATCACTCCAACGCAAAAAGAGGGAACAAAAAGAAAGTATGACTGAACCTTACCTTCTCTCAATACACGCACATATAGATCAACCAAGATAATGTCCTTCTCTATCTAATCCTGTGCTCTAGAGCCCTGTTGATTCAAAGGAAAACCCTTATGTTTGTTGGTAGGGTACTCACCCACAAACCTTCGTGCCATGCTTCATCATCGGGCCCTCACCCTATGAATGACTCTGCGTTAGGGTGGGCTTAACTAGAACTCTGGGAGCTCTTTGATGTCCTACGGGGTGAGAGAAAATGAGGTTACAATTATCTAGGTTGTGACCATATATGAGCAGAGAAATTCCTACTACTACCCATAAGACAAGTGTCACAATATACTATTCGAGAGAGAACAGAGCTGGATATATGGACTGCAAACACACAAGTTCGACCAGAATGATAATATACCATGGTTTGCATTAACTAAACCACTAATGGGACACTGTCCTCCCAATTACATCCTTTCAAATTGTGAGGTGATGACCTCTGTGACACTCCAGAGACTGTGGGGTACATTTATGAGTCCCTTGCACAGCCGTTGCATCACTTGTTATAATGCAACGGAGGCACAAATCTTAAAACCATATCTATGACGCCATGCAAAGCCACTTTGTGGGACTTTGAATGGCCTCATAGATATGGGATAAGGTATGGCAGCACAAGCCGTTGCATTGCCTTACTCTGCACCAGTGAGACACTGCATGGGGGTTTCCACACAACACCCATGTATTTGACATATCCCCACATTTACATGGACTCGTAAATCTGGAATTGTGCCAAAACCAAAGCGTAACGAGGAGAAATAGGTTTATTTAATAGTTTTCTCCTCTTTCTATGTGCTGAATTCTGCTGCACACACACAGCGCACACTTAAGGACCTTGAAGCCAAGATCTGTGAACAACTTCAACATCACCCTTCCTCGCATAACGTAAATGACCTGCCCACACACTTCAACACTTCTATAACTGAAGCTCTGGACCTAGTGGCACCTCTCAAGTTAAAACAACAAAGATCAATTCAATCAAAATCTTGGTTCAACTCGGATCTCAACGACGATAGAAGACATCTTAGGCAAGCTGAAAGGACCTGGAGACAAAACCCATCGTCAATACATCTTACGCTACTCAGAACTGCAAGGATGACATACAAGAAGCACATCTTCAGAGAAAAAGCCACCTTCTTCCGCAAACAACTCGACCGTGCAAAAAATAGGCCCAGAGAACTATTTAACATTGTCAAACGACAAACCACCTCTTCCTCCTCACATGAAATTGTAGCCTCTAAGGAACGATGTGAAGAAATTGCCAGTTTCTTCACAGACAAAATAATGAAACTTGATCAATCTTTCCTTCCAGTCACAACCCCACCCCCCTTACAACCAATCTGCTCAGACACTCCACACACTACCTCAGTCTCTCCCCTGGACCTCGCCAAAGAAAATATGGCTCCTAATGGTACGAGCGGCAACCCTTTAAAAATCCAATTGATAAATAACGCAAATTGGTCTGTCTTCCAACCCATGACCAAACTTGAGGTTTTCAATATCATTGCAAAACTAAAACCCACTTCTCATACCATGGATCCCCTCCCTGCTAAAATAGTACACAACCTTAACCACATTATCGCCCCGTGTTGGACAAAAATCATTAACTCTTCTCTAGCCTCAGGCTGTGTACCTGATTCCCTTCAACTGGGTCAAATCACTCCCATTCCCAAGAATCCCAGGGCTGACCCGAATGATCTCAACAACCTCTGACCTATCTCTAACCTCCCATTCCTAGCCAAAACTATGGAAAAATGTGTCTTACAACAACTCAACCGACATATCGAGGTTTCCAACCTACTTGACTCCTTCCAATCAGGTTTCAGGAAAGGATGTAGCACTGAAACTGCCATGCATAATATCACAGATGGTGCAGAGCAAGAATATCGACGGGAAAATATCGACATACATAAATATCGAGGTAAGAATATCGTTAATGTTAAATATCGATGTAAGTAATATCGATGTTAGAAATATCTATTTGTTAGTTGTGTAAAAATATCAAGAGTGTTAAATATCGATGTTAAAAATATAGATGAAATAATATCGATGTAAATAATATCGATTTTATGTTTATGATGTAACTTTTTATTTAGTGTTTTAATAGTTATTTTATGTTATTTTTTCAAATTTATAATGTTTGTCTGGAAATAATAAATGTGAAATATTTTTTTTCTAATTTTCATACTAATTTTAGGAGCGGGATGTTGGGTTTATAGGGGATAAGGGTGGGTAGTAATTTAAAAATGTTGTGTCACAATTTTAATATTAATATTTAAAATTTAGAAAAAAATTAATTTGAAATTAGAAATTTATATTTTAAAATTAGAAATTATATCTTTGCGAAATTTAGGGGTCCATTACGATAACCGGCGGTAAAAAAACCGCCATCCGCCATAGCCTGAAAATACCGCCCGCCTGCTACATTGAAATACCGAACGAGCAATTATGATGACGCAGAGCAACCACCGCCCGCAGCGGAAAAAAATAATAGAATGCCGCCCGTCCATATCAGAGTCCAAGACAATCCGTCCGCCACGGAGGCAATACCGCCCGAAAAAGCCAAATACGACCGCGCAGACGGAATACACACCGGCCGTCTAATTATGATCCCCCCGACATGAGGGCGGGAAACCAACACATTTCCCGCCCGCAACGGTGAACTACAGAAATGAATAACTGACAAGGCGGAAGGCCTGGCGGCCACGTCCGTGCACGGTAATCAGTGGCGGCACAAACAAATACACACAACACGGCCAACAAGTCCACACAGTAAACGACGCCAAAATACCCAGACACAGAACCCATCCCAAAGATACATCCCCCTGCCAAAAAAATCATTGGTATAAATCCCAGGACACCACGCCCAACACACCTGAAAACGATAGACCATCATGACACACCCACATAGGTGAGTACAAAAGCAGCCCCCTCACATACCACAAACCCTTGCACCACGACAAAGCCAACACCACAGCAGAGAACATGGAGAGCCATAGAGGAAAGCAGTATACCACTCGCACACACACATCACATCCATCACCACAACCACCACCACCACCACCACCTAAACACCGGCACCACAAACCCCCTGCACATCACACACCAAACACACCACACCAGCACCACAAAAACTACACTACGCACCATGGCAACACAACAAATGCCCAAGTTCACTGCCACAGAGTTGACGGTCATGGTCGACGAGGTCATCAAGGTGTACCCACAAATCTATGGGAACCACGTCCAACAGACACCAGTATCCACCAGAAACAGGATGTGGAAAAGGATCGTAGACCAGGTGAATGCATTTGGGAACGTGCCACGCAACCGGGGGAAAATAACCAAGAGGTGGCAGGACATGAAAAGCGTGGTCAGAAAGAAGGAGGCCAAGAACCGTGAGCTGGCTGACAGGACTGGCAGCGGAACTCCCGCGCCATTCAAGACCTTCAAGGCGTGGGAGGAGAAGGTGCGAGGCATACTACATCCGGAGAGTCTCATCGGAATACCAGGGGGAGTGGAGGCTGGTAAGTACAAACAAATGTATACCAGCGCACCGCCATGTACAGACATGCACTAACACAATGCCATAGCTCCGAGGGACGAACTCCCCCATGTCCAGTACACAATTCACAAGACATCCCTCACATATGCAACAGACACTCACACACACTCAGCCCATAGGCACCAACAAACAAAACCATGGGGGTATGTGTACAGTCAGCCAGCACCACAACTCCCACCAGGCCCCTCTGTACCCCAGATGTGCCGGAAGGAGCACTCCCCACACCCACACCCATGTGTCAGCCATTGCAGTGCACACCTACACCCGACAGGTAGATATGTTACCCTACATGGAGGGCTGTCTGTGGAAGGTAAACCATCACCACGACTCCCAACACGGCCCCCACACCCACAGACCAGCAAGATGGAGCACCCCTCCCTCTCATAACCATGTGGTAGCCATTGCATTTCACCCTCAAAACAAACAATTAGGTAGACCACTGTACAGAGCTGGGTGTCCGTAGGCATGAGGACTGTACTACGACTAACATGTTGGACATGTCACTTAGCAGAGGAACAGGTAACACTTCTCCCTGTCACAAACATGTGACCAATGTGCACCCGGACAGCAATTACAGAGTCATATCCCACATGAACCATCTCAAATGCAGTAACACGTAACGAGTCACGTCAGCATGCACAAGTCTAACTGAAGCAATGACCCACATGGTGTGCACTGTGCCAGTCATCACACACATCAGCAACACCATCCAAGTCTTGTCCATGTAGTCGTGTCTGCTTCTACTCTTGACATAGTACAACATCACCCATGTAAGTCTATCTCGTCCAAATAAAACATAGTGGAACCCCAGTAATGTCACATACACCATTGGACCCATGAACCACACATCTACACAATGCACATTCAAAATCTCATCCATCTCATCATCCAGCCCCAGTGTCATGAAAGGTATATCATCTAAACAGTTGCCCCATAGGCAGTAGTACAGCAAAGGTTCCTGCCAATGACCAATAATGAGTCTGCTGTGTCTGAAGCGCACGTCACACTGTGAGTAACAACAAACAAAATGTAGTCAACACCCCAAGAGCACTACATTGCTGCACATGGGGGAGAGTAGCACGCACACCAAGGAATTGTACCATCTGCAATACGTCGTGTGGCATACAACCATTACCCACTCACCACAATGCTTGCTGTGGAATGTCCATAAATGACAACAGTGAGCAGATATGCTGGCTTAGTCAGACATACACACACCTTCGTCTCTGTAGTGTCGTGTGGCCAAAACACATGTCCCCTTCTGCACCCATATGTCACAGTATGTACCACAGTACCATATTTCAACACCAATGCGTTCATGGGGCAATAACCCTTTTGCCATCTGCGTTTCCAAGCGTTGCATGTGAACCCCAAAAACAAATTTCAACACCAAAGTGTACATGGGGCTGTACCCCTTTTGCCATCTGCGTGTCTAAGCGTTGCATTTGAACCCCAAAAACATATATCATCTCAAAAGCGTCCATGGGGCTGTACCCCTTTTGCCATCTGCGTGTCTAAGCGTTGCATTTGAGCCCCAAAAACATATTTCAACACTAAAGCGACCATGGGGCTGTACCCCTTTTGCCATCTGCGTGTTCCCCTGCGTTCCCACCAAAGCCACAAAATGTAGGGGTACTGCAACACACACCAATTGGCATTACAAATCCGTCCCATGCCAGATGCAGCCAACACACTATTCCATTGCCTTGATCACGCACACACATTGTAGAGACATACACACGCATCCGGCAAATCAGTGCACAACTGTGCACAAACTGTGCATGTCAGACAACTAACACAAACCTTGCAAGGTGCAACACAATAACATTTCGTCTCCGCCCCACAGGTGATGAACAGCATGATGCTGCGGAAGGAGACACCAGCCATCACAGCCAGTCCACAAACCCCCCACACAGACTCACGGATGTGGAAAACCTGGACACCTCTACGGACGAGGACACCCAACCTGGCACATCTGGCGTGGCAGGGCGCAACAGCACCCCAGGACCCCTCCTACCCACCAACCCATCTCACAGGGCTGGTGACCAGTCCCAGGCCCCTGCTGCCACGGTCATTGCGGCCAACACCACCGCCGCAACCACCACCACCACCACCAACACCATCACCACCACCACGGCCTCCCTGACCACTCAGCCACCCCAAGAGGTGGCACAAACCTCAACATCTACCCTGGGAGCCAGGAGGAGGCCCCGGGTGACCAATGTGTCGAGTGGGCAGGTCGGTGGAAGCAGTCCAGGTGGGAGGAGCAGGGTCAGGCCAAGGCCAACAGAGCCTGGGATCCAAGCCCTGCCGCAAATAGCCAGAGTCCTTGGGGCCTATGAAGAGGCCCAGGGACAATGGGCCAGGTCAGCTTCCGACACGAGGGAAGTCCTTGGGGTGTTGAGATCCATGGACGCCTGTATGGGCCAATTCGTGACATGTATGGGCCAACTTGTGGACCTCATGGGCCAGCTAGTGGTGGAGGTGAGGGCCCACACAAGGCCAACCACAACACCTACGCCACCACCTGCTGTGGCGCAGGGACGTGCAACATCCAGTTCCCCTGCATTCACAGCGAGTGGGCAATCCTCAGCCACCACCAGCAGCCCACAAACACAACCCCCTCCCCTCAAACGTGGAAGGGGCTGTCCGAAGAGGAAACAGATGTCCAGGGAGGACTTCGCACGCTCCAAACGCCAGTGAGTCACCCAGCCATGGTGGCTACCCCCTGCATTCACTTGGACTACCATCCCACCCCACACTGCCAGTCGAGTGGCAAATGTCTGTTGGACTGCGGACCCAGGACAACATGGGTACACCTTGACCATCACGCGGACAGGACCGTCAACTCATTGTACAGCATGCACCACCTTCTTGATAACCTTTCCCACAATAACATGTCACCTTTAAAATAAATACACCTGTATCACATCCTATGTCATCTGCTATGTTTATTATCAATGGTGCACAAACGTCAGCATGTTCAGAAATTCATCTGTAGTGTGTTCTATCGATAGGCCAGGAGAGGCTGTAGGGACCTAGGGGTGACAAACAGAACAAGAGTCCATTGACTGTGTGTGTCACACACTCATCACACAGTACTTGTCATCAGGCCTAAGCAATGTACACACATCTCACAGAGCAACAGGGCACAATGTCACAGCCACTCTCAGTGGCATACTACCCTGGACATGGACCATTGCAACACAGCACTCAGTCAACAATAGGCCGCCCTGACAATGCACACATTCACATACACAACTACAGCGACATCAGCCGTCGTACATGGTCACTCACCGTCAAGTGAAGTAGCGGGCGATGAGCTGCTGACGCTCATTCACTGCTTCCTCCTCTCCACTGTCCTCATCACTGGACACGGCTTGGCCTGCAGGCGGGGGCCCTGGCTGATCACCGTCATCCACTATCAGGGGGATCCGCCTGCGAATAGCGAGGTTGTGCAGCATGCAGCATGCCACAACAATCTGGCACACCTTCTGTGGGGAGTATGCTAGTGCACCCCCGGTGCGGTCCAGGCACCTGAATCTGGTCTTCAGGAGTCCAAATGTCCGCTCCACCACACGTCTGTTCCTCCCATGTGCCTCATTGTACCTGACATCAGCTGGTGTATGGTGAGACTGTAGCATAGCAAGGGCAGGGCATTCTTAACTCTGAAGCCTTATTTCTACAATTAACGACTTATCACATCTACCTGTACCCCCTTTTGAATGTGTAATCATGCTAAGTATATCCTCCACATGCATTACGCTGCCAGTAGTGTCCACATCATGCATCACAGAGGAAGTAAGCTCAAATACATGCCTTAAAGCTAATATCTGACTCTGGAGAATTATTGATCGTAGACAAGTACGAATGAGAGAGGATGAGAGTGTGAGAAGTACACGGGACTCGTGAGATTACCATGTAGTCAAGTGACATTGGATGTCAATGCACATGAGTTGCTGCCACTGTGGACCCAGTAAAATATCACAGGTCGTGGCCTTGGCATGTCAGTGTCTGACGTGGCCCAACAGATCATCACATCAACACTGACGGCCTGGTCACTACAAAGCACAGTCCTACATATGTGTACAATCACCTTCACAGTCTGACATCACACTCAACAAGCAAATATAGGAGCCACGCCAGTTGCACGCCACATCAGTGCATGCCAAAACACACACAATATCAGTGTGGGTGGGCAGGGCTGCACAGTGAGTATGAACCGCCAAGATGTACATACATGCTCAATTGAACAAGGAACAATCTTCACATTCACACACCCTGCAGACCCACAATGGCCAATACATATCAAGTAGGAGTCATCCTTAACTGCAAGGACACACCCACACACTGTGCAACAGACAATACACACATGTGCGCACATTAACAGACCCGAACAAGGATACAAACACTGACCATGCCCCTGGGTAACACATGTGTGTAGTCGACATTGCCAGAGCGCACACACACACACACCAACACTACCCAAAAGTCACACCACACACACCACACACACCTACACCTCCCAAATGCACACATTGTAAGTAAACCATGTGCCCTGGCTAGATGATCATCACAAGATACACATACACCTACGCTGCTGGCCAGCCAGAAAGTAAGCTCACACATACCCGCACACTCTGCACATGCTACCTGTCATCCTGTGGCTAGACACATACCCTGTGCTTTGCATCCACGCAAACATGACACGTACACATTAACACCGAAATACCACCAAATACATGCAGACAATCCGTGTTACAGACACACGTCTTCATCACATGCACAAGTAGCAGAGTCTGAAAGAAGTGAAGTCCCAGCCACGTATCATACACATAGGAATGTGAGACCAGACATTGCAATTGTTGAGGTACCATTCACGGCATGTGCCTCACTTAACTATGCACACACAGTAACAACTGCAAACAGCAACTGCACAGACACAACCCACTACAGGAACAACAGCATCCAGTCACAGTATACATAGTCAGGCGGCAACAATGTACAACACCAGAGACAGTGGCCAGTCCGATGTGCAGAGTACTGATACGATAAGCTACGTATGCATTGTGTGTGAGTGTACCCTGCCATGGACAGCAACACTGCCATGGCAGTCACGATAGCCAGCACTTTGGCACAGGTAGTTGTGTGAGGGTGCCTAACATTCAAACAGGATGCCAGTCCAACTGTGTGAGGCTGTATGCTAAGGGGCAGTTGGATGTCCGCCCCTGAGAGAGAAGCACAACTGTGGAATACACACATGTGGCATGTGAAGCGGGAGGGCTTCTTGGCACAGGTGGGTCTGTGGCACGGGTGGGTGCACACATGCAGTGTCGATACAGACTGTGTGGGGACAAACCCGGTGGGGTAGATTACCACTGTTCTGGGTATGTGGAAAGACCAGCTGTCTGGGGATGAATGTGGACTAGTGTGTGCACAACAGGCGGGCACACGACCTATGCTGCATCAGGTGTGGACGTTGGCCCTCCCTCTGGGGACATGCTGGATACTGCTGTGTGTCAGCCAGGCCCTTGCCGAGACATGTACACCCCTGGCCTTCAGGTGTACCCCCTACATCGTCCACCTGCACATGCTACCCAGGGCATGGGATGGCAGTGGAGCTTGGTGGGTGGGAGGTCATGGCACCCTGCTCCTGGTCACATCTCGCAGGCAATACATTCTCAGTGTGCAGCAGGGCACAAGTCCCGAACAAGACGTGGGGGGACGCAGACGTCATGACAGGTAGTGACGTCACGGAAGATGGCTTGCACCATCAGACCCATTGCCTCCCCTCGCTCACCCCGCTGATGCGATTGCATCATAGGAGCACGCGCATGAGCAGCAGCTCCAATCTCACCCCAGAGAGGCTACAGAGTGAATATGTGGCTCCATTCGCTACAGTCACCGAGCTCACGGTAAAATAAGTGGTGGGACGCCGTACACCCGCATGGTACCCGGACTCGAGCCCTGGTGTGCAGGCATAGCTACCTAATGTTTCAGCGAAGTGTGTGAGTTGCATGACACCCGTTGGTGGTGGATGGCTCGGAGGCTCTTTACCATGAGGCCCATAACACACACCATGGGTCCCTTGCCAATGGCAGCGGATGCTATGACATTGCGCGCCGGGGTGTGTCTACATGTCGTCTGGGATGGTGTTTGCGGCATGGCCCGCTAGGGCAGCTACAGCTACTGTGTGTTGCATGTGGTGTATCCGGACTCCGGAGACAGCCATGCTTCGTCACTGTTGTCCAGGGCACGAGTCGGGGTACCATGCGGCTGTACGGCGCCCCCCAACCTATTTCACCGTGAGCTCGGTGACTGGAGCGAATGGAGCCACACATACACTATTTGGCCTCTCTGGGGAGAGATTGGAGCTGCTGCTCACGCGCGTGCTCCTATGATGCAGTCGCATCAGTGGGGTGAGCGAGGGGAGGCAATGGGTCTGATGGTGCAAGCCATCTTCCGTGACGCCACTACCTGTCATGACTTCTGCATGCCACCACCTCTTCTGTCAGGACTCGTGCCCTGCTGTTGTCAGATGCGCCACTTTCCGGGGGGTGGGGGAAGGTCAGGTATGTCAGCCTGACAGTGGCCCAGTTCAAGGACCACCTTGACTGGGGGGAAAACTATTGGACATACTGGTGTAGCCCACCCACGCGTTCATGTAGGCCCTCCATGAACTATGTCAAATGCGGAAAGTTGTTGGCATGGGCAATGAAGTCATTGAGGAGAGCTGTCTGACCCACGCACAGATGCCGCACATGCTCAACAGACCCGGCACTGAGTGCAGCAGGGGTCGCAGGGGCAGCTGTGCCTGGTGTGAAAGACACTCTATCCGTCATCCTTGTGCCGACACGTGTTGCACCAGTGGAAGTAGTTGGGAGGGCGGGCATTGGCCTCCGCGTGGCTGCAGAGGAGCTAGAATGCACGTCCCTGTGCTAGCAAACATGGATACATGACCTCTGTACTCAGATGACGCAGCAATTGTCGTATGGGCCTGTGAGTCATCCAGCACACGTCTGCCCCCTCCAATGCGCCGGTCACATTAGTGTCACCCAGCTCCTGTGCAGCTGCACCATCCGATGCCTCACCACTGTTGACCGTCCCCTGTCCCTCAGCACACATGGTAGATGACACATGAGGGTGAGCGAGGTGGCCTCACTCATTTGGCATCAAATCCACAGACATGTGCAAGGGAGCCAGCACAGACCATTCCCAAGTGCACATGTTGCATGATACCTGTGCAAATGTATACAGCAACCACTATCAACACGTAATGGCTGGCGTACAGGTAATGAACCCGCCAATAAGTGACACATGTGTTGTGCACATGGGAGAACACCCGGACTGTCACCCTGCGGCCATAGCCACTCATCGCTGTGTACACACCCACTCTCCTGATGGTGTTAAGGATGACCACTACATATTAGGCCAAGGACATACCTGCATGGAGCAGAATGTGTCACCACACACACTGACTGCAACATGACAGTCCACAATGGTTATGAGCCCATGCCTGACAACTGTCCATCGCACGAGCACAACTACTGTTGCACAGTGTGCCGGATGTGTGAGTATCAGGAATATGAGGTGAGGCATCGCACACATGTGTTTAGGACGAAATCAGAGTATGCATAGTGCCACAAACATACATGTGAAGTGCCACTCCAGCTGACTACAGGCTGTCCCTGAGGCCTACGACTCTGAACGCATTGACTATGCAGAGTGCCCAAATTACATCTTGACCCTCAGGAATCGCATATGCATGTAAGATGCACCCAGGGGAAGGCCAACATGGGGGATGCGTCTGAGTGCATAGAAAGCACCCTTCACCGCAGGCAAATCACGGGCTCTGGGGAATCGGATGTACCGGTTCCTGTACCGCATCATAGCCGACAGGACATCCCGTAGCACCTTGCTGAACATGGGCTGGGACATCCCACCTCCACTGCCCACCATGTGTTGGAATAAACCGGTAGCGAAGAAATGCAGTGCAGCCATCACCTTGGCCATGGGGGTGAATGCAGTTGGATACACCCTGCGAGGACGTAGGTGGGGTTCCAACATGGCACATAGGCGATGCAGGGTGGGCCGGTCCAGACGGAACTTCCTGATGACCTCCACATCCTCCATGGCTGCCAGCAATTGGTTGGGGCGATGTATGTTTGGTCTCCTCCTAGGACAGATGGAAGTGGACACATGTCAATGCAACACACAACATGGCATCTACACATACACAACACAAAGATCACTGTCAAAGCAATAGTATCAACGAACAGCTGACAAGTAGGGACAGCACAGCAACATTACCCTTACACAGATCCCCTTACCAGTAGCAAGGACCACTGACACATACCATTGCTATGAGCATGCACATGGGGATTGAGGCCATATCAGCTTGATAGGCATGATGATGGAGTCAGACTGCATATGTGAGTAGCGGCAACACCACAGCATTATACCTAGCTGCTGTGCCTGACACCGCTTCCGAGGCTGGGTGAGTATGGCACACACCAACAACACAACGTACAAAGGCTGAGCGGTACACCGATCGCAGCAGCTTGGTCACGCAGAAACAACCCCAAGGGGGCTATATCAGTGTGGGAGGGTGACAGGCTTTACCACAGCTACCAGGGACTGCTGACTGCCACCCCACAACAACACCTGCTGCTGCTGCCACCTGTCCACCTTAATGTCGACGACTCTGATGACATGTCCATGTCCACTCACCGGCGAGGAGCTGCAGTCCCTGGATTCCGAGCTCCACGCACACTGCCCAAGGCGAATACCGGCAAAAGTCATGTGTGTGTAAGACAACTACAGTGTGTGGGAGTGCATGTGGGGGGGACACATGTCGTTCATCCGCAGCACAATGAGACTGAGCCTGTGGGGTTCCAACATGCACCGCTTACCATGCTAACAACAGGTGGAAGGGGCATGTAGGCTCTCTGGTGTTTCCCCATGCATGTCCCTCCCGAGTGGTGGCACATGGCATTTTCATGTCAGACACCCAGTGACGCAGACACTTATTAATGCATGATTCTGGGCAGCTATTGCTTGTGTGAATGGCTGGCAGGCTCCCTGCTGGTTTTCTCAGTCTCGGCAGACCTGGGCTGCACATTGACCGCCCAATCCTAGTAGGAAACTACACTGACTGTACAGTGGGTTACATGTGTCATCATCTCACAACTCCCAGGAAATGCGCTAACTCAGCCCTGTCGATTGAACACTCCAGGCCTTGTGATAGGGATGTGTGTGAGAGATGGTGGCACTGAATGTGACCTCCATTGCGGGGTGAGCCATTCACAGGGCGAGTACGTTGAGGGCTGCGCAGTGTAGGACAAAGTGAGTCCACCCACAAAGATGTGTACCCATGTGAGCTATGTGTCGGGCTATCTGACAATGGACAGTAGATGTGGGCAGACTACACATTGCTCGAAGTGCTGGCATCCTGAATAGAATGGGATGGACAGGCACTGTGTACACACTCCCACCAGCATGCATTCACGTGTGGTGTACACATGCTGTCAGGCCATGTCCCATACCGTCTTGGCTCTGTTACACGTCTCTGGTCATTTAGGATGGCTCAGCATTATGCCACTGTTGTTGGTGGATGTGGGTGATGCTGAGAGGAGTATGTGTGATATTCCAACCCTCATGTGTACCATCCCTGCAGTTGGAAGTCCACCAGCCCAGGGCCTTGTGATGAGCCATTGCATCCAAGTCGATGCTACTGTGTATGTGTAACCGACAGTGCAGCCAATCCCACGAAGAGGGTGACGTCATCTGCTGTATGTGTGGCCATGTTGCGGCGACTAATCGGGGGATGCTCCCTCGTATTGTCAGGTTGGCACGGCGCTGCATGTCACCACTAATGGTCTGCTATTGACAGTCACGCAGCCTGTGGCGGATGCACGTTTGTAGGGGCATCAGCAGCAGGCAGGTGTACAGTACTGTGGCATTGTGTCCTTTGCAGCGAGAGGCAGCATGTGTCCACAGCCTACCCATGTTCTGGGTAATGTGATGTTAGTTGTGTGATGCAGTGGGTTGTGAGTGTACTCTGTGCTGGGTGCATCTTACAAAAAACAAAAACAGGGGAACCCTACTCACTACGGAACCAGGGTAGATAATATTCTTACAGAAACAATGGCTCCTGTGGATTGATATGATCTATAATAATAATATTTCGCGTAATAGCAATGTAAAAGGGTTTTTCTAGGGTTGTCAGAGGACAAAGAACCACCAGTACTAATGATTGAATATATCATAAATAATTTTATGGTATAGAACAGAAGGAGCAATATGTATAAGTACAAAAACTTAAATAAACATAAATACACAATTGTGCATAGTGTCCCACTAAAAACAGGAACCTCAAATAACAGTGCAAAATAGTGAAAATAGTTTAAACAAGGTTTCCACAATTCTTTAAAAGTCGACCATTATATGTATACAAAATATGCAGCGGCTATATATAATAATATGCGCTTGTTAATGGTTCACTTTTGTCTATTGTCGACGACGTTTCGACCCTCTGTGCATTACAGGGTCTCATCAGGACCTAGGATTATAGGGACATCTATGGAGAAAAAGGAGGATAAAATCAGCATAGGGCCCAATTAATGGCACAAATGCGACTGAAGGGAGAGAGACTGTAATATAAATACCTGGTAGTTTTGCGCAGCCACGTGAAAGGTGTGTGCCAACCGTGAGTGAAAAGAATAGAAAAAGATACTCACAATGGGACCCAGCCGGGTACTGATTGTGGGAGAAGGAAAAGAGGTTAGAATTGTAAACCTTAGAGTTATTCTTATTTAAGGATTTATAGAAAATAGAGGTTCTTACCCCAATTGCGAGAAGAAGAATGGGGCTGCTCAATAGGGATAGCACAGCGTTACAATTGAGGAGTGATACACTATAGCAAAGGATGGCTAATAGTGTGGCAAGCGAACTCTGTGGAAAAAAGGGGGAAAAAAATTTAGCATGTATATTCCAGAGTTGGGAGTTCTAATAGTGTCCAAATACAAAATTTAATACCTGTGTCATAATTTAGTCAGGCTCTTATGGTACATGGGATATTGTTCCTTAACTGCGGCGCCCGATCAGTGCTGCCATCAGTGTTATCAAGGCGAGTCCTATCAGAGACACAATCAGTGGTTAGTGGCCCTTTGTATAGCACTCTGTAGTTGCATTAAAAGTATGAAAAGTCCTGTATAAGACAGGAACCATGTTTATTTTATGTCCATGGGGGTGCTATCATGCAATGTTAGCTCTTATCTTCAAATTCAGAGAGTTCTATCGAAAAGCGGGAAAATTCGCCGCTGGATATTCACAAAGCCGCGTGAGTCAGCTCTGCCTGGGATCAAATGACAGAGAGCGCTTAAAATCAGGCCTCTAAATAGAACAAGAACACGCCGGAACCGGAATGGGCCACAGGATTCTCAATGGAGTACCGCAGGGTGGCACCATCCGTTTTTCGGTGTTCGGTAATACAGGGGAAGGGATAGAAGAAAGACGAAACACATAGATAAGGAAAAGAGAAAGTTTGGCACAAGGCAGGCTCGCAGATTCAGAGTGTATATTGCTATCAAGGCAGTTATGTATGCGATAATAGACAATTATAAAAACATGTGCGTCATGAAATCTGTATAATTACAAGCCACGCATGTATTGGAAATGCCGATAGACGTTATATTATAGCATCGTAACCATACTGTGATGGGAATACCATAAAGGAGCACAGATACTAGCTAATGAAAAGACTTTGGGATCAGAGGCCAAAACATTGTTAGACAAATTGAATAAAACCATTGAAGATTTCAACTCTTTCGAACTGAAGAAAAAAGCAGATAAGGTCACCAAAGACATCAAGAACTTTTCAAAAGAAAGAGCTTATCCCTATCTAAGAGACGATTATTATACTACAATTGGGAATCAGAATAGACAGAACACGTGGGGAAGATACAGGAGAAATCAACCCATTACTTTTTCTGAATCCTCGGGAGGATCTGATGAATCTGACGTCCAACCAGGTCCCAGCAGAACAGATAACCGTTCAGGACAGCCTTTTTTAGATCGAGGAGGAAAAGCCAAAGGCAAGACCTGGTACCAGTACCCAGGAGAACGACAAACACGGCGGAAACATTATCAGTGGGGTCCCCAACCCTACTAGGGCAAGACATGAACATGTTGGCAACCATCCCTATTTTTAATCTGTCCCATCACATTTTGTCGTCTTCTGAAATATCACTCTTAAGCAAAGGTTTATCCTTTGTAATAACGGAAAGAACAAACTTTTTCAATCTAAAAGCAGAAATGTTTCAATTCTTCAGAAAGATACGTCTTAAATTGTTCTTTAGTGATAAAGAACCCATTACACAAGATTCAGTGACTGGCCTACGATTACCGTCAACTTTCTTCCCCACCAATGCTATGGTGCCATCTGAAGTACTAGCTTTTGAAAAGCTTGTACTACAAGGTTTGGATAAAATGAAAACTACTAAACAATATATACCTTACAATATCACGTTACAAGAACGTCAGGCACTTAATGCATTAAAAAATGACAGTTCTATAATTTTGAAACCTGCTGACAAAGGAGGTGGAATTGTAGTCCAAGATCGCAAAGATTATGACATAGAGATCCTTAAACAAATTGGTGAAGAAAAACACTATAAAAAATTGCGTGCTAACCCATTATCAGATATTCGCAATGACATATTGCATCTCACTACAGAAGGTTTAAGTGAAGGATATATCACTAAAAAAGAGTTTAATTTTCTCAATACAGAATGTCCCAGAACCCCGGTTCTGTACACATTACCAAAGATACATAAGAGCACCACTAATCCTCCAGGACGTCCCATTCTGTCTGGATGTGGGTCTATATTAGAGCCCATTGGGAGATATATAGATCATTTCATTAACAACTTTGTTCCTGTTCAGGAAACGTATGTGAGAGATACGATGTATATGGTAAACCTGATTGAAGGAATGCCTTATGATATTGACTCTGATTGGCTAGCGACCCTTGATATTTCCTCACTATATACCAATATACCTCAGGAGGAAAGTATTCAAATAATAGAGATGCTACTAGAGACAAGACCCAGGCCAATGCAGGTACCCACCTCCTTTATCATATCCTTGCTCCGAATTGCACTACAGACTAATTATTTTGTATCGAGTGGCAATTATTACCAACAATGCTCCGGCACTAGCATGGGAGCAGTTTTCGCGCCTAATCTAGCGAATATATATATGGACTATGTAGAACAAAAGTTTGCATTAAATGTCACCAACCTGTACCGTGCTAACATCAAATGTTGGAAACGTTACATTGACGACATTTTCCTCATTTGGTCAGGCAGTGAATTAGAGTTTAACAACTTTGTACGGTACCTCAACAGTATCCAAACACATCTAACATTTACCTCTACGGTACATAGATCGTCTATTTCTTTCCTTGACCTTAACATTAATCATGCCAATGGGATGTTATACACTGCCCTACATAGGAAACCTACAGAGAGAAACACTCTTCTATCATATAGAAGTCACCATCCACGTGCTCTACGAGATGGTCTACCCTTTGGTCAATTTCTGCGCCTTCGCAGAAATTGTACTTTTAAAGAAGACTACATGCGAGAAGCAGAAATACTCAAAGCTAAACTTGTTATCAGAGGCTATCCTAATAGATTAGTCAGGAAATCATTGAAAAGAGCCTGGTTTTACCCTAGGGAGGAACTCCTAAAAACCAAAGCAAAATCGTCAGTAGACAGACTTATTTGCGTCACTACATTTGGCACACACACGAGTAAAGTACGTAACCTTATAAGTACGAATTGGGATATTATTAAAAGTATTGACCCAAATATTGAGACACCCATGTTTGCCTACAAACGTGGCAAAAACATAAAAGACCACTTAATCAGATCATCAACCGAGACAATCATGAGCAGACCAAATACTTTACACTCAGCATGGAGTCTACCAGATATCAAAGGACATCATAAATGTGGGAATTGTGTCTCATGTCCTTCAACATTTAACACTAAAACATTTGAACATGCAAATGTCAAGCATGCATTAGAATTTTTTTCCAATTGCAACACACACAACGTTGTGTATTGTATATGGTGCCCCTGTGGCCTCCCATACATTGGACAAACCCAGCAACCTGTGAAAGCCAGGATTGGACAACACAGAAGTCGGATACGTAGATCGGTAGCCAATGCTCCCCTGGTCTTACACTTTGATGAGAAAAATCATACTGCAGATGATATCAAATGGCAAGTGATTGACATTGCTAAGATCCCAGAGAGGGGTGGAGACATCTCCCAAATCCTACAATGACTTGAGTGTCGATGGATAGAGAGAATTAACTCCATAGAGGAGGGCCTCAACTCTGTTGAAGAATGGCGAGGCTTTGTGACGTCATTATTACACTAATATACCTACACAAAAGGTACTCTTTTCAAATGTCCTCCAGATGAGGCCAACATTTAAAAATCTGTATATATATGACAGACTAGCCACAGTAGACATTTGGGCTAAACAATTGTTTAGGTCCCACCATTGTCGTGATTTTGGGCATTATTTTATGAGTAAACAATATTGTACGTCAAGATTTATGTTGCAGTATATTGGTTTGTTTGCAAATAACATCTTTTAAATTAATACAGATAGCTCTGTTTGTAAATAACATTCCTATACTAATACAGATGGGTATACACAAGGCTGTTTCCAGGATATAGCAAATGTTATTTATTGTAACACATTCTGTAACCAAATGATATACATATGTACCATCATCGTGGTCTAAATTATATTTATGACAATAGGTGACTTCTTTAGATGCTGGCTAACTACCTTAGGCTATAATGTTGTATATACTTCCTTATGCCTTAAACACTGTAATCTATGTGAGAAGGATGACACCTATATGTACATTCCATTATGCGGTCAATTAGCTTGCTCTATGATCCCAAAGTCTTTTCATTAGCTAGTATCTGTGCTCCTTTATGGTATTCCCATCACAGTATGGTTACGATGCTATAATATAACGTCTATCGGCATTTCCAATACATGCGTGGCTTGTAATTATACAGATTTCATGACGCACATGTTTTTATAATTGTCTATTATCGCATACATAACTGCCTTGATAGCAATATACACTCTGAATCTGCGAGCCTGCCTTGTGCCAAACTTTCTCTTTTCCTTATCTATGTGTTTCGTCTTTCTTCTATCCCTTCCCCTGTATTACCGAACACCGAAAAACGGATGGTGCCACCCTGCGGTACTCCATTGAGAATCCTGTGGCCCATTCCGGTTCCGGCGTGTTCTTGTTCTATTTAGAGGCCTGATTTTAAGCGCTCTCTGTCATTTGATCCCAGGCAGAGCTGACTCACGCGGCTTTGTGAATATCCAGCGGCGAATTTTCCCGCTTTTCGATAGAACTCTCTGAATTTGAAGGTAAGAGCTAACATTGCATGATAGCACCCCCATGGACATAAAATAAACATGGTTCCTGTCTTATACAGGACTTTTCATACTTTTAATGCAACTACAGAGTGCTATACAAAGGGCCACTAACCACTGATTGTGTCTCTGATAGGACTCGCCTTGATAACACTGATGGCAGCACTGATCGGGCGCCGCAGTTAAGGAACAATATCCCATGTACCATAAGAGCCTGACTAAATTATGACACAGGTATTAAATTTTGTATTTGGACACTATTAGAACTCCCAACTCTGGAATATACATGCTAAATTTTTTCCCCCCTTTTTTCCAGAGAGTTCGCTTGCCACACTATTAGCCATCCTTTGCTATAGTGTATCACTCCTCAATTGTAACGCTGTGCTATCCCTATTGAGCAGCCCCATTCTTCTTCTCGCAATTGGGGTAAGAGCCTCTATTTTCTATAAATCCTTAAATAAGAATAACTCTAAGGTTTACAATTCTAACCTCTTTTCCTTCTCCCACAATCAGTACCCGGCTGGGTCCCATTGTGAGTATCTTTTTCTATTCTTTTCACTCACGGTTGGCACACACCTTTCACGTGGCTGCGCAAAACTACCAGGTATTTATATTACAGTCTCTCTCCCTTCAGTCGCATTTGTGCCATTAATTGGGCCCTATGCTGATTTTATCCTCCTTTTTCTCCATAGATGTCCCTATAATCCTAGGTCCTGATGAGACCCTGTAATGCACAGAGGGTCGAAACGTCGTCGACAATAGACAAAAGTGAACCATTAACAAGCGCATATTATTATATATAGCCGCTGCATATTTTGTATACATATAATGGTCGACTTTTAAAGAATTGTGGAAACCTTGTTTAAACTATTTTCACTATTTTGCACTGTTATTTGAGGTTCCTGTTTTTAGTGGGACACTATGCACAATTGTGTATTTATGTTTATTTAAGTTTTTGTAATTATACATATTGCTCCTTCTGTTCTATACCATAAAATTATTTATGATATATTCAATCATTAGTACTGGTGGTTCTTTGTCCTCTGACAACCCTAGAAAAACCCTTTTACATTGCTATTACGCGAAATATTATTATTATAGATCATATCAATCCTGGGTGCATCTTACATGCATATGCGATTCCTGAGGGTCAAGATGTAATTTGGGCACTCTGCATAGTCAATGCGTTCAGAGTCGAAGGCCTCAGGGACAGCCTGTAGTCAGCTGGTGTGGCACGTCACATGTATGTTTGTGGCACTGTGCATACTCTGATTTCGTGTTCAACACATGTGTGCGATGCCTCACCTCATATTCCTGAAACTCACACATCCGGCACAGTGTGCAACAGTAGTTGTGTACGTGCGATGGACAGTTGTCAGGCATGGGCTCATAACCATTGTAGACTGTCATGTTGCAGTCAGTGTGTGTGGTGACACATTCTGCTCCATGCAGGTTTGTCCTTGGCCTAATTATGTAGTGGTCATCCTTAACACCATCAGGAGAGTGGGTGTGTACACAGCGATGAGTGGCTATGGCCACAGGGTGACAGTCCGGGTGTTATTCATGTGCACAACACATGTGTCACTTATTGGCGGGTACGTTACCTGTACGACAGCCATTACGTGTTGATTGTGGTTGCTGTATACATTTGCACAGGTATCATGCTACATGTGCACTTGGGAATGTTCTGTGCTGGCTCCCTTGCACATGTCTGTGGATTTGATGCCACATGAGTGAGGCCACCTCGCTCTCCCTCATGTGTCAACTACCATGTGTGCTGCGGGACAGGGGACGGTCAACAGTGGTGAGGCATTGGATGGTGCAGCTGCACAGGAGCTGGGTGTGACTAATGTGACCGGCGCATCGGAGGGGGCAGACGTGTGCTGGATGACTCACAGGCCCATACGACAATTGCTGCGTCATCTGAGTACAGAGGTCATGTGTCCATGTCTGCTGGCACAGGGGACATGCACTCTAGCTCCTCTGCAGCCACGCGGAGGCCAATGCCCGCCCTCCCAACTACTTCCACTGGTGCAACACGTGTCGGCACAAGGATGACGGATAGAGTGTCTTTCACACCAGGCACAGCTGCCCCTGCGACCCCTGCTGCACTCAGTGCCGGGTCTGTTGGGCATGTGCGGCATCTGTGCGTGGGTCAGTCAGCCTCCCTCAATGACTTCATTGCCCATGCCAACACCTTTCCGCAGTTGACATAGTTCATGGAGGGCCTGCATTAGCGCGTGGGTGGGCTACACCAGTATGTCCAATAGTTGTCCCCCAGTCATGGTGGTCCTTGAACTGGGCCACTGTCAGGCTGACATACCTGTCCTTCCCCCACCCCCTGGACAGTGGCGCATCTGACAACAGCAGGGCACGAGTCCTGACAGAAGAGGTGGTGGCACGCAGACATCATGACAGGTAGTGACGTCACTCAAGATGGCCTGCACCATCAGACTCATTGCCTCCCCTCGCCCACCCCACTGATGCGATTGCATCATGGGGGCACGCGCGTGTGCAGCAGCTCCAATCTCTCCCCAGAGAGGCCAAATAGTGTATGTGTGGCTCCATTTGCTCCAGTCACCGAGCTCACGGGACGATAGGTGGGGGGACGCCGTACAGCCGCATGGTACCCCGACTCGTGTCCTGGACAACAGTGACGATGCATGGCTGACTCCGGAGTCCGGATACACCACATTCAACACACAGCAGCTGTAGCTGCCCTAGCGGCCCATGCCGCATACACCATCCCAGACGACATGTCGACACACCCCGGCGCGCAATGTCATAGCATCCGCTGCCATTGGCAAGGGACCCATGGTGTGTGATATGGGCCTCCTGGTGAGGTGCCTCCGAGCCATCCACCGCCAACGGGTGTCATGCAACTCACACACTTCGCTTGAACATTAGGTAGCTCTGCCTGTACACCAAGGGCTCAAGTCCGGGTACCATGCGGGTATATGGCATCCCCCCACCTATCGTCCTGTGAGCTCGGTGACTGGAGCGAATGGAGCCACACATACACTATTTGGCCTCTCTGGGGAGAGATCGGAGCTGCTGCACACGCGCGTGCCCCCATGATGCAATCGCATCAGTGGGGTGGGCGAGGGAGGCAATGAGTCTGATGGTGCAGGCCATCTTCCGTGACGTCACTACCTGTCATGACGTCTGCGTGCCACCACCTCTTCTGTCAGGACTTGTGCCCTGCTGCACACTGAGAATGTATTGCCTGCGAGATGTGACCAGGTGCAGGGTGCCATGACCTCCCACCCACCAAGCTCCACTGCCATCCCATGCCCTGGGTAGCCTGTGCAGTTGGACGATGTAGGGGGTACACCTGAAGGCCAGGGGTGTACATGTCTCAGCACGGGCCTGGCTGACGCACAGCAGTATCCAGCATGTCCCCAGAGGGAGGGCCAACGTCCACACCTGATGCAGCATGGGTTGTGTGCCCGCCTGTTGTGCACACACTAGTCCACATTCATCCCCAGACAGCTGGTCTTTCCACATACCCAGAACAGTGGTAATGTACCCCGCCGGGTTCGTCCCCACACAGTCTGTGTCAACACTGCATGTGTGCACCCACCCGTGCCACAGACCCACCTGTGCCAAGAGGCCCTCCCGCTTCACATGCCACATGTGTGTATTCCACAGTTGTGCTTCTCTCTCAGGGGCGGACATCCAATGTCACTTGACTACATGGTAATCTCTTGAGTCCCGTGTACTTCTCACACTCTCATCCTCTCTCATTCGTACTTGTCTACGATCAATAATTCTCCAGAGTCAGATATTGGCTTTAAGGCATGTATTTAAGATTACTTCCTCTGTGATGCAGGATGTGGACACTACTGGCAGCGTAATGCATGTGGAGGATATACTTAGCATGGTTACACATTCATAAGGGGGTACAGGTAGATGTGATAAGGCGTTAATTGTAGTAATAAGGATTCGGAGTTAAGAATGCCCTGCCCTTGCTATGCTACAGTACATTAGCTCATTACTGAGGTGCCGTAGGCTGTGTCAGGCGTCAGGCCGGTAAACGCTGCCTGCCAGCGCCTGTACGGACTAGTGAAGGCCCGAACTGCACAAAACAAAACTACATATCCCGGCAAGCAAAGCTGGAGTCACGTCACACGTGACCCCGACGCTCATCGGGCCCCGATATAGCGGCAGTCGGGAAGGGAGGAAGCTGTCGATTATCCTGGCGGATCCATAGCAAGCTGCAGACGCAACTTCAGAAGATCGTGGTGGGGTAAGAGTGCCTTTGGCACTTCTGGTTACTTTCCCCCAACCTGGTGCCTGTTGTCCTTGGCCGGATTCTCCCGGCACCGTTGTGCTCTGTTCCTCTGTTGGCAGAGACGGCCGCGTTCGGCGTCTCATGCAGAGGAGCTCTGCGTGCATATCCTTTGAAGGACTTGTACTGTATACTCCCTGTTGGCGAGACTTTCCTCCCTCTGGGTCTCATGCGGGGAGTGTTAGAGTGTTCTTTGATAAACTAATGCAGTAGAGCTGAATACCTGTTCTGAACCATTTAGCCGGTGTGGATTTCCAATGCTGGTTCTTTAACAGAAAATGAAACCCTCTCAGTGATTGTAGTAATCACTCACGGTTACTTCAACTGAGGTGTGGGATTTTCTAAAGCTGATACATTCTCAGGAATATTGACAGTCTATGAACCTGGACATAGAGTTGTGTGTTTCCTAACATACTACGTCCGTTCTTCAACGGCACATTACACAGGAAGTTATGTATTAGTGCCTTCTTTACGTTTTACGGTTGGCTGTTTCGCCTTGTTTATTTCTTTTCCTAGGAGAGAGGGACTCAGAGGGGGAGCAGAAGGACCCAGTTTTGTTGGCCAAGCCACTCTGCATGTACCATTGGGTATGTAGGGGGAGAAAGTCGACACCTGGGGTATCACTGTATTTGAACGTTGTGCAACGATAGGTTTTCGTCCCCTTAATTGTTTGCCTTCCTTCCGGTAGTTCATGCTGGAAGATTGTTACCGCCCTCTCCCCTCTCCTGGTATTGAAACCTCCTTCTTTTTCTTTGCAGGTAGATCAGCACTTCTCATTACACATGTGATGCAGTGATATTTTATTTTCCTGTGTGTTGTTTCAGAGAGCCGGATAGTGACGGTGTTCTTTGTTGTGTCATCCACAGATCTCCCTCCTTGCTGTTCCTACCCTTTCCTTCCCTCGCTTGAGTGTCTCACTAGTCCGCGTATGTTTTAGTATTCCGGACTTGGGACGGTCAAGAGGTGGACCCCTTTTGAGCATCAGTACAGTTCCGAGGATCCTGAAGGTGAAACCTGACAGGCTGTGACACAGACAGTATTGGTTTACCCTACCAGACAGCTTGACATCATGAGCACAGTACATCTAAGTGCCATGGTACAGATTTACGACAATTGTGACTCCGACACACCTGCGTCAGAGGTGGCATCAGAGCATGAGCCTACATGCATGCAGCATAGTCTCACATGTTGTTGCGATATGGTGGCTGCTGTACATGACTCAATGCCCGGGACATGTTGTGGGGTGTTGCATTTGTTGTCCATGCAAATGTCCATGCATGGAAGTTCAGGAGAAGGTGTGATGACAGTTCTCCAGTTATTCAGCAGACAGATCAGCGTGCACTTACAGGTGCCTGTGTTCAGGTGCGTGGCATGCATATTGTAGCAATGTGGTTCGTGCAATGTTGGCCATGTGGTCACTGTACACAGGTCCCATTCCTCTGCCTCCCCATGTTCATGCAGGGACACGGGATGTGGTGATGGACAGGGTGCATGTCCCGGTAATGTCAGGTGTCATGACGGTGGTGTCGATGGTCAGGTGTTTGTTTCCCTGTGCATGGTATAGTTGTTGCACAGCTGACTGGCCTCTGCGTGCGGACGGCAAGCATGGGTAGGGTGTTGCACATGTATGTTCAATTGTGGGTATTGATTCGGGGACCCATGAATTGACAGGTTGTCAGGTATGCGATACCTTCCTGCAGTGCATCCCTCGCATTGGTGGTATTTGTGGTTGACATCCAATGAAGCGGATGGTGGGTTGCAACGTGTTCCTCGTAGGTTGTCCCTTGTAGGATCCTGATGGGACATGTCGGGTGACATTCGATGAAACTGTGATCCAGCATACGTTGTGCGGAGGCACACTGGTTCCATTGCAGTGTGTGTCCTATTGCAGCCACAAACACCATGCCCCCATACACTGAACAGTTCCTGTTGTGGGCGTCCAGGGGTGAGAACAGGTGTACCAGGTCCCCAATTGGACATGCCGGATTGGAGAGACATAAATCCACAGGCCAGTGGTACGGGCACCTCCAACAGTAGAAAACGGGGATGACGCAGCTGAACATTTCAATGCGGTAAGTTACTCGATAACTTACATTCAGCATAGCCAGATTTGCACAGCCCACTGTGTGTATCAAGCTATTGCTGTACAGCTGCATCTGTCTGGCGTAGGTGTATAGTACTGGTGCCCCGTCCATTTTGCTGCTGGGTGCTGTGGTGGCCTGCTCCGGCTGCCTGGGCTGCCTGCTGAGTGCGACCTCGGACGGTGCTGTGTGTTCTTGAATGGATGTTAGGCGGCAGGACTTTGTGTATGGCTTGGGAGGCGGCCACAGGCCCTCAGCCCACATGCTCCTATGAATGGTCAAGGCCAGTGGTGTCTGACTCCTTCCTGATTACTTGCATTTGAGCCACAAGGCGCAGTGGTATAATTGTATTCTGTGGTTTTAACTTTCTTTCATGTTCGGCGTTATCTGCCAGGGGATGGTTGACTCAGCATGGCTATGTTTGGGTTGTGGTTGTTCCAATGGCTCCGTTCTCCTGCGGGATATGTTGCAATGTGATTTGGCTGTGGGAATGGAAGGACATTCACTGCTATCTGCTATCCCGTGTGTGGGTGGGTCACTTCTTTCCCGCTGTACATTGGGACTTGTGTGTGGGCTCCGTGATTGTGAACACCTGTTCGCAGGCAGCAGCGTTTCTCTATTTTGGACATGGCATGGCTTGTTGTTGCGTGCATGATGGTATAGATGTTGTTTGTTGTGACTGGCGTGCCTTTTGCGGGCAATGTCCATTGTTTGTGCAGTTCTGTCGCAGCTGCCGTGTGCTTCTCCATGCTTTGCACACAGGTGTGTCTCCTCTTCCGACGTCACTTTGCTCCCCTGTTCGGCACACTTGTGTGACTAGGTTTTGGCAACTGTGAGTTGTCGGTTGTGGTCATGGTTGACGCAGGGGGACCACGTGACTTGTGCCTTCAGGGTGGGGCTGGTGTGTGTGGTGTGCTGTTGCGACCCTGCGGTGTTTGTGTGCAGCCCATTCGTGGCGTTGTCGTTGGCCTCTGCGTTGTGCGCATGTGCGTCATCGCCGGGGCGCTGAGGTGCCGTGCCGGGTACGTCACCTCCATGTCCGGGGTATTGGGTGCCCAGGATGTTGCGGGTTGATTATATTTTGCAGGTGGGATATGTGTGGCTACAGTGTTGGATGTGTCCTGTCCCCACAGGGGTGTCTAGGGGGCCCATGTACAGTTTTTCCGCCCTTGCATGGTGTGCGGTTTTTGCATGCCCTTGTTGTGTGTCTGCCTACCTGCGTCGTCGTTGCGCGTTCACTCCTAGCTGCTGCATCAGGTACAGCATTGGGATGGCCTGGAGTGCAGGATTCATGTCGGTGTGGGCCGGGTTGGTGTTTCTGTGGTCAGCAATGTGGTTTCCGCCTCCTGTTCTCGTGCGGTGTCTCTTTGCCGATGAGGCTGTTTGGTTGTGTCATCGTAATTTGTACGCCGGGCGGTACGTCATTTCGTCGGACGGTGTGCCTCCGTTGGCTGGCGCGCTACGTGAACGGGCGCACTTTGATGGCGGGCGGCGTCGCAGGCTTGCGGGCGGTATTGGCCTGACTTTTCACATCCTAATTTGGCGGGAGTGCGGGCAGTTGCTGGCGGACGGTAAATAGCGGTTTTTACCTCCGTCGGCAAGGCGGTAGTGTTTCCACCCGCCATCGTAATGACCCCCTTTGTGTGTTTGATATGTTTTTAATGTTTGATATTTGTTTTACATTAAAGAATAGATTTTGCTATCATGTCTATGTATTCTAGACCTTGTATATTTGGATACATTCTCGATTTTTGTTGGAGGTATTCGTACATATTAATTGTTTGTTTACTCAGTTTTGGTCCTATTTTGCTCAGAGATTGTTCTACTCTTAGCTCTTGGTAACTTTGTTCTTTTTTTATTGATTGTATTAGTTTGTGTAGTGTTGGTTGCCCTCTCCCTATTGTGGCCTGGAAGGCATTATGCCATCCTTCTACCGCGTTATTAGTTTTTGCTTTTTGTGCAATAGTGCTGGCGTAGACATTCCACCAGGGAATTTGGAATTTTGATTGTCTACGGTGACCTGAACGATGCAACCTCCCCACCCAGGTGTCCTCAAAGTAATCTAACAAGGGACTTAATTTTGTTTCATTAATGCGGGAGAAAGGACTATCTATTAACAAGTTATAATAATTTGCTACTTCTGTTGTTGGCACGTATGCTAGTGCAATCAAATTTTTAATTTGATATGCAAAGTTGCTGTTAGTAGAGTACTCTATACTTAAGGTAGATTTTTGGAGGTGTCTCCACATACTTTGATTAAAGTGGTAGTAACACCCTTGAATTGCAGTATGTGGGTATATTTTAAGAATAGCTTGAATCATAGCTAGTTCAAAATCTATTATTATCCTTTGGGGATAATAATTATCAGTTAATTATTTTATTGCTGTTAATAGTTCAATATAGGTGGGATTATTTTTATTTGGCAGCAATGCATACATGAAGGGAATATTAGTTTCCTGAAATTGACCATGAATGGTGTAAAGTTGGTAAAATGGTTTTGGACACACTTTAAAAGTTCCGTCCATCATCCATGTTTCACAGTGTTTCAATTTTTGCAAGTTATTATTTGTTGCAAAAACAAGAATTCTTTTATCTTTACTTTGGTTGTCATATATCAAGAATTTGTCCTCTTTGTGGATAATAGTATATTCAGGCAATATTTCAATTTCTTGAAAGGTTTGGGGGGTGGGTGGAGTTGGATCGGAAGCTCTTTTAGTTTTAGCGATTAATCGTTTCAGGTTGGGGATAGAGGGCAATTGTCCTGTGAGATGTTCCGGTACTTTTGTCAACACATTTTTCAAGATTTCAGTGCTTGTCTGTTGGGAGCCTGTGCTTGCTTCTCGAATTGTTTCTAAGGCTTCCCTTACTTCTAATTCTGTAACATTGGGTGGATGGTTGTGCTCTCTAACATTCACAACGTTGTCATCTATAGTTGTAGCTCGACCATAACATGCAGTTGAATAGTATTTGCTACATTTCCAATGTGTCTTATTATCTTTCACCTTTTCTTGGGTGTAGGTATAACCCATGTAGCAAAGCATTAAGTTTCCCTTTTGCGATGTAATAAAGCTTGCTCCTTCAGCCATTTCTAGGGTATATCTGTGAAGATATATACATATGTGTTGAGTTAATATGCTTTTGTCATTTATAAATATGCTTGTTTATTAGTAATTTAAAGAAAATACTTACATTATTGTTCTTTCAGTTTTGTTGATGGCTTTATTTGCTGCTTTTTGAGTTTCACAGTTGTAATTTCTGTAGATGGGGTAGAAAATTGTTTACGTTAATTATATTAGAGTTTATTTTTACTTTCTTTGTCTTAATCATTTTTTTACACTGAAAGTATACTTACTTTTTGCAGTAGATTAATTTAATTTGGTGGATGTTCTTTGGTAGATGCAGTTTGTCAAAGCTGTGAAGAAAAATGTATTTATTAGTTTTGTTTTCTTTTTTTAAGCATGTAACAAAATTAGACAATTTTATTTTATTTTTTAGGTAAAGTTGCTTCTTTAATAGTTCATGTTTTTTATCATGTTGAATTAGATAAGGTACTTAATCACATTTGCATTTCATTTTTTTTGCTGTTGTTGTTAGCAAATTTACTTTTGATTTAAAAAGAAGAGAACATTTAATTGATTTAGGTAGTTAAGTTAAGGAGCTTGAGGCATTTATAATAATACAATAATGCTTTTTCTTACCTGTGTTGTAATATAATCTGTGATAGTAGTTTTTGTAGATCTTCTTTCTCTCTCTCTCCAGCAAAGTAATGCTCTCCCTCCGTGTTTGGCCGATAAACGGTAATTTTTTTAAAGTTGATTCTTAGTTTTTATAGTGTTTAGTTAATTACTTCTCAATTTTAATTGGTTTGTGCTCTTTTAGTTTAAAATCATTGGTTGAGATACGTTTTTTGAATTTTGTAGCAGTTACTTTTTAATTAGGTAAATATATGTGTTGTTTGTTTGATGTTTATAATATATTATTTGTTATAGTTATTTTAAAATATTTGTTAATAATTTTACTTTATAACGTTAATAATTGTTGTATATTATATATATATATGTGAATAATTATGTGTTAGTGAGTATATTTATTGTTTTTTATGAATTGATATATTTATTAGGGTTTTTATAATTGTTTTATATTTGTTTTAAATATATATTAATTTTATATATGTTGGTATTATTTAATATTATTTGTTTTAGTATATTAAATTATTATATAGTTGTAAGGAGTGTTTATTTAATGTTGAATAGTATTATCAATATTTTTTGTATAAGTTATAATTATATTTGTAAGTCGATATTAGTGTTATCGATATTTTTGTTGTGTCTCTTTATAATTTAAATGTTTCGATATTTTTGTTATGTATATGTTTGTAGTCGATATTTTTGTTCACGATATTTATTACGGCGATATGTAAATATCTGTATTTGTGTAAAATCTTGTTTATGTATAGGATGGCTATATTTTTGTATCCGATATTTTCACATCGATATTTTTGTATGTCGGTGTTTTTGTGATCGATATTTTAACAGTGATCCATCACAGATGACATACATAGATCCTTAGACGATGGTGATGCATGCATACTTATGCTTCTTGACTTATCAGAGGCGTTTGACACTGTGAACCACGCAGTCTTACTGGAATCCTTGAGGATCCGCGCCGGTATAAATGCCAATGTCTTAAAATGGTTCACTTCTTACCTCTAACACCGATCACAAGAAATCAAAATCAAGTCTTGCCTCTCGAAACCCACACCGGTCTCTGGGCGTCCCCCAGGGCTCAATCCTCTCCCCGTCACTGTTCAATCTCTTCATGGAGCCCCTTTCTATCATCCTGAAACAAGCTGGAATCAAATTCCACCTCTATGCAGATGACACACAACTGTACTACAAAATGAAATCCCCCGGTGACATCCGTCATCTCAATGTCACACTGTGTAATATGCAATCGTGGTTTAACGCTAAGCATCTAAAGTTAAATCCCAGCAAAACAGAAATTATCCTGTTCTCCCCCAAAAGTAATCACCTTCCTATCAAAGACTGGATCAACGACCTGACGGCTCTAAACTGTACTCTCACTCTTTCCAATTCGGCTAAATCCTTAGGATTCCCCCTGGATAAAGACTTGTCAATGAAAGAACACATCAGAAACTCAGCCAAAGGAGCGATGTACATACTTAAACACTTTAAAAAAATCAAACCATTCATTCCCTCGGATGACTTCAAATGGGTCGGTCAATCTCTGGTCCTCTCCAAACTTGAGTACGGGAATGCTATCATCACAGGGTCCCAGAAATCGCACCTCGCTCCCCTCAGATCTGTACTAAACATGGAAGCCAAGCTCATAACAGATATTAAACGATTTGAGCACATCACGCCTGCACTCAAGACCCTCAAATGGCTTCCTATAGAAGGAAGATGCAATTTCAAGACCGCCTGTATCACCCACAAAGCCGTTCACTCACGCACCCCTGAATACTTAGACAACAAACTCATTAAATCAGGTAGAACCAGGGCATTGAGAAGCTCCAACATATTTCTTCTTGTTCTTCCCAGACTAAAAAAGAAATCTACCCAGGCTCGCTCGTTCTCGGGTAACGCTACTAGCGTATGGAACTCTCTATCAAAGGACTAACGATGCAACCCTTCCTTCTCTGGCTTCAAAAGAGACCTTAAACGCCTGCTCCTCAAGAAATACTGGAACACTTGAACAATTCTCAACCTTGGTCCTATCAGTCTCTCTATCTGACCCATTAAACAGATGGCTGTTTACTTCTGTTTTGCCTCTTTTTACCTTGAATGTTCATTCTTTAATTGGACTCTTAAGTGTCGACTTGCCATTAAGCATTAACCGGCTTCAGGGCCTGGCAGCTGTCTGTGTACATAGTGTATTCCACCTGCATTGCCTAATTTTTCCAAGTGTATTTATTGCTGTTTGTACATTAGCTTAAGATTGTTTGAACGTCAGTTACAAAGTGTCATGATTATTACCTAGCTCCTGATTATGTAAAGCGCTCTGATACCCCCGGGTCTAGCTAGCGCTATATAAAACTTTTGATAAAGAAATATAAATAAATAAATAAACAGACAGAAAGGGGAAAATGCCTCCCAGGAAGGTGCCCCTCCTTACACAAACACAATCCTAAATGCAACACAGACTCCCTTGCACACAGTGGAGAGAAAGCTGCCCCTAAAAAGGGGTTAAAATGGACAAGGAGCAGGGGATTTGTGCATTGCCATGGCCATACCTCTAGGTGGGCACACAGGCTCTACACGGGGGAGAAGGGTTTCCTTAATGTTGAGTATAAAAGTGAGGGGCATTGTGTGATTGTTGCAGTGGGGCAAACAGGAACTGCTGTAAAAGTTTGTTATGTTGCCCCTGGGAACTTTTACCTCATTGGTTAGGGAGGGGCCAGGAGTCAGCCCGAGTGACTAGGTAGTACCGGGCATAAATGTGACACTCCAAGGCACATTTCTCTTGACATGTGGAAAGCAGTAGAAGGACTACACTTGCTGTTTGAGACCTGTGAGAAGACCTGTTGGGCTGGACTTTCTTCTACTTGGACTCAAGACAAAAAGGTGGACTCCAAGGGTGCTTTGTCTGATCTCCTGTGTAAGGAACAAGCCCACAATTAGCCTCAACAGGCTTTTGTCCTGAAGTGCCAGAGGCCCAGTACCAACTGGACCTTACTTGGATCCTGCTGGTGGTCTTTGCTGAAGTGAGTCTTGACCCCCAAGTTCTGGTCTAGTGGGTATGATGGGTAGTATAGGAGCCCATCTCCGGATACAATGGGGGTGGGGCAGGGGAACGCCACACATTCATGAGGGGGTGGACGTGTGTGCTGGGCAGCTCAGGAAGAGATGCAGTGATCATATGACCATTAGACAGAGTAGGCTACATGTGGTGTAGCAAAGATAGTCTGCCCGTCTGCACGTCTCCTTCGAGACGTGGCTGGATGAGGTGGGTCTTCATGGTCGGTGGGTGTAATTTTTGGCTTCCAGATTAGGTAGGAAGGTCTCCCAGCACTCTCTACAAGTGCAGGAGATCCCCCTCATTCAGAGCCCCCATAGGGTGTAAACCTCTGCACGAGTCCATGTCAGCAGGTCGCAGAGCCACTGCTGATGATCTGGTGGCACAGGGGATTTCCCGGACATGGCCACTCTCCATTTAGAGAGAATGAAGGCAAGATCAATGAATCGGTATAAGTGCTTGTCTCCTTTTCCACGAGAACTCAACCCTAACAATCAGGAGGAGAGAGTAGAGGTGGGGGCGTGTGCTGCCATTTCTGCCGTTGTCACGGTCACCATGTGCCAAACCGGTTGTAGTACCAGGCAATCCCACACCATATAATAAAACCCCACTTCCTGCAGTGCACAACGGGGGCAGGCAAGGGCAATCATCAAGAACATATGCTTGATGCATTGTGTGGTCCAGTGGGGCCAAATGCAATGCTACGTAGAGAGTGGTGATGGCATCTCATATGCCACCTCAGGATAGTTGAAGGGAGTCTGGGAGTTCGCCACAGTCCCTGGCCTCATTGAACATATTCAAAAGATTTTCGGCAGTCAGTCCAGAGAAGGTGGCATAATACTCGATCGGCATGCCATCAATGCCCAGAGTCTTATCCCAGGCATCTGAGAGATAGCTGCATAGATCTCCTCTAACTGTAGAGGATCATTGAGGTCAGCCCACTGCAGAGGAATGAGCATAGAAAGTGAAAGTCCACTCAAGAACCCGGATGTGGTATCCAGAGACGGAGAGGCCGGTGAGACATACAGCCCCCGGTAATAATCACAGAAAGCTGCATTCTTGGCAATCTGGGAAGTCATAAGTTCACCATCGTGACCACAAAGCACCACAATGGGGGCACATTGCCGTTCTTCACGAACAAGCCATGGCAACAATCTGCCAGATCGATCACCGAGGGCATGTTGCATGGCCTTCCTCCTACGATAGTCATGGCGACTTAATGTTGACTCTGCCTCACCCTGCCACGTCGTTTCAGTCGCACAGGCAACGCCGTTCAGTTGGCCACTTGTATTTCCAACTGGCAGAGATCTCGTTCAATGGACATGAGGTCTTCCGTTAACGAGGTAGATGCCCCAGGAGGCCGCCACCCAGTGGCCGCGTACCACAACCTTATGTGCGTCACATTCCCAGGAGCGCGTCGAGGCAGAACCCTGATTTTCGTAAAATAGTAAGGCAAAGTGACGGATTCTCACGAAAGGGAAGGTCTGAAAGAGCTTCAATCTGCAGTTGCCAAGTAGATATAGTGGGGGGCTGTCTGCCCGCTCAACATGATCAGAAGGAAGCAGTGATCCGACAGTGAGCATACCAAGTATTCTCAGCGGATGACCCTGGAATCAAGAGGAGCTGTGTACAAAGAGAGGTCAATCCTGGTATGTAAATTATCTACTGCAGAGTAAAAAGAGTATTGACGGCCATATGAGTGCCCAATACGCCACACGTCATGTAGGTGCATGAGCGAGCACCATTGTTCAAAGTGTCATGTGATGCATGTTCTGGCCACTGCGTGTAGGGGTGGGGTAGAGTGGTCGAGTTGTAGATCAGGCACACAGTTGAAGTCCCCCCCCCCAAATCCCGGGGCTGAGTGGATTGTTAAGGAGCGCTGGGGCAAGCCAATCTATGAACTCTGCTTGATTGGAGTTGGGCTCATACAAAGCCACCAGTGCATGGGGAGCCCCATCCAGGTGTCACTCCAGTATGACATACTCACATCTGTGTCTATCCACTGTGTACCCATCTGCTGTGTACCCACACGCTGTGTACCCACCCGCTGTGTACTCAGAGCAAAGGGGACTCCAGATTCAATCCAAATGAGAAACCCCCTTGCATAAGCCGACCCCGTGGTCCCATAAGTCTGCCCTCTCCATTTAGAGCGCACTTTGTGAAGCTCAGGTGCCGTGAGATGGGTCTCCTGTAGCATGGCAATATGGGCATGCCGAAGTGTGAGATATGCATAAATGCAGTAGCGTTTGGGTGGAGTGGCCATACCCTGCTCCTTCCATTCAATATTGTGGTATTGCAGGGCTGAGCATTCAGGTGTCGGGCCAGGCATGGTTACAAACAACACAGGTGAGCTCGGGGTGTGTAGAATAATAGTGTACCTCCCTCAGTTTGACTGCACCCCCACCCATGCAAACCCACCGATGTGTTGCAGATGCAGTGGCGAGTGATATCTGAAGATGCCTCAGAGCAAAACTCATACAAATAAACATTAACTAGCCAGTGCGGCAGAACGGTCTGCCCATAAAGTCCCAAATCGAAAACAATAACCAAGGAAAAGTAAGAAAATACACGGAGAAGTCCTTGTGGGAACAAGGTGGGCCGTGGCATGGGAGCAAGGCATCTAAGTCCGATGGCCGGGCCCTCTTGAAACAGAAGCAGGTGTGGCCTGCTCAGATACATCAAAGATAGCGACATCTAGAATCAACGGGATGAATAGGAAGGTGAAAGGATTCAGCACCCCTTGGAGGCAAGTCATAAGAGGTCGTCAGCAGTTCTTGGGGTTACCTTGGGGCCCACAGTGCTGGATGCCAATGAAGATTTGGAGGCACAGGCAATTTATCCTGCTGGGCAGCAAAGGAGTTGACACAGTGTTGGTGCGCAGCAACCGCCATCTCTCACACCTGTTCCACAGCAACCTGCTCTTGGGCTGGACGGATGTGTGGCGGCTTACGACACCTGCATGGTGAATTAGGTGCCACCCAAGTGTACTCCTCATGGTCATTGTCAGCTGTGTGAGTTAGACCCTTTGCATGTAGCCAAGTCCACATGGCCTCCAGGGTGGTGAAGATGTGAGAGGAGTCGCATCGATGACTTTAAGCTTTGCCGGGAACAAGAGTGCACATCGGATTTACAGTTCGCACAAACGTTTTTTAACTTTAATGTAGGAGCCGCACTGGCGTTGGACCTCTAGAGTATAGTCAGGGTAGGCCGCAATGATAGAGTTCTTGAGCACCACAGGCCTTTGGTGTGGAAGAGCTGGAGGATAAGGTCTCAGTCTCAAAAATTGAGGAACCTGGCATTGAGAGGACGGGGCGGTACACCAGCTCGAGGTGAGCATTGCGGGACGCGATGCGCCCTCTCGACAGAGAACCGAGCAGGAATCCTGTCCCTCAGCACTGTGCCCATCAGTCATTCTTTCAAGAAGAGCTCAGCACTTGGGGAGTTCCGCTCTCTCCGGAAATCCAATGAAGCAGATGTTGTTGCACCGAGAACGCCTCTCTACATCCTCTGTCCTGCGATGTAATGCCGCAACTCCTCCTGCACCGTCGCAAGCTTGGACTGTAATTTGAATACTGAAGGGGACATTTGACTTAATGCTGACTCTGATTCATCAACTCTCTTGGACAACTTGCAGTGGTCCACGTGCAGGAGGCCCACGTTGAGGGACACTGCATCTACTTTTGCTTCCAGCGAGGTCTTGGTGTTCAGAATAGCATGTAGAACCTTCTGGAACTGTCCCGAGTGTTTATGGAGTGTATTTTCAAGATTTTGCAGTGCGTTCATAAATGGGGCCAGCAAAGACGAGGAGGGCATCTCTGGGCTGGCCTTGCCAGGTGTCATCCTACTTGATCTGTTCCTCCCCGTCTGGGCGTGAGACATAGGAGCGGCTGCACTTGTGGTCGGGCATGATATCAATAAGGGTTCTGATTCAGTTAGGAGGAAGTAGGGACATTGAGCTCGCATAGCAGAGGAATATTAAATGGTCCGAGAGGAGGTCACCACAGGGGAGGGGCAAGCAAGGGCCACAGGGGAGAGGAGGAGTCTTCCAGCTGCAGATATTCAACAGCCATGCTTAGTACCTACAGTTCCTGCTAGCCCACGTTCCTCAACAGCATCAGTTCACACACAGTCCCACATTCACAGCAGCTGCAGTCTTGCAGATGCTCATGCCTCAGAGGGGCCCCCTATGGCAGACCCACCTGATGTGGTGAAACATAAAACCCAGTTAAGGTCCTCGTAGGGGCCAGGCAGCATCGTCCACCAGAGGTAACACAGGGCAAAGGTAGGACCCACCTTGGGGAGCGACAGCAGTCCATATAAGCATATAAGCACCCCCAAGTGCTCAGATGGGAAGGCAGTCTCCACTGCAGTGTGAGGCCCCAGGTCCCAGTGCCCAGTGGAGTGCAGGCCGCCTCCCACCGTGCCCCCTGGTGCTCACCAGTCCAGGCAGTTGTATCCTTTGTGGCCAGGGATGTGCCGCTGATTCCAGAGGGGTCAAATATTGCCAGCAGGTATTGTTTGCCAGCTGATGGCCAGCCTGACATGCGCACTTCAAGACTGTGATTTGGAATCCACTCTGTGTCGAGGGTGGAGGTTCGGGCAGCAAATGCAGCTTTCTATCCTTCGATGGGGCGCTGGGTTGCAACGTCCTGCCAATCCTGACGCAGTTCTCATTGTATTCCATATAATAAACTTCCGACAAGCTGCGTCGGCATTGGCTCTTTGTGCATATCAAGCTCCCCCAGCTCGAGCAATGTGGAGTCAGGCATCGGATTGGTAAGGCGGACACTCGGGCAATGGCCGAGGGGCCGGTATCCGAGTTCCAGCTGTGGGCTGCTTTTTTGGGTGGCCTGGGGAGCAGATTTGGGCACTGTCTGTGTTGTTCGGATGCTGCCAGCGGCCCAGTGGGTGCCTAAGTTGCCTTTCTGGAGGCAGATGGGCGTCCATTACCTCCCTTTCATCAATGGGCAGAGGTGTCACTCCCTTTCTCTCGCTGGGCCGGCCCATTAATGTATGCATATTGAGCGGGGGCAGGGGGCCTGAGCAGACGTTGCCTCACTTGTTTTCAGGTGTGTTTCACCAGTGTGAACTAATCCGTGCATTATTTTTTTATCTAAGTAAAGTTAAGAAAACATGCCTTTGTCAGACCCCCCCATCCCCCCACCCCCCTTCTTTTTTATAAAACTTTGCCAAAGCAGTGTTTTGCAGAAAGGCAATATGCAAATGTGGGCCACTTTTTTTGGCGTGGCCGGTCCGATTTTTAATCCCAATCCAACCCTGGGTGGAAATAGAACATTCATAGCTGCGGCTTTGAAGTGAACAACCATTGGAAACTTTCTTGGTTGTCTTCTGGGGTTTTGTCCTTGATTCGGTAAGATCCCCGTGAGGAGGACCCTGCAGGCTGTGGACCCGTGGGTGCCCCGAGCTCTGGGCAGGCTGTGGTCTGCTTGCCTCAGTTCCATAGCTCATTGAAGCGGTACTTTTACAGACAAGGAGCTGCAGCCCAGCACTAAGGAGGGCACAAAGTGAGTGACTCGGACTGCACTGATTACAAAAAAAACAGCCTGTAAAACAGACACCTTGGTAAATCCCTTTTATATTAACCTGTCCACGTGTTTTAATCAATTATTTCATACGATCGTATCTATACACATCCTGCTGCTCGAGACGCTGCGTTTTTGGCACAACAGCCATTGAATTCAATTTATGTTCGAGAAAAGAAAGGTGACGTCGTGTGTGGAGTTCTTAGTTGAGCTAGCTTGGCGATTCCTTTTTCCGTTCAGAAAGAAATGATAACAGTTTAAACGCCCAGACGAAGTTCTTGTCTAAAAGAACGAAACGCTTTGGCTGCTTGGTGCTTTGTTTCAAATTAAAAAAAGAAGAATAAAGAAAACTGAACATTTCTAACATTGGATGGACATTTAAAAATTATTTTTTTTACTTTGGATATTTGGATTGGGTGGTGCAACCTACAGTTGATAAAAATTATTTCATAAACGTTGAACATATTATAGTCTGAAACTTGGCAATGATGATGAGCGACATTAAAAACAAGGGGGCAGATTTACAAGCCCCTTGCGCCGCCCGTGCGTCACTTTTCCCATATTAAAAGTGAAGCACCAGCAGCGCAAGGGGCTTGTAAATAGGCCCCCAGAGGTTTACAGCTGACACCGTCAAAACGTCTTTATATAGCTAGGGCATTTCGTGTCAAGGGCCAGAAAAAAACCTCAGATGAAGGAAACACGATTCTTGAGGAACTCTGCGGCAGTGTCAACATAAAGTGTGCATTTTAAATCATAAACGTCACAACGTTTTTCCAGCTGTAGGTGAGATTAGTCTATGTGCTTAAGATTTAAAACACACTGCCCTTTAATAAGTGCACCGTCTTTTAGAGTGTTTGAGTGTGGCCAGCTGCTTCCACAATTCTTGGAACAGGTATGCAATGCATAAGGAAGTAGGAGGGCACTACACTAGACATTTAATAACTGTGAATTATGACAAAGGTATAAACGTTATCCCTCATTTACCTATTTAAGCTGTTCTATATTGTTCTTTCCAACATTTCAGAGTTCTGCTGTTGGTTTATGCTGCTGTAAAGACCATCACCATATTTTTGGCTGCATAATGAATGTGTACAGGGCTTTGAGTGGGATGAAAAAACTGGGTCCCTCAAAGGGGCGTGGCCAATGTAATTAAGGGCGTGGCTTAAAAACAAGTAAGCTAAAAATCTCTGCTTAGCATAGTGTGCCGCCCGACTTGTATTTTGCTGTTTCTGTCATTGCATCCAGATATATGATACAAGTTCATACAACAAGTAACATCTTACCTACAACAAGTCAGGACTATTGGCTTTGTCAATGGCTGTTAGTTGCATAAGATAAATAAGCAGCAACTATGGCTTGTATATAATATTGAAAAAGCTTCGACTTAAAGCCCTGGTGACACCACGACAATGTTGCTGCTGCTGAATTTCTAAAAGAAAAGGGAAATCAAGAGAGAAAATGCATAACTTTAAAGTATTTCCCTTCCCCATCAAGGCTCACCTGGCTGACGTCATGCAGTAACTTCTCCACTAGTGAGAAGTGAGCAGTGTGAGCAGCGCAAATGATGTACCTGCTGTCACTGCAGGTCGGAAAAAAACGGACCGCCTGTACCAGGGCACAAAACAGAGCTCGATAGAGACCCATTTCGAGGACCCCTTTAAAAAACTGCCGGTGCTCACACCCCGTGAGACCCGGCCCACTTAAAGCCCTGAATTTAGAGACATTGGCCTTCAGCCTGAAACTTCCCTGGGCCCATCGGTGCCCCTTTCTTTGCTCACTCGGTGAAATTCGAAGATGACTTTTACGCCTCACCTCCTTGGAAAGACACCAGCCGCCACTGCGGCCGCCATCTTGGCCACCTCCCCCCAAGAGCTTCCCAAGTTATTTAAGAAAGGTTTTGGTATCTGAGACGTGGTGCATCTGCTTCACGTTTTGAGACTACAATTCAAATGACAAAAAGAAAATACACAGCAACTTTAATCGACTGAACTTAACAATCTCTGTGCTGGTCACTGTTTCAGAGAAGTAGGAAGGGGGAGAGCGAGAGCCATCTTTAGCACTCGTCATCCAGGCCGTCTCAGGAGCAGATGCAATGGGGCACGCCTGAAACCTCCTGAGCGGAAGGCACCGTGGGACCCGGAAACCAACTCTGCGGCTCACGCAGTGGGCCACCTAAAAGGGCGGCCCCCTTAGTGCCACTTAGGCACACCATCACCCCTCTAGTCTGGGAACCCGTGGGAGGAGTCCCTCAGCCCGGCGTGCGGGCTGCGTCATTTCCGGCGCACAGGGGGTTGGAGGAAGGTACTTATACATCCCCCTGCCTTTTTGGCGCCCTCGTTGCTGCCGGACACGCCGTCTCGTCGTCGTTCGGTCGCATCCTATACTGCCAGAGGGCAGTATAGTTGGGGGTGAGTTAGCCTGTGCCCCATACAGAGAAGGGGTTGGAGCCCAAGTCTGGCATGTGGCATATGCCATGACATATGCCACAGCGTGCCACATTTTGTGGATATGTTATTTGAGCTATAGTTGTGTTATAAACCCCGCAGAAGTGCTAGTGGATTTTTTTAAAATAGATATCTTCCATCTGGGTTGAATTAACAAAAACATAATAAAAAATTCCAAATACATAAGTTATGGGCCTTGAACCCTTGTCAAAAATCATTCATAGCCCCTGTTAGCTACCACTACACCATCTGCTTTGCTGTATTGGTTTAGGAGCCCACAGCCTTTTTGTCATGGAAAAAGTGTGCTGGTCCTTCTTCTATTTTCATGTTGTTTTGCTTTTACATGCCACAAATCCACTCTTGATTTTCATATTTGAAACACAAATAGCCCTTCCTTTCTTTCACTCTGGCACTTGCCCCATGCATTTCTTTTTCTTACACAATCATCCCCAAATTCTCATTCCACAAAATAAGGGATTTCTTTCATAGCAAACCTTGCCCCCTTTCCACATGCCACAGCATGTCACCAATATCTGACATGCATTGGCTTGACTAAAGAGGCCCCAAATCTCCCATACACTTCTAGGGGGTGATTTACAAAGGGACAGCTTTCTTTTGTTTAAATTAGAAAAAAAATGGAAAAGAATATAAAAATTGATTTTCCCCAGCTGGGGTTTGAACCCTGGTCAAAAGCAATGACAGCCCATGTTAGCTACCACTGTACCATCAGGTCTGCTCGTTAGATGTGCTGCCCATAGCCTTTTTGTCATGGAAAGAGTGTGCTGGTCCTTCTCCTATTTCATGTTGTTTTGCTTTTACATGCCACAAATCCACTCTTGATTTTCATATTTTAAACACAAATAGCCCTTCCTTTCTTTCACTCTGGCTCTTGCACCATGCATTTCTTTTTCTTACCCAATCATCCCCAAATTCTCATTCACAAAATAAGGGATTTCTTTCATAGCAAACCTTGCCCCCCTTCCACATGCCACAGCATGTCACCAATGTCTGACATGCATTGGCCTGACTAAAGAGGCCCCAAATCTCCCATACACTTCTAGGGGGTGATTTACAAAGGGACAGCTTTCATTTGTTTAAATTAGAAAAAAATATAAAAATTGATTTTCCCCAGCTGGTGTTTGAACCCTGGTCAAAAGCAATGATAGCCCATGTTAGCTACCACTGTACCATCAGGTCTGCTGATATTCTTTGATGCCCATAACTTTTTGTCATGGAAAGAGTGTGCTGGTCCTTCTTCTATTTCCATGTTGTTTTGCTTTTACATGCCACAAATCCACTCTTGATTTTCATATTTTAAACACAAATAGCCCTTCCTTTCTTTCACTCTTGCTCTTGCACCATGCATTTCTTTTTCTTACCCAATCATCCCCAAATTCTCATTCCACAAAATAAGGGATTTCTTTCATAGCAAACCTTGCCCCCCTTCCACATGCCACAGCATGTCACCAACGTCTGACATGCATTGGCTTGACTAAAGAGGCCCCAAATCTCCCATACACTTCTAGGGGGTGATTTACAAAGGGACAGCTTTCATTTGTTTAAATTAGAAAAAAAATGGAAAAGAATATAAAATCGATTTTCCCCAGCTGGGGTTTGAACCCTGGTCAAAAGCACTGATAACCCATGTTAGCTACCACTGTACCATCTGTTCTGTGGAATTATCTGCTGCCCATAGCCTTTTTGTCATGGAAAGAGTATGCTGGTCCTTCTTCCATTTCCATGTTGTTTTGCTTTTACATGTCACAAATCCACTCTTGATTTTCATATTTGAAACACAAATAGCCCTTCCTTTCTTTCACTCTGGCACTTGCCCCATGCATTTCTTTTTCTTACACAATCATCCCCAAATTCTCATTCCACTAAATAAGGGATTTCTTTCATAGCAAACCTTGCCCCCCTTCCACATGCCACAGCATGTCACCAATGTCTGACATTGTGAGAAGTTGGCCTGGTATATGCTGTTCACTAATTAAAGTGGACACCTTGCACCAGGGCAAATCGACTCTTATGGTAGATAGGTTTAAGACAACCTTTTAAAGAAAGCTATCCTAGTGGTAGCTGTGGAGAGCAGCCTTCAGGCTAAGTCTCGGAGGAATGTAAAGCAGCTTGTTTTACCATATAATCTCTTGAATCACCAAATGAAAAGACACCACACAGGTATATATATCAAATATATATGTATTTATTTCTAAATAACTCTCTACTAATCTCTTTATGAGATTTGAAGACAAACATATGCACAAATCAACGTTTCACAATAAGTTAAGCACAAAATATGGCTGGGGCCCTAGGGGCGTACCAGACCATATACTAAGTAAGAGACTTAGGGACAACGACTTGCAGGGAGACAAGGCCTAGGGCCTTCAGAAGTGCTGGGGCCTCATGAAACCACCCAAGGCAGGTAAGTAAAGGACCCACGGGGACGCGTGCAGTGTGGATACACAGGAGCGGATCGCCGTTGACTTCAATGGGGCAAGTCGCGGTTGGAAATAAAGAGTTTTAGGATACTTCGGGAGAACCTACAAGCAAGTCACTTACAGGGTAAGTAGTTCTAGGGCCCACACCCACAGGAGCACCGTAGTGCTGGAGTTACCTCACCCAGGGAAGCCGGGTGCATAGGTGTCCTTTGGTGTCGGGTCGCGGCGTCGTTTTCAATGGCGAACAAAGAAGACTTGCTGCTTGCGGGAGCTGAAGAAGTGTCCGGTGGAATCCAAGCCTGGATTCTGAAGAAGGATGACCTGAAAGCAGAGGGGACAGTGTTCAAAGTCACTTGGCAGTGACCCGGGGCAAGGAAGATGGATGCCCACCGTCGTCGGTTGATTCAGGTCAGTTGTGGGTGCCTTGACTCTTCAGCCACGTGGTCCAGGAGGTGTCGACGACGACCAGGAGCTGGATTTGGTGTGTCCCTCAATGTCTGCAGCTGACTGCGGTGTCGGCAACTCGATTGGAGCCAACAAGCCTTGGCAGCAGCAAGTCTCGGGGAGATGAATAAAAGTCGATGGCGCAGACCAGCAAGGTCTGAGGGACTCACCCAGCAAGGGTAAGTCAGGGCAGGCCTGGAGCAACCAGGAGAGCCCTTTGGTTTCTTTAAGAAGTCTTCTGGGGACCCACAAGCCGGCGGGCAAGGGATCGCAAAGACACCTCGGGCAGAATCACTCAACAGGGGCCCACGGTCACTCGGGACAGTGTAGGCCTCTGATCTTCAGAGGGATTCCTGCTGGAGGTCGGGACCACACGTGGTCCAAAGCACAAGTTCGTAGAACATTGTGAAGGGGTTGCACCCGACAATAGTGCACGGTACCCAGGGGTCGCGGTTCCTCGTTACTCGTGGGGTCCACTTGCCTCAGCTTCGCTGGGGGCTCACGATGGCCTGGGAGAGGTCAGGAAATCCACTTCTTGGGCTGCAGGGACTTCGGACTCCGGCGGGAGCGGCGTAGTTTGCGACCGTTGTTGTCGTTTTTGGTGCCTGCCAAGCAGGGGAGTCACTCCTTGACTCCAAGGGAGATTCTTCTGTCTTCCAAAGGTAGTGGAACGTCGAAGGGCCAGGATTCTTCTGTAGAGCGTCGTCCAGGGGTTATCTGCTTTGCAATGGCAAGGTTCCCCCTCTTATACTAAAAAGAGGGGATGGACTAGCTCTATGACCCCACCTATGGGAGGGTCAAGGGAGGGGGTGGCTACACCCACTTCCCTTTGTCCAGTTTCGCGCCAGAGCAGGGGCAGGTAGCCCCTGAGCTGGTTTGAACTCATATGCACAGAGGAGCCTTCTGCTCCCCCAGTGCAGGACTTCAAAGCACTCTAAGAGTGCACCCACCCAGCCCCAATACACTAAACCCTGTCTGGGAGGTGGTTACACCTCCCTGTGACAGGATGCCTATTGTTGGGCTTCCTCCACTGCGAGTTTCGGTCATCAGCAGGAGGGCAGCCCAGTGTCTGTGACTGGTGGCATCCATTTTGTGATGCCAGGGCTCTTTAGGATTCTACCGCGTTTCCACAGCAGGTACATGTCTTCTCCCTCTAGAAGGGTGGAATGCTACCCCCGCCGCCAATATTGGCGGGGGGGTAGTATTCCAAGATGTTTGACACCAAACACGACATGTTTTGATGCAGCCATTCCCAAGTTAGCATTTACCGCGAGGATATAATGCACTTAATAGTATATGGTTTAACCGCATCCACAAACAGCACCAGAGGATAGACTCCGAGAGCTGCAGAGGGGCCCTGCTCAGGCAGAGGCACCCCCTCACATAGAAGCCAAGCACCCTGCCCTCAGGATTGATAGGGCCTGCCTTAGGGGTGACTGATAGGTTTATATGTGTGTGCAGGAGAGATATAGGAAACCTATATCTCAGTGAGGGGTGCTAGCACCACCTCACCCAGGCTGCAGTAGCAGGCCTGTGGTGTCAGATTTAGACTGCTTCCCAGGGGTGGCATAACACATGCTGCAGCCCCTGGGAGGCCTGTGAAGTACCTATGCCCTTGGCACCTAAGGTACCATATACTAGGGACTCATAAGGTACCACAGTATCCAATCACTAGTGCACCTAGAGTGCACTCCATGTCGTTTAGAGAGAACAGAGAGGCTGGGGCCCTGATTGGCAGGGACCCAGCCAGAATATAGCCAGAAACCAGTGCTAACATCAGAAAAAAAGTGGGGGCAACATAAGAGGCAGATCCTACTCTCCTACACACATGCATTGGCTTGACTAAAGAGGCCCCAAATCTCCCATACACTTCTAGGGGGTGATTTACAAAGGGACAGCTTTCATTTGTTTAAATGAGAAAAAAATGGAACAGAATATAAAAATTGATTTTCCCCAGCTGGGGTTTGAACCCTTATTTAAAAAAAAAAAAAAAGCACTCAAAGCCCATGTGAACTACCACCGGACCATTTTTTTGTTGTTGGTAAATTTTGTCCAAAGCCTATGTGTCACAAGAAAAGGGTGCTGTCATTCTTCTATTTTCATGTCATTTTGCTTTTACATGCCACAAATCCACACTTGATTTTCAACAATTTATAAACTAATATCCCTTCTTTTATTTCACTCTGGGACTTGCCCCATGCATTTCTTTTTCTTACACAATCATCCACAAAGTCTCATTCCACAAATTATGGGATTTCTTTCATCACAAACCTTGCACCCCGTCCCCTTCCACATGCCACAGCATGTCACAGATGTCTGGCATGCACTCCTTGACTAAAGAGGCCACAAATCTCCCAGACACTGCTAGGAGGGGATTTACAAAGTGACAGCTTTTTATTTTTTATAACTTTATTTATCATTTTTGTATTGCTTACAACATTGCATGGTCATTCACTGGGATCATAGAAATCTAGTAAGAATAAAGACAAGTATCATTTGCAAAACAAGTGTACTCAAGCTTGCAACGCACCAATGTCTCAGGGTAGCATATATATCATAAATTGTGATATCAACATCTGACCAACCCGGACCAGTGGGCTCTCCCTCACTGTCTGACCCGCACTTTCCTTGACATAATAAACACAACAATTGAACAGTTGGGTGGAACATGAATTACCCCACCCCAGTGGGGATTATCCCAGCAGGCTGTTGTGAAATAGGGGCGGCACTAATCTACAGTAAGTAATTTTTAAGAGGCTCCCAAATGTCATTTTGCCTGGATGCCGAGGGATGGGTTGTAGCATAAAAGCCACAATTAGTATTATAGTATGTGAGGCTATTGAGCCAATCTTTCACTGTGGGGAGGCCCTACTTCCCCATTTGAGAGCTATTTCCCTCTTTGCGAGCAAAAGGGCAATGGCTGTGAATTTGCGCAACTTCTTCGGGAGACCCCCCACATAGCCCAACAAGGCGACCTCAGGTGTAGGGACCATCTCAAGGTGGGTCATTTGTGTTATTAATCTGAAAATGGATCTCCAGAATTCCCCAATCTTAGCGCAGTTCCAAGTCAGGTGGGCAAAATAGGCTTGCGGGCTACCGCACTTAGGACAAAAGTGTGTGGTCAATTGGGATCAATGGAGTGAACCTTTGCCGGGGTCATATAGACCCTCCACAAATATTTGAAGTGTATGAGCTTATGTCTGCTGTTTAAGGAGACCTCTTTCATTTGTGTACAACAAAAGGACCAGTGAGAGTCTTGAATTGGGTGCCCAAGGTCCAGGTCCCATGCCTCCTGTTTCTTGGCCTCCCTGCTAGGGACTAATGACATACATGCTTTGTATAGCTTCGAGATTAGGTGTTCTCCCCCGGAACTTGTGACTAAGAGAGTAAGCGGAGGGAAGGACTCGGGCTCCAAAGGGTACTCCGGAATCTTAGCTCTGAACGCCCTCCGTATCTGGCTAAATACAAATTGATCCATGAATGTTGCCTCACTGAACCTCCCGCCCACTGTGCTAGAAAAATCATAGCCCCCTGGGAACAGATCCCCAATCTTATTTATTGACTATGTAGTGAGTGTACGCTGTGCCAGTTTTTCTTCCGTAATGGGGATCCAGGGGTTAGTATTGACAGGGATCTCCGATGAGTAAAGAGCGCCACCTCCAGTCACTTTCGTCAACTTACGCCAGGCCCAGCTAGTGGTGCAAACTGTTTGGATATCCCGGGGATCCCTGGGAAAGCCCCGCTGCAGCACCGTACATAGGGGCGCCGGAAGCACCAGGTCAGCCTCAGGTCTAGTGTAAGGGATCCGCGCGTCCGGGTGATACCAGGAGTGTGCGAAACTCCACTGAGCAACCAAATAGTAGATCTGAAGATTGGGGACCCCAAAACCACCTCTCTCATATGATAAGGACATGGTGTCCCAGCTAACTCTAGGTCTTCCTCCCCCAGACCAATCTGATGAGATGAGAACGCAAAGTGCGGAAAAAAGGGTTGGGGAGCGGGATAGCAATGTTGTGAAACAGATATAAAAACCTTGGGAGGACAATCATCTTCACAAGTGCAACTCGACCAGCAAGGGGAAGTGGGAGTCTCAACCAACGCTCGACCTGTTGCTCCAGGTTATGCGCCACAGGGCCGTAGTTTAGTCTAATAATTTGCTTGTTTTCTCTTTGGCTCCGAATACCCAAATAGTTGCCCGAATCCTCACACCACGTCAGCGGGAACTCACATTCCCAATGAACAGTGTTCGGTATCAGGGGGAAAATTTCCGATTTTCCCCAATTTATACCCAGCCCTGAAAAAATGCCAAACGGATAATCTCTCTGATGAGCGGTTCCAAATTCTTCTGGGGATTTCGGACATATAGGATGATATCATCCGCATATAGGCAAATTAGAAGAGGACCAGTTTTGAACTAGAGACCACTGTGCAGTTATCTTTCCTGGAAATGGCTAACCAGAGGGTCCAGTGCCAATATGAAGAGCAGTGGGTAGAGTGGGCAGCCTTGTCTGGTGCCGCGAGGGAGAGCGAACAAAGGGGACAGTGTGCCATTCAATTGAAGCTTAGCGGTGGGCGCAGTGTAAAGCAACGAAGGTTAATGAATCCCTTAGGGATACCCAACTTTCTCATCACTGCTAAGAAAAAGGGCCACTGCAAGGAGTCGAAGGCCTTTTCGGTAGCGAGTATGACAGCAGCCGCAGGGACCTCCGGAGCGATCCCATGTATTACTGCAAATAATGTGCGCAGGTTTAAAGCAGTCGACCTATGGGGGACAAAGCCCGACTGAGTCGGGTAGATAATGCGGTCCAGCAACAAGGCCAATCTCAGCGCAATCATTTTAGCCAAAATTTTGTAGTCTAGGTTTAAAAGTAATAACGGCCTGTAAGAGCCGCATAGAAGCGGATCTTTCCCGGCTTTTGGAAGGAGGATTATTACAGCCTCACGCAAAGTGAGGGGAAGTTCCTTGTGTTCGAGTTCTTCATTATAAACCTCTAAAAGATAGGGCGCTAATAAGTTCTTATAGGTTTTATAAAAGATACCAGTAAAACCGTCCAGGCCTGGGGCCGTCAATCCATTCATGGCATCTATGGCGCTACTTATTTCCTCGGCGGAGAATGGCTCAGCCAGAAACTGCTGCATGAACTTCTCAAGCCCCACCATAGAAATCTCTGCAAGGTAGCCATTACGGTCTCCCTCGCTATGCGTCACCCGTGTTGCATGTAATGTGGAATAATATGCTAAAAATTCATCTTTGATATCTGGGGTATCGGTTAGGGTCTGCCCGGTTGAGGAACGGATGCAGGTGATGTATGAACGCCCGGCCGAGGATCTCAGTAGCCGCGCCAATGTGCGGCCAGGTCTGTCACCCTCCCCATAACGCCTTGCAATAGCATACCTGCTTAAAAAATGAATCTCACGCTCCGCTGCTTCTCTGAACCCTGTCAAGAGTGTTAGTCGGTGGCTGAGCAGAGAGGGGTCAGGCCTTGAAACCTGATCTCTATCTAGCATATCTAATTGCTTCTCAATATGCCCAATCATACTATGCAAATCTTTTAGAACCCCAGAATGCTTAGAGATGCATACTCCACGCATAGAGGCTTTAAATGCCTCCCAGAGTATGTCCCACGAGCTCACTGATCCTTTATTCAGTTCAAAGTATTCAAGTATGGCCTCCCGAAATTCGGAACTAAACACTTCATCCCTCAGTGCCTGCCCGGGGAATCTCCACATCCTGTCACAGCCCTCTGGTCTAGGAACGCATACTTGCAATACCACTGGGGAGTGGTCAGAATATGTGCTAGGGAGATGCTGGGATGCCTTATAACACGTTGCCAAGTTGGCGGGAGACAAGCCAATAATCAAATCTAGTCCAAGTACCATATTGGGCGGCGTAATGGGAGTAAGCGGCATCTCCCGGGTTGCGCTGATGCCACACATCCACCAGGCCAACAGAATCGCACATATCCAGCAATATGTGGCATGCGCTGGGTTTGGTGTCTGACGAGTTGGGAATACTCTCTTGCGCAGGGTCCACCAGGAGATTAAAATCTCTGCCCATGCATGTACATTCTGCATCTAATAGTAGGAAGTGTGTGTGAAGGCCTTGGAAGAACTCTGGACTATCGACATTAGGTGCGAATATGCAGATGAATGCCATATAGGGTCCCATCAAGTGACCCGCCACCATCGTGTAGCGACCCTCATTATCAAGGTGTGCTTTTAAAAATTGGAAGGGCAGACATTCATGAATCATGACAGCCGTGCCCCACGCATACGTTTTATACCCTGCAAAGTAGCGATGCGGTCCCCAGCCCGACGCGAAAGTGGCGGTGGCAGCTTTGGGCAGGTGTGTTTCCTGTAAGAATGCAATGTCCACCCTGTGACACTGTAAATAATGCAAGACCTGCTTCCCCTTCCTAGCATTATTAAGCCCCCGGACATTCCAGGTGATCAGTGTCAGATCTGAAAATGTTGACAACCTACCCCACCCCGACATCCCAATATATTAACAGTGATTTGAAGTGTGTGTCACAGTTATAGCATACCATGCTGCAGTGAAAAAACAAGGTTAGAAATAAAATGGTAACCCAAAAAGTATTACAATCCGTCCTAACTCCCCCACCCTTCCCTGCGCACCCTTTCGCAGGGAATATCCCCAGTGAACACGTGAAGACATGCATCATGTAAACAGAATCAGTCCACGCTGGCCGCCGAAGCAATGTTAGGGGGGAGGCCCTGGAAGTGTCCTTGTTCTTCTGGCTGTTGCTTCCTTTCTAGTCGCAGTGGGGGTATCAAATATGCAAGAACGACCCTCAACATCCACTCGGAGGCGAGCTGGATATAACATGACATATCGAAGACCCAGATTGCGCAGTGTTGCTTTCACGCCAGTGTACTTTCGCCTGGCCTCCTGCACCATGATAGTAAAGTCCGGAAACAGCACCAATGTTGAACCTTGCCAGGATATGGAACCCTGCTCTCTCGCCAGCATTAGCACTGTATCTCTATCTCGGATATTTAAAAGGCGGGCGATGATGGGCCTAGGTGGACAACCTGGATTGGGGCGGGGGCCAAGTGAGCGATGAGCTCTTTCTACAAGAAAAAGGGGAGGTGAAGGCCTCTTTACCAAAGATGTCTGCAAGCACGGTTTCCACGAATAGATCCATACGCCCTGTGATGGACGACTCAGGGACGCCCAAAATGCGGACGTTATTGCTTGCCCCCAAATCCTCATTCTTTATGGCGACGTCTTTGAGAATCTTTTCCATGCTGTCTAGGCGCTTGGTGAATTGTGCTGCGCCATCCTCTAGGTCCGACACCCTGCCCTCTACAGTATCTAGGTGTAAGAAACTGGCTCTATATATACTGCACCAAAGTGAGGTACAGTGTGTATGGAGTCCAAGAGTCCCCAAAGGTAGGCAGAGGTTAAAGTTAGATAGAACCTTACTCTCTAATAGTGGTAGCTTGGTCGAGCAGTAAGGCAGTATCAGAGGCCAGTGTTAAGCATTTGATGTACACACTCAGTCAGCAAATAAATTCACACACTCAAGAACTGAACTCTAGGCCAATTGTTTTTGTATAAAATATATACTGTTATTTTATTTTAGAACCAAGCAAGCCTGATACAGGTAAGCATTTAATTCTTCACAGTAAATAAGTTATTTGTTGTAAACAGTGTTAAAAAGCAATGACGATTGTACTTGATTTGATTTACAGGGGATGCAGTAGGTTGCAATACTTAGTAAATGCAGTACATTGAAATGAATGGCTTTTTAAGGTAAATGCAGGTAAAATTACTTCTGCGTTACTTTTGTAATCCAGTGCTGGATTCCTAGATTCAGCACTGGGACATCTACTTAAAACAGGTAAGTAATTACGTTTTAGTAGTTTGTACGATTTTTAAAGAATATTTGCAGATTTCAAAATTCCACACTTAGAAACTCTTTGGAACGGTACTTTGAAATGTACGGTACTTTGAAATGCATTGACTTTTCCTGCGTTACTTTTCTAACCTCAGTGCTGGATCCTAGATTCAGCACCGGGACATTTCCTGCAAACAGGTGAGTAAAGTCGTTTTGGTTATTCACACAATTTTTAAGCAATAGTTTTGGTTTCCAAAACTCCACAGTCGTTTTTTCAGGAAAAAGGGTCAATGTTGTCCTATGGAGGAAAAACAAGTTATCGGTTTGAAGGTAAGTTTTCGACTGTGGGAGTTATGGTTCTGGGGTTAGACTCGGGGGTCCCCCAGGGTCAGTGATGCACTCTTGTTACACTCTCAGTGGCACTAGGGCGGCCAGGTGCAGAGTGTTGAGGCCCAATGTTATCCAATGGCGGATAGGGGGCCTTCGGTTAGTGGCGGCTGGCGAGCAGGCCACTGGGTTGTGGGAGCAAAGCTCCTGGTTGTCGACTCAGGGCAAATGGGGAAACAAGTAGGCACAAAAAGTGCACCCTCAGCGGCACTGGGGCGGCCGGGTGCAGAGTGCTGTTTCGACGTCGGGCGCCCTGTTGTTTTCTATGGAGAACCTCCGGTTTGAAGAAACACTGCAGGCTCGGGGACGAGGATCTTCTGGGTGCGACCACCACTTCGAGGGGTAAGTTGGGATGTCTTGGGTTGGTTAGGCACCGTTGGTTTGGGCACACAGGGCCGTGGGGCGCCGGGTGCAGGGGTGCCTTTTAGGGTCGGATTTTCTTACCCGCTCTGGTTGCGGTAGAGGGGATCCTCTGGATTGAGGCTGCAGGCGTCGTCTGGAGGCTTGAGGCAGGTCAGGAGTCACCGGATCTCGAGTCAGGATTGCCGGGGTGACCTTCTCTTGGTGTTTTTTTCCACTCGAGCTCGGGCCGGGTTCAGCGGGTGCAGAGTGGGCTGGATTCGCGGTTTCTGGCTGCTGCCAGAGGTTGCTGTTTTTGAACAAATCCGGTGTTCACGGGAGAAGCAGTCTTTGGAAGTGAAGGCAGGCAGGTCCTCCGGGGTTCTTGAGGTTGCTGGCTGCAGGACACACCGGGATTTTGCAGGAAGCAGGTTCGAGGGTAGACAGGGCTGTAGGGCTGGGGCCAAGTCAGTGGGCGTCGTCCTCTTGTTAGTTGGCTGCACGGCTGTTCGGTCCATCTTCTTTTCTTCTTGTCGTTTCTGGATCTGAGGAAGCAAGGTTCAGGGTGCCCCCTGAATACTGAATTTAGGGGCGTTACAGGTAGGTAAGGGCAGGGACCAAAGGGTCCCTTCAGTGGGGTGGGTACACCCCTATTGTGCCACCCTCCAGTTGGAGGGGGCAGGATCCTGTCCCTGGTTGGTTGGGTCCCCCATCCTCAAGATGGCGGGGACTCAGAGTTGTGCTTCACCTCACCTCCCCCACCTGAGGGGTGGAGTTGGCAGAGGTGGGCACACCTCCCTTCCTCACTTTATTTTTCCCGCCGGTTATCCCACCCAAAGTGGGGGTAGAACCAGTGGGGACCGGTTGCTGAGTACAGCAGTGGTCTGGAGAAGCTCACAAAGGCGGCAGGCCTTTGAAGCTTCTCCTTCGTGGACCCTGCCCATCCTGGGGGAGGAGGCTTGGCACCTCGTCCCAGGATGTGCATTGTTTCAGGCCCCCGAGAGCAGCAGCTCTCGACCCAGGGGTCCAGAAACATGTCTGGTGGTGGCAGCCTAAGCAGCCACTCAGCCAGGACACTAGAGGTGGGTTAGGTTTCAGGGGGCATCTTCTAAGATGCCCTCTGTGTGCATTTTTCATTAAATCCCACACTGGCATCAGTGTGGGTTTAATGTGCTGAGAAGTTTGATACCATACTTCCCAGTTTTCAGTGGGGCCATTATGGTGCTGTGGATTTCGTAATGACAAACTCCCAGCATCATATACTCTTAATGGCAGCACTGCACTTACAATGCCCAAGAATGGACTTGGGCACTGTAGGGGTATAGGGCTCATGCCCTGTACCCTCACCTCTGGTATAGTGCACCCAGTTATAGGGGTGACTGATCTATGCCAGGGCAGTGGGTTGTAGGCATGGCACACAGGGATGTGTGCCATGTCGACTCTTCACTTTGTTCTGCACCAAGACACGCAGCCTGCAAAGGCAGTGTGTGTGTGTAAAGGTACAGTGCCTCTAAGGGTGGCACAATACGTGCTGCAGCCCTTAGAGGTCTTCCCTGGTCACAGTGCCCTGGGTACCTGTGGTACCATTTACCAGGGGCTGACCTGTGGCCAGGGATGCCAATTGGGTACAGTTTTGGGGAAAGAACACAGGCCCTGGGAACCTGATTGGCAGGGACCCAGGGCACATCAAGTTAAAGTGCATCAGTAGTCTGGCAAAAGTGGGTGGGTTACTGCAACAGAAACCCACTTCCTTACACTAGGCGCTTCTCGTGTGTGTCCAATTTGGCGGCCATAGTATCCAAGCATTTTTCCAGGGTGTTGAAGCTGCCATCGAGTGCCTTGAAGCCTGCTCTCATTTCAAGGAGCAGTGCTCCCGACCCTGCAGGGGCATTGCTAAGGTTGGCTTCCTGTGAACCCCCTTGGCCATGTTACCACCAGACTCCTCAGACTGCTCAGCAGGCTTGCCAAATTGGAGTAGCCGTTGTTTGGGGTCTTTACACCCTATTACGTCCACGCAAGGCTCATTGGTTGCCAGCCTGCCCTCGGGACCCAACCGGAGCTTTCAGCCGCCAAAATGGTGTGTAAGCCTGGCCCACTGCGACCCAATTTCATTCTCTGGGCCCCACAACAGGCAGCTCGGCATGGCAGGGTATCAGGCACCCACTTATGGGTCACGAGGCCCCAAAGCTCTGAAACAACCCACACGGCACCTTACAAGTACAGTCTCACCGCAATTTGAGCCCAGAATTATGTGCAGCAGCTTAACGGTGGAGCAAGGAGCGTCGGTGCACAGTAACTTTCACCCCTCAGATGCTAGGCCGGAGTTGCGCACTTCATTGTTTATCACCGTTATACAAAACGTCACTCGACAGGCACACGCACAGCCCAGCAGGCACGACCCCCCGCGGCCCACCCGGCTGGCCTGAACAGCCGGATGGCTGGCCCCCAGGCTCACCCGCGGTCCCTCTCACTGCGGGGCTTCCGGCAGCAGGACGGGCCGGACTGCGGTTGTAGGTGCAGGAGGGGCTGAAAGCAGGGGGGAGGGCCGCAAGCAGAGCGCACTCACCTAATGGCCAGCGGGGCCCATCTGATCGATTCTCCGTCGGGTGAGGCTGCCGGAGTGCTGCGAACCGTCGCTGTATTTTGCGCGGCCTAACCTCTGGTCGTGCCCTGCTCCAGCGCCGTCCCCGCGCTCCCAGAGGCCTCCTCATGTGATATTTCAGGCCCTCACTCACCCTGGACTGCTCCAACTCATGTGGGCACTTTCGTGCATTTAGGCCAGTCGTCCCGCACTGAAAGCGGCCAGGATGGAAGGCAGGATGGGCTCGGATGTTGGGATTGCTGGCGGAGCCTCAGCGCTGCGTGGCCATCTTGGTTGGCAGCCTGGCCACACCCCACAAAGTGACAGCTTTCATTTTTGCAAAATAGAAAACAAATTGAAAAGAATATTAAAATCACCTTTCTTCAGCTAGTGTTTGAACCCTTGTCAAAGAGCACTTATGACCCTTGTGAGTTACCACTGTACCATCTGTTTTGCTAGACTGTATGTACCCACAGTCTTTTCATCATAAAAACAGTGTGCTGGTCCTTCATCTATTTTCATGCTGTCTTGCTTTTACATGCCACAAATCCACACTTGCTTTTCATACTTCATAAACAAATAGCCCTTCCTTTCTTTCACTCTGGCACTTGCCCAATGCATTTCTTTATCTTTCACAACCATCCCCAAAGTCTCATTGCACAAATTAAGGGATTTCTTTCATAGCAAACCTTGCCCCCTTCCACATGTCACAGCATGTCAAAAATGTCTGACGTGCACTGGCTAGACTAAAAAGGCCACAAATCTCACCAGACACTCCTGGGGCTGGGGGTGGATTTACAAAGGGACATCTTTCATTTCGGTAAAATAGAAAAATTAAGGGAAATATTATAAAAACAAATTTCTCCTGGTGGGGTTTGAACCCTTGTCAAAATGTATGCTTTCCCCTCAGTAATGACCACTGTACCATCTATAACTATGATGAAGTATACTGCACGCGATTGTTTTTACACCACATTTTTTCTTCTTCCCATGTGCCACAACATGTCACACATTTTTTACATGGATTGGCATGACTTGGGGGCGCTAGAGAGCCGGCGAACAAGATGGTCGCACTCCCGTGAGGCTCTGTTAGCCTGGGACCATAATCCGCTTGAATCCTCATTCCTAAAGTGGCGAAAACTGCCTTTAAACATGTTATGCCCAACGTGACTCACCGGGGAGCTGATGGGACGAGTGCGGACTCACTGACACCGTCTAAGTAATCCCACGCAGCGCATCCCTATTTTGCGTCATACGGCTGCTCAAGATGGCGGCGATGGGATTGAGCTAGCCGGGTCTCCATCCCCTGGCCCTGCCGTCTGGAATTGCCACGGAGAGACCCAGGCCGCCGTCGCTGCCAGGAACTCCCCAATGCGGAGCTACCCTACGGGGAGAGGGTCACCCGCTGAGTGAGATCGGGACTGGCTGTGGTAGGCCTGTGCCGACGCTAAGGCTGAGCCGGGCAGAGCCCGCGCTGCTTCCCCCGAGCGACCTTGGGCCTCGGCTGAGGTGATGGGCCGCCCTGATGCGAGTCGCAAGATTTCTGATGCGGCTGGCTCCCGGATCCCCATTCACACACTCACCTGGGCCTGAAGGGATCGAGAGGAGAACCTTGCTGAGACGCGCTGCTAGAAGGGCGCTGATAGACCTGTACAGTGCCGGGAGGTGGCACGTGGAATGGTGAGGCCTTGATCCTGGGATGCAGAGCGGCCTTGCTGCCTTGTTATACTCGGTAAGATAGGCTGAAATGGATATTACCTGCAAAATCCAAGCAAGACACGCTGCTTTTCGTGGTGTTGTGTACTTTATAGGGTGTCCATAAACGGGCTTTCTAGAATCATGTCCTTATATAGGCACAATTCGCCTTGCCCTTATATAGGCATAAAATCCCAGACCTTATTTAGGCATAAACCATGCACCCCAAATACAGGCATGGATTCCGACATCCGTCCACCCTAATGTCTCAACGAGTCCATGAAAAAACAGACCCTCAGGCTGCGGGAGTTTCCCTTGCCCAGGACTATTGATTTCTTCAAGGACTCATACATTATGCATGAACCGTTAATCCCTAGAGGTTCATTCATGACGTCTCTTCGCTGCCCAACTCACGTCAATGCTAACATTTTCAGGTATAAATATACCTTCCCAAACCCCTGTAAATCAGAGGAGACCTCGACTTCAGAGGAGCCCGATTCCCGGCCGGACGCACTGAGAAGACGCTGTCATTCCTGCACGCAGAGAGTCCAGCTTCCAGTGATCTAACTTCCCTTGCGGGGTGTTGGAGTTCGAGTCCGGAAAAGAGATTCCTACCTCTCTCATTCTTCAGGTATGGAGCAGACTAGAACCTAGAGGGACTCTTGGCATACTAGACTCTTGGCATACTAGGCGTAACATACTCTTAGTATACTCTAGTCAGGAATACAGCACCTACTTCTACTTCTCCCTACACCTAGGACAGGTTAGGTACACTGGGGTAGAACTAGGCTAGAAACGCATCGTATGAGTACTCACATTTTTAGGCTGTGTCATTTTATGTAAATGCATATATGCTGAAAAGATAATGCTAACGCAGTATTATTTATTTCTACTGCTCACTCTGTACATTATTTATCTCGCATACTGTCTTGTGATCGTAACAGCACATCTAACTTACAACAGAAACAAGACTGTTCAATAAACCTTTTTATTGAAACGCCCGTCTGATTATTTCTGTGTAACTTTGAGAATAACTGAATCCTGCACAACTGAGCTGAGTGAAATAGTTATCTATTGTTTCTACGACTCTGGGACACGTCCTGATTCTGTAAGGGAAACACAGTGGTCATGTTTTGCGGCTGCCAGAAACTACTCCCTTCTTGTTGTCAAGGAGTTTCTAGTGGCCTCTGAGCTAGCTGGCACAAGTAATTAAGTTTAATATACTCGATAGGGACATACCGACCTCAGTCCTATGTCAAACCTATAGGATATATTATTCCAATGCGCAGAGCCTATTAGGGAAATAGGAGCTACACTACAGTGGGCCCGGGCCCTCTTCAGTGACACAAGAATCAGGGTGGAGGGTGAAGAGTTGGGATGTGGCAGAGCCAAGGCTCGCCTAAATAACTGCACGAAGGCACAAACAGGCCTATATAACCGCCCGAGGACACAAACTGGCGCCTGTTGACCTGAGTGGGATCTGCACACCCTGAGGGACAAGCGGAGCTAGCCGCTGCATCCTGATCTTCCTGAGAGGCATACAGCGCCCGCCCATACCACGCAGAGGGGAGAATCATGGTTCGAACGGATGGCAAACAGGCCAAACTCCAATTCTCGGCCTGGTAAAACACTACCAATACCGCTGAAGACACAGACTCATGCCAGGAAGAGGAAAGCACAGCATCAACTACCCCACAAGATACAGATCTAAAAGAACTCCTCCTCATGATGTGCCAAAGCCTCAATTCCATCGAGTCCAAAATGGACACCGTGAATATGCGCTTGGACTACATCACACAAAGGTTGGAGAAGCATGATGGCCGCATTACCGAAACGAAACAGCGCATATCCACCCTCGAAGACTCTTCCTCTGAGAACCGTGAACGACTCCAAGAGATTGATAAACTGTTAAAAACTATTGCTGCAAAGAATGAAGACTTGGAGGCACGTTCACGCAGGAACAACATGCGTATAGTGGGGATCCCGGAGTCTTCAGCAACTGGCCAAATGGAAGACTATGTAGAATGACTGCTGCTTGGGATCTTTGGCGCGGAGGCACTCTCCAGAATTCTAGTGGTGGAGAGAGCCCATCGCTCACTTGCAGCCAGACCGCCACCGGGCGCGCCTCCCCGGCCAATACTGGCGCGGTTACTCAATTACAAGGACCGTAACATGGTTCTGAGACTAGCAAGGGAAAAGCAAGAACTGGTTTACAAAGAGAACAAACTCTCGATCTACCCAGACTTCAGCATGGCAGTACAAGAAGCGAGCAGGAAGTTCCTACCGGTCAAGCAGAAACTCCAGCAAACCAATATACACTACTCGATGCTCTACCCTCCCAGACTGCGAATCCCCTACCGTGGGATGACACACATCTTTAACCCCCCGCAACAAGCTTAAGATTTCCTAAAAAGTGTTGAGAGACGGTCACCCGTAATTTGGGGATGGTGATCCCGGCTCCCGACGGACGTCACCTGCTCCTGAAGAAGACTAAGGCCAGGTCATTGTATGGAATTGGTCACCTGCATCACTGGTAAGACTATGCATTCCCTATTTCATTTCTAATCGGTTTGAAAATATGCGCTGGCACTGGCGGGAATGGTCACACATGGACTCTGATGGAGCCTGCATGGGTGGTACTGCCGGGACTAATGAAATCGCCAAGCAATAATGACTTCCCGGACACCTCGCTCCTGCGAGGTGCGCTGATGGCCTCTCTGGTGCATTCCCCCAGTGGGAATTCCCTGAATGATGTACTATGTTGAAGTTATGTTACTAATTGACTCATACGTTAGCATACTGCTTTTACCAGTCTTAGTTTTGTATAAGACACACCTCTTGCATGTTACTAAATTGTCGTTAATGAGTCTATTCTCCTGGAGGTGCCAACATCCATCCTTGCACAACACAACAGGCAGAACAAATAATGGGGAGTTTGGGAGGGATACTATTTACCTACGGGTTTGGGCCGCAGGTGTGGGTGGGGGCGGGCTTACTTTTGTTACACATGGCGACGCTGCACAGATTAATACTGAGCACATACAATTACGAAAGCATAGAGAACGATCCATACAAACTCACCATAGCAGAACACACTGACCCCTCCGGTCCCAGAGAGGACAAGACAGATATAGCGGAGCCAAGAGCAGACAAGACCCACAGCTACACCTTCCTGACATGGAACATGCGAGGACTCCGAGACCCTCGCAAACACAGGCAGATCCTAGGATACTTAGACAGACACCAAGTGCAGGTGGCTATGTTGCAGGAAACACACTTGGACCCTGAAGCAGCACCCACCTTTGAAAAGAAATGGGCACCACACAGCTGCTTCTCCTCCTACTCGACATATGCTAGAGGCACAGCAATCCTTATCAAAGCTAGCGTAAGATACTGCCCGCTAGGGACACTGCAAGATACACAGGGCAGATTCATTGTGATGTGGGGCAGATTAGCGGGACACACAGTAACCCTGGTTAGTTGCTTCGCCCCAACATTGATGATGCCAGCTACTTTGACAAGGTATGGGGTCACATATTAGCAATAGGCTCCACTTTTATTATATGGGGAGCTGATTTCAACTTAGCACTAGACTCGCTTGCCGTTCGCTCACATGGCACCTCATCCTCACAACCGCAGGCAACCAAAACACCTCACGGACATCATGACAGATCACCAGCTCTTTGACGCCTGCAGGTCCCTCCATCCATCATGTAGGGAGGGCACATTCTATTCTAGCATGCACTCCAGCTGGTCCTGAATAGACCTATGGTTGCTGTTGAAGGGACTAAACACTTGGATCCAGGCTGTGACGCACTTGGCGCAAACCTCCCTAGACCATTCCCCGTGCTCATGAGACTATACACGCCGGACAATGAATCCCCATATCGTTCCTGGCGACTCCAGCCCACAACCTTGCTAGATAGACCCTTATGTGAAGAAATACGTCAGGAAGTTCTTGAATTCTTCCCTTGCAATAAAAACAGTGTCTCAACACTTGCATGTGTATGGGAAAGCTTCAAAGTCACCATTCGGGGGATATGTATAGCCGAAAGCAGAGGGATCCTACGTTCCATCAGGCGAACACTAAATAGACTAGAAAGAGACATCAAAAAAACAGAGGAGCTCCTAACTTCCGCCCCTAGTCCACAGAGAAGGGTTCAGCTTAAAGAACTACTAATTGAATATTCCAATGAGGCGGAACGTGAATCTAAATTCCAATCTACATATCATGTGGCCAGGACATTTTGCGAAGGCGAGTGTCCCAGCAGAACTCTGTCCGAGGCAACCAGACCCCCCAGATTCGCTAATCAGATTTTGGAAATAATAGACGAGTAAGGCACTAGGCATATCGAATCGCAGGAGTTCCTTATTTTGACTGCCTACTATGCAAAACTCACAAGCATAGAAAAGTCCCTCCTGACATAGCGTCCAACTTAAAGGACACTGCCCTTGGGTGGACCAACGACTCTCGCAGAGAGTTTCTGTCTGCCTATATAGCGGAGGATGAAATCCGGGCCGCAAAAATGGGCCTGCGTTCCAGCAAGGCCCCGGGACCCCATGGGCTCTCGGTGGACTTTTATAAATGTTACATAAATGAGCTAACCCCCTTCCTTAAGCAAGTCTTCAAGGAGCCCAGAGAGATTGGGACTCTTCCCATGACACTGCAGCAAGCCATGATCATATCCCTGCTCAAACCGGGCAGAAAGGCCAGCAGCTTTGAGGCCTACAGACCCCTGTCGCTCATCAACTGTGACACCAAGATCCTAGCTAAAGTCGTCGCAAATAGGTTGGCATTGCTGATGGAGGGCCTGGTCCTCCCAGACCAGGCAGGTTTCATACCTGGCAGGGCCACCTCCCATAATCTGCCCACAACATTTGCATTACTACGCGACATTGACCCGGAGGTCAGCACAGCAGGTATCTGCTTAGATGCCATTAAAGCCTTTGATTCCCTGGAATGGGATTACATGTTCATAATATTGGGTAGAATGGGCCTTCTTCAGCCATTCCTGGCATGGAAAAAGCTGCTGTAGGCCCGGCCTGAGGCCATTATACAGATTAATGGTCTATACTCCAATCCAACCCCCATTATGCGAGGCACACGCCAGGGCTACCCTCTGTCCCCGTTGCATTTTGCTCTCGCCAACGAACCCCTCGCGGCCAAAACACGGCAACATCATAGAGAGCATGCTATACCATACTCCTTGTAGGAGAGTAGGATCTGCCTCTTATGGTTACCCCACTTTTTGCTGGTGTTTCACTGTTTTTCGACTTTAGTCTGGCTGGGGCCCTGCTAATCAGGACCCCAGCCTAGCTGCTTCCTCTCTAAATGGATTGCTAGTTCCTTAGGTACACTTCAGATTGGATTCTGGGATGCCCTTATAAGTCCCTAGTATATGGTATACTATGTACCCAGGGCATAGGTACCCCAGGGGCCTACCAGGGGCTGCAGCATGTATTGTGCCACCCCTGGAAAGCCTACCAAAATGACACCACAGGACTGCTACAGCAGCCTGAGTGAGATGGTGCATGCAGCCCTCACAGAGATGTAGGTTCACTATGTCTCACCAGCACTGCACATATAAACCTATCAGTCACCCCTATGGCAGGCCTTATCAATCCTGAAGGCAGGGTGCTTGGTTTTATGTGAGAGGGTGCCCATGCATGAGCAGAGCCCCTATGCAGCTTTCGGAATCCCTTAACCGGAGCTGTCTGTGGTGCAGCCTGACCATATACTCTTAAGTGCATTATAACCTTGCGGTAAATGCTAACTTTGGAATGGCTGCACGCAAACATGTCATGTTTGGTGTCAAACACTTTGGAATCCTACCCCCGCCAGTTCTGGCGGCGGGGTAGAATTCCACCCTTCTAGAGGGAGAGACATGTCCCCACCGATATACCCGGTAGAAACCTTAAAGAGCCCTGGCATCACAAAATGGATACTGCAGCCACAGACACGAGTCTGGCCTCCTGCTGCTGACCGAAACTCCGGCAGGGGAGGCCTGGACAATAGGTTTCCTGTCACAGGGCGGTGTGACCACCTCCCAGACAGGCCTTAGTGGATTGGAGCTGGGTGGGTGCACTCTCAGAGTGCTTTGAAGTCCTGCACTGGAGGCACATTTGGTGTCCCTGTGCATAGTCCAGTTCAAACCGGTTGCAGGGGCTACCAGCCCCTGCTCTGGCGTGAAACTGGACAAAGGAAATGGGTGTAGCCACCCCTCTTTGCAAACCCTCCCATAGGTGGGTCCCCAGAGTTAGTCCAACCCCTTTCTTAGGTATAAGTAAGGAACCCCTGGCAACAGGACTTTAGATATCCCTGGACGAAACTCTGCAACTGAATCCTGGAACTTCGACACTCTACTAAAGACTAGAGGACTGAAGCAATCTCCCTTGGGGTCAAGGAGTGACTCCCCTGCTTGGCAGGCACCAACAAAGCATTTCACCGGTCTGCATCTCCGAAGCTCCCGCCGTACTCCAAAGTAATTGCAGCCCAGGAAGATGATTTCCAGACTTCTTAGAGGCCGACCCGAGTCCCCTGCAAAGCTGAGACCCGCAGCCCTCACGAGTGATGTGGAACTGGAACTCCTGGACACCGTGCACATTTGCTAGTGCATTGACTTCTCGACGTCTCTTGAAGTCCTGCTTTAGGTTACTTGTAGCCCAAGCCCCATTTGCACCGAAGATTGTGGGCCTACACTCCACGAGTGTTCCGTGGGCCCGCTTCTTGCATTTCCGCTTGAGGCTCCTTCGCGATCCCTGGTCCATCGACTGGTGGGTCCCTGTGAAGGCAACTCTGATTTTCCTTGGGCTTCCCTGGTTGCTCCAGACGTGCCCTGACTCCCCAGCGCGTGGTGAGTCCCTCAGACCTTGCTGGTCTGCACCGAAGCATCTTTCTCCTTTCTGCGTGGGTTGCTGTTGCCAAGGCTTGTTGTGTTCAATTCGGACACCAATGCTGCAGCACTCGACATCCTTAGTGGTACAGCTCGAATCCAGCTCCTGGTCATCGTCGACACCTCCTGGTCGTCGTGGCTGAAGAGTCAAGCTTCCCCTCCTACTCCTGAAGCACCCAACATCGGTGGGCATTCGTCTATCGTGCCCCTGGTCACTGGCAAGTGACCCAGACTCTGTCCCCTCTGCTTTCAGGTTCTTCTCATCTTTGATCCAGGCTTGGATCTCTTCAGACACTTTTCCTCTTCACGGCATCAGCACTTTCTTGTCTCCTGCCATTGAAAACGACGACGCGACCCGACACCATTTGACACCTATGCACCCGGCTTCCCTGGGTGAGGTAACTCGAGTACTCCGTTGCTCCCGTGGGTGTTGGCCCTAGAACCATCTAAGTCCAAAAGGGTTTGCTGCTTGTCCACTCCTAAGTGTCCTTAAACTTTAAAATTCCAACCGCGACTTTCCCCATAGAAGATAACGGGCACTCGCGGCTGTGTTCTCACACTGCACGTGTCCCCCGTGGGTCCCCTGTGTCACTGCCTTGGGTGGTTCCTTGGAGTCCCAACAATTCTACAGGCTCTAGGCCTTGTGTCTAGTAAACTTGTGGTTCTTATACCACTATTTTGATATATGATTTGGTTCGCCCCTAGGGCCATTCGTATATTGTGCTGATTTACTGTGCTATTTGCTGTGTAACATATGTTCTTTTACCTCTAGCATCATAAAGAGACTAGTAGGGTGTTTTTTAGAATAAATACATATAATTAATATATATACCTTGTGTGGTCTGCTTTCATTTGGTCATCCAAGAGATTATAGACTGGTAAAACAAGCTGCTTTACATTCCTTCAAGGCTTAGCCTGAAGGCTGCTCTCCATAGCTACCACTAGGATAGCTTTCAATAAAGGTTGTCTTTAACCTATCAACAATAAGGGGCTGTTTGGACTGGTGCAAGGTGCCCACTATCACTAGTGGACATCATATACCAGGCCAACTTCTCACACTCCTCACGTCAAATACTAATATCATTACATGCCTACTATGTCACCCTTTATTTACAGGACCCACAGATTAGCCTCAAACCGATCCTAAGAGAGTTCATCAAATTTGGTTCCCTCTCCGGGATAGGGATCAACTGGAGAAAATCGCAGATTTTCCCGCTCACTCCCAGCACTGTTCAGTTCCCATTGAAGTTGTGTAAAATGGAAATAAAATATCTAGGCGTGATAATAACAAGAAATAAAGAAGAAACGCTTCGCGCAAACTATGGCACTGCTATTGAAACCATCACTAACTGGGTGTCTCGATAGATCACGATACCATTCTCATTGGCCGGCAGAGTGGCCTTGATGAAAATGGTCCTATTACCTAAATTATTGCATCTATTCATTAATATAGCCTATAACCCAGGATGCCCTTCTTCGACACCCTCCTATCATTACTCATCAGACTAGCATGGGGTGAGAAACAACCCCGAGTGGGATGGCGGACCATGACACAAGCATTCCTCAGTGGGGGTTTTGAGGCCCCAGATATGGAGCTATATTTTCTGGCTGCTCAAGCCCACTACACAATATATTGGCTCCATCCGCCACCCTTTATGCCACACCTGGCCATCGAGCAGGGATATATGACTCCTACGCCCACGAACTCCTTTCTGGGAACGCGCGCCCCTGGAGTAGCCTATCACACAGTAACCTGCTCTAACGAAGCCTGGGAGCGCGTAGCTTAATTAGTGGGCAAACCGACACTGTACTCCTCACTTGTGCCTCTCCCGTACCTCTCATGTGCGCAAGTCACACATGAGGCTGTATGCCGTGAGATGCTCCGGAGGAGAGACCTAATCTGCTAGTGCGACCTTTACCGGGGGGTGCGTTCGGGGAAAGGCAGGAGTTATTGACTGGGGATAATGTCACTCCATTGGAGATATTTCTTTATATAAGACTGAAACACAAACTTAGGGCCAATGTCCCGGAATTCCCTCAGGAACCCACAACTCTATAAACACTACACACCTTGTTCAAAATGGCTGGACCGGAGCACGCGGTTTCCAGCATATACTGGGCCGCACTGCTCGAGAGGACACAGCCGAAACACGGTGTCAGGGAGGCGTGGTATCATGACCTGGAGCTGCCCTTGACGGACGGGCAGTGGACATATTGCTGCACCCAGACGGAAGCTATTACAACAAGCAGTCGCTTACGAATCAGGCACTTCAAATACTTGAATCAAACTTTCTATACACCCACGTGGCTCTACAAATACAAATTGAGAACTGACGACCTATGTGAGAGATGTCATCAAGCTGGGGCGGGCTTCTTACACCTTGCATGGCAGTGTTGCGAAGTTCATGGGTATTGGCGTGAGGTGATCGCTGCTCTGTCCCAAATGATAGACACCCCTCTTGCCATGTCCCCCCTACTGGCACTTCTGGGCTACACGGCTGAAATACAAACATCATACAGAAAGTTTGTAGCAATGGGTCTGTTGCCAGCCAAATGGAGGGTGGCGTGCAGATGGGGCAAAGGGCGGGCCCACAAATGTAAGGAATTGCTAGCAGAACTTATTTATTGTAAGAATCAGTTAATGAACTATGCGGAACTCCTGCCAGCCTCGTCTGGGCCAAGAGACATCTGGGAGCCCCTGATGGATTATCTGAGGGAACACTCGACCTGAACCTGTGTGCTTTGGGTTTGGGTGCACAAACTGGACTTTCAGCTGGGGGCCCTGTGGGTGGGGAGGAACTCACGATAAGTGTATTTCATTTGTCTGCCTATGTCTCATTATGAACAAACTGGAAGTGTGGAATCGTTTCACAATGTTGTGTCCATATCATAGTGAAGGTCTGTGCTTAATTAACAAACGCCTGTTAAAATGCTATTGCGATCCGCTGTAGATACTACATTGCAGAATTACCTCTAGCAGTAGGTTTGCTTATTGTCCGTGCTGTGCATTTATACGCTGCAATGATGTATGTTATGTTTCTATGTAAGTTGAAAACCCAATAAACACATGTAAATAAAATGGATTGGCATAACTTAATAGGCCACAGATTTCTCTGACAATGCTCGGGAGTGTTTACAAAGACATTCACTTTCACATCAGGAAAGTAATTAAGAATTTAAAAAATAGATGAGAGGTTAGGACCCTGGTCAAAAAGCATAACGGCAAACTTAGGGCCCTTGTGATTAAATAGAGAGAGAGAAACAAGGGGAAATGACACAAGAAGGACAAAACAAAACTCAGATCTTCCTCGGAGGGTCAAAAAGCTTCATTATACATTGGATTTTACATAAATGTAGCAGTTTTATAATGATTACATTCTGGCAAAATGTACTTGAACAGACTGTAGTATCTTGTGAGTTAATAGTGACGGAACCCTTTTGGGTCCTGATTGTCTCCCTAGAAACGTGAAGTAAGTGTTAGAGCGTAATGCATCGATTGCTGTTTCAGTGTGGTGAGTTGCAGTTGCACGTACACGAATAAAGTCTCCCTGCGTGGCATAGTCATTGGGGAGTAACTGGGCTGGGAAGACACTGCAAAGACCATATTTTATGATTTCTACTTCTCTTACGATGCTGGATTTGTCCTACATGCCACAAATTCTCAAGTTTTTTTATGCTTCAAAGAGAACTAACCAGTACTCTATTTTTTTACCACTAGCCTCAGATGTCTGCTTCTACCAAACTTAAGCATTATAAACCATTCGCGTTCACACTAATCATGTACATGTAAAATATTTCTGACATGCTTTCCTGTATCTAATCATGTAATAAACCTCTCACACTGTGCCAGTTAGTGATTTCCAAGGGCATCACTTTCACATGGGTAATACAAGAGTTAGAAAAATAAGCAAAGGCTCTGAATTAATGGGTTAACCCTGGCCACAATATATCACGTAGTAGTATCCTTGCCATTGTAGTGTTCTGCTGAACACAGAACTTAACTACCATTACTTAGCGGCTTTATTGACACCCACCAATCACATGCATCACCAGGTAGGTGACACTGCTAATAACTGGGCTGGGTGCACAAGTCTGGGGCAAGTTCCATGATGTAACCTGTGTCACTTTATTTACTAGCATATGCATTGAGGGTTGACAACACCATAACCATGACACTAAGGGTCCCATTACGATACGGCTCGGATGGCGAGCCGCATCGTAATAGGCCAGTTGGATTCCTTTCCGACCGCATCATTTTGATGGAGGCGGTCGGAATGGAATCAGACCGGTCATTCCAGCTGGCTTCCGACTGGCTTGGAGAAGCCGTCTGCCAGTAGGAATGCGGTCTGCAATCTCAAGGGTGGCTCTTTTCGCCCTTGAGATTATGATCATGAGTTACCGACATGGTTTCCATGCCGGTCTGTCTGAGATGGAAACCATGTTGTAAAGCGTGTTTGAGGGCCCCAGCAGGGCCCCATTTGGTGCACGGCCTCCCGTTTGAGGCCGAGAGGACCCCTTGAGGTGCCTACCACGGGGTGCAGGGATGAACTACACCTCCCATTTTAATATGGGAGCATGCATTACGGCTGGTTTACGGCCAGAATGCATGTTCCCATAGTAAAATATAGGAATGCGACAGAACAGTGTTCGGTCGCATCCTAATAGGGCGGTTGGGCCGACAACCGGGTGTCAGTCGGTCCCATGACTGAGTCAGTGTCGGGCAGAAGTGATAACACCCAACATTTTCATGAGCCCCTATATCTTTTGGAGTTTGGTGGGTGGCCGTCAAAAACGATGTCCGCTGTTCACAATGCTTTTTGTAACTTCAGTAGGACCCATTGTGACAGCTGTTCCTCTGAAGGTACAGAGAAGAGATCATTGCTGGGCTGGAGGTTAACTCTAAATCTGGTGTGCTGTAGTCCATCATAGTGGCGTATGTAATTTCTTCCACCACCCTGACTGACAGACTACCACCTATCAATTTATACATTGGGCCCTTGAAGCTCAAAGATCTTTCACTAGTCCTGTTCTGACATTATGCGACATTTTAGATACATTTGTTCTGAAATGAAAGACACAGACATCAAATGAATGAAATGTAACCTTTTAGACTGGATACAACCAATATTCTCTCTGCTCACTGACTAATACTTCATTCTAGGTGTAAACCCTGAACTTTGAAGAGCTTGTAATGCGCTCTTGCTTTAAGTATTGGAGCTTCTCTCTTCCTTGTTGTTTTGCAGAAGAGTTTAAAGTTGCTATGCGCTGGTGTGTGTAGGCAGTATTTAGGACAGCCTATATTAAACTTTCACAAACTCTGAGATTGTTGGCAACTCTGACAATCCTACAGTTGCAAAGCAGGGTGAGAGAATGTAGTGCAGATAAGAACCACATAGAGTACCTGTAAGAAAATGAATTAATACTTTTGAGTGGGTAATGGGTCAGCAAAGTAATAAAGTCACAAACATTTTTGGTCCAAGCTAAGGTTTCAGTAATTTAAACCTAAACTAATCCCCTGGTAGATATAGCACAAAGCAAACACTGTCAAATTAGAGAAAATGTGTAAAGCATTCAAAAGTACCAAAACACTTAAAAGTTTAAAACACAACACAATAATAATCCAACTCCAGTCTACAAAAATAGGTTAAAATTGAATAAACAGATTGACTTCAAAACAATGAAAAACCAGTAAGAGGAACCTGAGGTATTATTTTTTCACAAGAAAGTGTGTCAAGAGTATTTCACTGTTCATGGGGGACCTGGAGCTAGGTGCAATTTGAGGCAAACCAAGATGGAATGCAGTCAGATACACCAAACAGGTTCATTCAGGTTGAAGATTTTACCTTAGGACTTAGAAATGGAAGTGGAGATCCTTGAGCGCGGCAATGTTGAAGGCTGTACCAGAAGAAGTTTTCTGGAAGCCAGATAGTTTTTAGGCAAATGTCTTGCTGAAGCTGTTGGTTTTGGAGGGGTGGGAGATGTCCGAATTTTGAGTCAAGTAAGTACTTTTGTTAGGCGAGTCAAGATTTATACGTTTGGACTTAGGGCCTGGTTATGAGTTTTGTGGTGTGAGAGCGGGCCGCCACACCACGCCACTGCCCCTCCCACACTGCTGACCAACCACCAGATTAAGAGTTATCTTGTAGTCTGGCAGGCGTCCTTTGGCGTTCCCACGGTGGTGCCTATTAAAAAGGCCTCACAATGGGAACGCCAGCCAGTTCCTGCATGGCATGGACTATAAAGTCCATGCCGTGCAGGAAAGGGGGTGCATGCAGAAAGTGCCCCCTGCATGCATCCCATGGCCCTGGGGGAACAGGGGGCCTTGTAACGCACCCTTTTATGGGTGGCTCACCGCCGTGAAAACATTGGATGTTAGGAAATAGTAATATGTTTGTCGGTGCTGTAGAGGTACTTCCAGCTTTTTGTGGTCCTCAGGCCACCGATCCACCGCCAGGGATCGCGGATCTCTGGTGGTTGTGGTGGTCCTATGGCGGTCTGACTGCCATCCATGTAATACGGTAGTGTAACCACTGGTGTGGCGGTTCCTGCACTGCCACCGTGGGTTTGACGGTCCATCTCACCACCAAACTCATAATCAGGCACCAAGTTCTCAGAGGTCAGTATCCTCCATCTGACAAGGCTAAAGGTTCTATCTGATGATGAGTTTCACCAGCCTGGATACCTTCTCATAGATTTGCTGCTGCAGAGAAGCTCTGTGAGAAGTTGGCCTGGTATATGGTGTTCACTACTTAAAGTGGACACCTTGCACCAGGGCAAATAAACTCTTATGGTAGATAGGTTTAAGACAACCTTTTAAAGAAAGCTATCCTAGTGGTAGCTGTGGAGAGCAGCCTTCAGGCTAAGTCTTGAAGGAATGTAAAGCAGCTTGTTTTACCATATAATCTCTTGAATCACCAAATGAAAAGACACCACACAGGTATATATATCAAATATATATGTATTTATTTCTAAATAACTCTCTACTAATCTCTTTATGAGATTAGAAGACAAACATATGCACAAATCAACGTTTCTCAATAAGTTAAGCACAAAATATGGCTGGGGCCCTAGCGGCGTACCAGACCATATACTAAAAAGGGACTTAGCAACAACGACTTGCAGGGAGACAAGGCCTAGGGCCTTCAGAAGTGCTGGGGCCTCACGAAACCACCCAAGGCAGGTAAGTAAAGGACCCACGGGGACGCGTGCAGTGTGGATACACAGGCGCGGATCGCCGTTGACTTCAATGGGGTAAGTCGCGGTTGGAAATTAAGAGTTCTAGGATACTTCGGGAGAACCTACAAGCAAGTCACTTACAGGGTAAGTAGTTCTAGGGCCCACACCCACAGGAGCACCGTAGTGCTGGAGTTACCTCACCCAGGGAAGCCGGGTGCATAGGTGTCCTTTGGTGTCGGGTCGCGGCGTCGTTTTCAATGGCGAACAAAGAAGACTTGCTGCTTGCGGGAGCTGAAGAAGTGTCCGGTGGAATCCAAGCCTGGATTCTGAAGAAGGATGACCTGAAAGCAGAGGGGACAGTGTTCAAAGTCACTTAGCAGTGACTCGGGGCAAGGAAGATGGACGCCCACCGTCGTCGTTTGATTCAGGTCGGTTGCGGGTGCCTTGACTCTTCAGCCACGAGGTCCAGGAGGTGTCGACGATGACCAGGAGCTGGATTCTGTGTGTCCCATGAAGTTTGCAGCTTACTGCGGTGTCGGCAACTCGATTGGAGCCAAAAAGCCTTGGCAACAGCAAGTCTCGGGGAGAAGAAGAAAAGTCGATGGCACAGACCAGCAAGGTCTGAGGGACTCACCCAGCGAGGGTAAGTCAGGGCAGGCCTGCAGCAACCAGGGGAGCTCTTTGGTTTCTTTAAGAAGTCTTCTGGGGACCCACGAGTTGGCTGGCAAGGGATTGCGAAGACACCTCGGGTGGAATCACTCAACAGGGGCCCACGGTCACTCGGGACAGTGTAGGCCTCTAATCTTCGGAGAGGTTCCTGCTGGAGGTCGGGACCACACGTGATCCAAAGCACAATTTCGTAGAACGTTGTGAAGGGGTTGCACTCGACAATAGTGCATGGTACCCAGGGGTCACGGTTCCTCGTCACTCGTGGGGTCCACTTGCTTCAGCTTCGCTGGAGACTCACGATGGCCTGGGAGAAGTCAGGAAATCTACTTCTTGGGCTGCAGGGACTTCGGACTCCGGCGGGAGCGGCGTAGTTTGCGACCGTCGTTGTCGTTTTTGGTGCCTGCCAAGCAGGGGAGTCACTCCTTGACTCCAAGGGAGATTCTTCTGTCTTCCAAAGGTAGTGGAACGTCGAAGGGCCAGGATTCTTCTATAGAGCGTCGTCCAGGGGTTATCTAACTGGCAAGTTCAAGGGTTTCCCATCTTATACTAAAAAGAGGGGATGGACTAGCTCTATGACCCCACCTATGAGAGGGTCAAGGGAGGGGGTGGCTACACCCACTTCCCTTTGTTCAGTTTCGCGCCAGAGCAGGGGCAGGTAGCCCCTGAGCCGGTTTGAACTGGCATATGCACAGAGGAGCCTTCTGCTCCCCCAGTGCAGGACTTCAAAGCACTCTAAGAGTGCACCCACCCAGCCCCAATACACTAAACCCTGTCTGGGAGGTGGTTACACCTCCCTGTGACAGGATGCCTATTGTTGGGCTTCGTCCACTGTGAGTTTCGGTCATCAGCAGGAGGGCAGCCCAGTGTCTGTGACTGGTGGCATCCATTTTGTGATGCCAGGGCTCTTCAGGATTCTACCGCGTTTCCACAGCAGGTACATGTCTTATCCCTCTAGAAGGGTGGAATGCTACCCCCGCCGCCAGGATTGGCGGGGGGGTAGTATTCCAAGATGTTTGACACCAAACACAACATGTTTTGATGCAGCCATTCCAAAGTTAGCATTCTACCGCGAGGATATAATGCACTTAAGAGTATATGGTTTAACCGCATCCACAAACAGCACCAGAGAATAGACTCTGAGAGCTGCAGAGGGGCCCTGCTCATGCAGAGGCACCCTCTCACATAGAAGCCAAGCACCCTGCCCTCAGGATTGATAGGACCTGCCTTAGGGGTGACTGATAGGTTTATATGTGTGTGCAGGAGAGATATAGGAAACCTATATCTCAGTGAGGAGTGCTAGCACTACCTCACCCAGGCTGCAGTAGCAGGCCTGTGGTGTCAGATTTAGTCTGCTTCCCAGGGGTGGCATAATACATGCTGCATCCCCTGGTAGGCCTGTGAAGTACCTATGCCCTTGGCACCTAAGGTACCATATACTAGGGACTCATAAGGCACCACAGTATCCAATCACTAGTGCACCTAGAGTGCACTCCATGTCATTTAGAGAGAACAGAGAGGCTGGGGCCCTGATTGGCAGGGTCCCAGTCCAACTAAGTCATAAACCAGCAAAACACCATAAAAAAAGTGGGGGCAACCATATAGTCAGATTCCACCTTCCTACATAACCCCCCCCCCAAACGAAAGGAGATAAGGCTAACCTTGACCAGTTGAGCCTTTATTGACTAAGTGGCCATATAAGGAAGCACCTGCACTAGCATGGTTGCCCCCTGTCTTATGGTCCACTAAGCAGTCCCTCACCCTAAGGGTATGAGAGGGTCTCCACCATAGGGAATCACTATCTCTGGTGTGCTTTGGTAAAGTACAAGGCTGGTGGGGTGTCTGAGTAGGGAAGTGAGGCCCTAGGAAGGTTGGCCTCAGCTTCCTCAGATCACTGGTCACCATGCATGCCTGTCTTTCCATGACTCAGTTGCACTTTGCTCTAAGGGTCAACCTTTGACTGCCTACAGCTGGGGGTTGGGTCCCTTTGGATGGAACACTGGAGGGACATGGCATGTTTGGAACCTTTTGGTCCCAGGTTTGCCCTTGCCTAACAGAGTCCAGCTGGGGGAGGTCCCTACATAAAGGTATGGGGGATCCCTCAGTGGGTTGAGGAATTTTCACCTGGCTGGGGCTACTAGACTGGGTGCCCCTAATCTGCTGATGGGGGCGTTCCTCTGGACAGGGGGCCCTGGGGGGTCCACTGACCTCCCTGACCTCTGCAGCCCTGGGCTGACTGAGGCAGGGTAGAGAGGGGCAGTTTACCTGCTCCAGACTGGGTACCACCTTGGAAGGGTCCTCTGCCATCAGGGGGTGGCCAGGCCAGGCCTGACTACCTCTGTGGCAGTTCCTTCACTAGGGGTAGGGTCAGTTCCCTGAGGAGGCTGACCCTTACCTACTGTCTGGAGGGAAGAAGACTTCTCTTCAACCCTTGTGCTCTCTTTTGGGGGAGAGTGGGCCATTCTTCCAGGCTCCATCTCTCCAAAATCTTGGGCTGGGGCTGTGGCCATCACAGCCCCACTAACCTTTACAGGGACACCCAACATTCTCAGATGGGTTTGGTGTTCAACTTCAGCCCAAGCTGAAATTTCCAGATCATTGCCCATCAGGCAATCTACAGGTAAGGTTGGGGACACTGCCACTCTTTTTGGGCCTGTGACCCCCTCCCAGCTGAGATTGACTATGGCCATGGGGTGATCTGTTCTGACACCATCAATGTTGGTCACCTGGTATTTAAACTCAGGTAAAAGCTGGTGAGGGGGGACTATTTTCCCTGCCACCATGGTGACACTAGCCCCTGTGTCCCTAAATGCCACAGCTTTTTGACCATTAATTTTTGGCTCCAGTCTGTACCTGCCCAATGCTGTGGGACCCACGGTAAAGGTGGCAAATCCTATACCACCATCAGAATCTGAGGAGTCTGTTGAGGGGGTCCTGTCTGAACTAGGGCCCACCTCTGTTCCTCTTGCAAAAGCACCTAACTTTTTGGGTGCACTACTCCCAACTGGAGGATTACTACTGGTAGTACCAGGAGGGGTGGTAGTAGTTGTTGGAGGAACATTTTCTTTATTGCCAATCCTGGGACAACTGGGATCAGTTTTCCAGTGCCCAGGCTTTTTACAGACATGGCAATAGGGTTTCTTTTCAGGAGAGGAAGGAGTTTGGGACCCACCCCCAGAAGAGGACTTTTGGGGCCCTGTAGTGGACTTCTCCTTAGATTTATCCCCACCTTTCTCTTGGGACTTGGTAGAATCTTTCTTGTGGTCACCACCCTGATTCTTAGGCCTTACCCTGGTTCTGACCCATTTGTCTGCCTTCTTTCCCAATTCTTGGGGAGAGGTCAGATCAGAGTCCACCAGGTACTGGTGTAAAAGCTGGTTTTGACAATTATTAAGGATCTGTTCTCTCATCATTAGATTATAAAATCCTTTGAAATCAGTAACCCTACTGCCAACCAGCCAACCCTCCAGAGCCTTGGATGCACAATCTACAAAGTCAGTCCAGTCCTTAGTCTGTGCCTTCTGGGTATCTCTGAACTTCAACCTGTACTGCTCAGTGGTTAAGCCAAACCCATCTATCAGTGCACTCTTCAGGACCTCATAGTCATCAGCATCCTCTTCTCTAACAGTGAGGAGCTTGTCTCTTCCTTTATCTGAAAAGGAGAGCCACAAGATTGCTGCCCACTGCTTTTGGGGGACCTGCTGTACTCTACAGGCCCTCTCCATAGCAGTTATCCACTTGTGGATATCATCCCCACTCTGGTAGGGAGGAACAACCTTGCTCAGGTTCCTATGGTCAGGAATATATTCTCTGCCTCTAGGGACACTGTTGCTGCCACCAGGGGGTTCTAACCCCTCTCTTCTAGAAGCTCTCTGGATCTCCAGGGCTTCCCTATCCAGTGCCAACTGCTTGGTTCTGAGGGCCACCTTGGCTTCCTCATACTGGAGCAGTTTGCACCTTCTCTCAGAGGAGGTCTCTCTTAAGGAAAAGTATGAGCTCCTCTGCTGGACAAATTCTCTGCCAGAGTGATAAGAGTGGTCAGATTCCCTGGAAGGGGATCTGTGCCTCTCCTCCTCTCTGTCAGTTCTCTTAGGTAGAATTCCTCTGTCCTTTTCAGGCCCCTTGAAGCCTGGCCCTTCAATCACAGAGTCCTGGTCATTCTGATTTTCATCATCTGACCCAGATACTATGACTGACCCACCCACTGATTCAGACCCCTTAGCTCCTAGAGCCAATCTAAGGTCATCTGCTGTCAGCAGATCTATCAGGTGCAGTGTTGAGGGACTCTGTCCTAGCTTCAGGTGTCTTTCAACACACATGGCTCTCAAGTCAGAGAAAGCCATGTCCTTATACTGAAGCTGAGTGGATCCACTGGGTCCACCCTTTAAGGACATTCTAGTGTTGTGCAGTGTTGTACTACCTACACTAGTTTGTGGCATACTGATCCTAGCTTGAGCTGTGGAAAGGGTGTGCTATCCTTGGCACACAGCTCTAAGTTCAGTAGAACTTATTGATACTAAGCTCGACTTTATATGTAACTTGAGTACCTATAATGGTTTTCAGTTAGTAATTCAAATAGAGATTTTCTGGTAAAACAATGGCAAGCTGGAATCCCACACGCTGCCCACCAATGTGAGAAGTTGGCCTGGTATATGGTGTTCACTAATTAAAGTGGACACCTTGCACCAGGGCAAATCGACTCTTATGGTAGATAGGTTTAAGACAACCTTTTAAAGAAAGCTATCCTAGTGGTAGCTGTGGAGAGCAGCCTTCAGGCTAAGTCTTGAAGGAATGTAAAGCAGCTTGTTTTACCATATAATCTCTTGAATCACCAAATGAAAAGACACCACACAGGTATATATATCAAATATATATGTATTTATTTCTAAATAACTCTCTACTAATCTCTTTATGAGATTAGAAGACAAACATATGCACAAATCAACGTTTCTCAATAAGTTAAGCACAAAATATGGCTGGGGCCCTAGGGGCGTACCAGACCATATACTAAAAAGGGACTTAGCAACAACGACTTGCAGGGAGACAAGGCCTAGGGCCTTCAGAAGTGCTGGGGCCTCATGAAACCACCCAAGGCAGGTAAGTAAAGGACCCACGGGGACGCGTGCAGTGTGGATACACAGGCGCGGATCGCCGTTGACTTCAATGGGGTAAGTCGCGGTTGGAAATTAAGAGTTCTAGGATACTTCGGGAGAACCTACAAGCAAGTCACTTACAGGCTAAGTAGTTCTAGGGCCCACACCCACAGGAGCACCGTAGTGCTGGAGTTACCTCACCCAGGGAAGCCGGGTGCATAGGTGTCCTTTGGTGTCGGGTCGCGGCGTCGTTTTCAATGGCGAACAAAGAAGACTTGCTGCTTGCGGGAGCTGAAGAAGTGTCCGGTGGAATCCAAGCCTGGATTCTGAAGAAGGATGACCTGAAAGCAGAGGGGACAGTGTTCAAAGTCACTTAGCAGTGACTCGGGGCAAGGAAGATGGATGCCCACCGTCGTCGGTTGATTCAGGTCAGTTGCGTGTGGTTTGACTCTTCAGCAACGAGGTCCAGGAGGCGTCGACGACAACCAGGAGCTGGATTCTGTGTGTCCCATGAAGTCTGCAGCTTACTACGGTGTCGGCAACTCGATTGGAGCCAACAAGCCTTGGCAACAGCAAGTCTCGGGGAGATGAAGAAAAGTCGATGGCACAGACCATCAAGGTCTGAGGGACTCACCCAGCGAGGGTAAGTCAGGGCAGGCCTGGTGCAACCAGGAGAGCCCTTTGGTTTCTTTAAGAAGTCTTCTGGGGACCCACGAGCCAGCTGGCAAGGGATCGCAAAGACACCTCGGGCGGAATCACTCAACAGGGGTCCACGGTCACTCGGGATGGTGTAGGCCTCTAATCTTTGGAGGAATTCCTGCTGGAGGTCGGGACCACACGTGGTCCAAAGCACAAGTTCGTAGAACGTTGTGAAGAGGTTGCACTCGACAATAGTGCACGGTACCTAGGGGTCGCGGTTCCTCGTCACTCGTGGGGTCCACTTGCCTCAGCTTCGCTGGGGACTCACGATGGCCTGGGAGAAGTCAGGAAATCCACTTCTTGGGCTGCAGGGACTTCGGACTCCGGCGGGAGCGGCTTAGTTTGTGACCGTCGTTGTCGTTTTTGGTGCCTGCCAAGCAGGGGAGTCACTCCTTGACTCCAAGGGAGATTCTTCTGTCTTCCAAAGGTAGTGGAACGTCGGAGGGCCAGGATTCTTCTGTAGAGCGTCGTCCAGGGGTTATCTAACTGGCAAGTTCAAGGGTTTCCCATCTTATACTAAAAAGAGGGGATGGACTAGCTCTATGACCCCACCTATGGGAGGGTCAAGGGAGGGGTGGCTACACCCACTTCCCTTTGTCCAGTTTCGCGCCAGAGCAGGGGCAGGTAGCCCCTGAGCCGGTTTGAACTGGCATATGCACAGAGGAGCCTTCTGCTCCCCCAGTGCAGGACTTCAAAGCACTCTAAGAGTGCACCCACCCAGCCCCAATACACTAAACCCTGTCTGGGAGGTGGTTACACCTCCCTGTGACAGGATGCCTATTGTTGGGCTTCCTCCACTGTGAGTTTCGGTCATCAGCAGGAGGGCAGCCCAGTGTCTGTGACTGGTGGCATCCATTTTGTGATGCCAGGGCTCTTCAGGATTCTACCGCGTTTCCACAGCAGGTACATGTCTTATCCCTCTAGAAGGGTGGAATGCTACCCCCGCCACCAGCATTGGCGGGGGGGTAGTATTCCAAGATGTTTGACACCAAACACGACATGTTTTGATGCAGCCATTCCAAAGTTAGCATTCTACCGCGAGGATATAATGCACTTAAGAGTATATGGTTTAACCGCATCCACAAACAGCACCAGAGAATAGACTCTGAGAGCTGCAGAGGGGCCCTGCTCATGCAGAGGCACCCTCTCACATAGAAGCCAAGCACCCTGCCCTCAGGATTGATAGGGCCTGCCTTAGGGGTGACTGATAGGTTTATATGTGTGTGCAGGAGAGATATAGGAAACCTATATCTCAGTGAGGAGTGCTAGCACTACCTCACCCAGGCTGCAGTAGCAGGTCTGTGGTGTCAGATTTAGTCTGCTTCCCAGGGGTGGCATAATACATGCTGCATCCCCTGGTAGGCCTGTGAAGTACCTATGCCCTTGGCACCTAAGGTACCATATACTAGGGACTCATAAGGCACCACAGTATCCAATCACTAGTGCACCTAGAGTGCACTCCATGTCATTTAGAGAGAACAGAGAGGCTGGGGCTCTGATTGGCAGGGTCCCAGTCCAACTAAGTCATAAACCAGCAAAACACCATAAAAAAAGTGGGGGCAACCATATAGTCAGATTCCACCTTCCTACAAGCTCCTTGCACGAGAAACCTTTTTCTTCAACCCACTGAACCTGCACTCTTGTGGGATTGGCTCAGATGGTTGGTCTCAGTTCTCCTATGGCTGGCAGTTCAAAACCATTCTATGTCCCAACTTTTCAGAGATTGCAGCAGAGGTCTAGTTAGACACACCCAAGTGTCCCACGACCTCAGGGACAGCACTTAGAAGTTTAGGCTCAGACTTACTAACATTTTTCATTGTGGTTGTGTCACTTTTTGGAGCAGCCACAATTCAAAATGCTATTTGAGATTTAGAAAGGCACTCAAGGACCAATTTGTGTCACCTTGCGTGGCTCTGTAAAAAAACAAAAAGTGAATCATGTTGGTTACACTGTGTCGGGTTAGACGTTAAATGGGGGACCATGAGCATTGCCATACACCCAACCTTGTATTTTAATGCATTCATGATTTACTGAAGGTAGTAAACCTGATTTAATGTGAAAATCGTGCACCTACCTGAGAGAGCAGTAACGGAGAAATAGCTTAATTTTGCTTTGTTACTTCGTCTTTGCGCTTTATTCTGCAGCTCACATATTCTATCAATCAATCAGGGATTTGTGATGCGTGCTACTCACATGCGAGGGTCTCAAGGTGCTGGGGGGGAGAAACATGCAGCTACGTCTTACCCAAAGATCCAGGTCTTGAGGCTCTTCCTGAAGGCAAGCAGAATGAGGGAACGTCTGATGCTGAGTGGGAGTTCGTTCCAGGTCTTTGCTGCAATGTAGGAGTAGGCTCTCCCACCCGTTCTGGCTCTGCGGATGCAAGGGGTTTCAGCAAGGGCGAGGTCTGCGGAGTGGAGGTTTCTCTTGGGTGCGTTGAAAGAGACTCTTTCGTTGAGGTACTGGTGTTATGGAGGGATTTGTAGGCGTGAGTGAGTAGCTTGAAGGTCACTCTCTTCTCGACGGAGAGCCAGTGGAGGTTTTGTATGTGCTGGGTGATGTGGCCTTATCATGGGATGCAGAGGACGAGTCTGGCAGTGGTGTTCTGGATGATCTGTAGTTTTCGGAGCAGGGTTTTGTTGATTCCGGCGTGGAGGGCGTTTCCATAGTCCAGTCTGCTGGTTATGAGTGCGTGGGTGGGTGACGGTCTTCCTGGATTTGGGGGGATCCATTTGAAGGTCTTACGGAGGATGAAATGAATTTGTACTTGTAAAGCGCACTGCTACCCTGAGGCATCCTGGCGCTGAACGCATACCGCTGTGGAACCCTTCCTGGCTTTTCCCTGTGAAATGTCCACTCCTGGGCACCCCCAAGGTGAAGCCAAGCATCCCAGCGCTGGTGGGGCCGTTGTGGAGATTAAGCAAGCTATTGCCCAGAGTTGCAGAGTGGGACCCATGATTAGAATAGGCACCGAGGCGAGAATTATCAGGTCCGAGGAAGTTGAGCCCAAGACCCACCGAGGCGGGAATTGAACCCTGGTCCCGGGCCAGATCTCTGCATCAGGGTCTGCCGCTCTAACCATTGAGCCACACTTCTCCACTGCGGAGGGTGTTGAAGCACGTGGGGGTGACGGCTTTGACCTGTCGAGTCATGGTGAGGGATGAGTCGAGTATGATGCCGAAGTTGTGGGCATGTTCCGTAGGTGTGGGGGGGTTGTCGAGGGAAGTGGGCCACCAGGTATTGTCCCATGTGGAGGGGGTGGGTCCGAGGACGAGGACTTCTGTCTTCTCTCAGTTGAGCTTCAGGCAGCTGCTGCTCAACCAGGAAGCGACGTCTTTCATTCCTTCCTGGAAGCTTAGTCTAGTGGTGTCGGGTTCCTTTGTGAGGGAGAGGATGAGCTGGGGATCATCGGCATAGGATACTATGTTGAGTCCGTGCTGTCTGACGATGGCGGCGAGGGGGGCCATGTTGATGTTGAAAAGCGTGGGGCTGAGCGATGATACTTGGGGTACTCCACAGCTGATCTCTGTGGGTTTGGAGAGGAAGGGCGGGAATCTGAGTCTTTGGGTTCGGCCGGTGAGGAAAGAGCAGATCCAGTCGAGGGCGGTTACCTCTATGGCGGCGTCGTGGATTCTGGCGGTGAGTGCGCGGTGGGAGACGGTGTTGAAAGCTGCGGAGAGGTCAAATAAGTCAAATAGGTCAAATAGGATAAGGGCCGCCATGTGGCCATGGTCGAGGAGAGTACGGATGTCATGTGTCGTCTGTGGCGGCTAGGAGGGCGGTCTCGGTGCTGTAGTTGCTGCGGAATCCAGATTGGGAGGAGGAGTCGAGGATGGAGTTAGCTTTGATGAAGTTCGTGAGCTGGATGTTGACAATCTTCTCAGTTACTTTAGCTGCGTAGTGGAGGAGAGAGATAGGTCTGCAGTTTTTGAGCTCCATCGGGTCAGCGGAGGGTTTCTTGAGGAGGGGCTTGACTTCTGCGCGTTTCCAGTCATCGGGGAACATGCTTGTTTCAAAGGTGGAGTTGATGGTGTGGAACAGTTCGGGAGCTATGGTGGCGGCGGCTCTGTGGAAGATGTGCGGTGGGCAGGGGTCCGTGGGGGCTACTGAGTGAATGCTCTTCATGGTCGTGACGGTGTCCTCTGTAGTGACTGGGGTCCAGGCTGAAATGGTAGGCTGGCTGGTGTTGCTGGAGGTAGGTGAGGTACGTTTCTGCACTGTTTTAATATTGCTTCAAAAATCTATAACTCCAGTTATACGTATGCTATTCCGTTCATTTTGTTGTCTAAATTAAGATAAAATTACACTCAATTTGTATAAATTGGTGTCGGATTTCTCTCAAGTCGTGTCAATTAATTATTGTCCACGTTGGTACTCAAATCATTAACACATGTTCCTCTAGAAAAGCCTGATTGCTTTTTGACACTCTACTTACTAGGACTAAGCTAATGATGTATTACTGTGAATCCAAGGACCATCTTTGGGGTATTACAAGGTAGGGCTCCCCAGCCATAATATATAATATTCCACTTTCCTACAGGTAGGCCTAAAGCCAAGTTTTGTACCATCAGTTTAATGGATGGTACACTCAGTGCTACAGTCCAATAGTGGCATTTAAATTGCCGGCCTTGGGTACACTTTTTACCACATACTAGGGGCTTAGAAGTAAGATTAAATATGCCAAGTTAGAGTATACCAATTTCATCAATTTGAAAGGAGGAGCACAGGCACTTCACCAGTGGGAGGCAGGTGTAACGTATACAAAGTTCTATAGCCAGCAGTAACAGATATGGCAAGACTTTGGGTATATGTAATGCAAAAGATGTTCATTTTCTAAAGATATATCACCGATTTTATGTTTTACCACCATACTCAATTTTACTTGTAGAAAATATTCTGATTATTTATTTTGTTTTACCTGACTGTTTCATCTCAGAAAGTCCACTAAAATTGTTGGCCTTTTGAATTGTGACAGTTGTGACGTGTTTTTTTACCTTTTGCAAACATCTTCACCGCAATTAAGTGCATTCTATATTAATACCAGGTTCAATTATTAATACCATGAATTGGTAGTTGATGTAGAATCCTACTTCTAAAATTGCACTTTATAATAGTCATTTAGATTGTTATGTTCCTCAAACCAATAAATGACGAATAATATGATTCTTATTGTTTATGAGAAGATATTCTTTTTTTGGAATTGTTTAATAATCTATATTGAAATGAAGCATAATCAAAATAAGCATTAAAATGAATGTCTTCATTGTATGTTTATCTCATAACTACAAATACCTCCATTTGTTTTGCTATTATTTTTTAATTAAACAACAACAAACATTTATGCATATTATATTTTAGACAATAAATATTTTTCTTAACAATTCTTTTATTCCAATCACATGTAATTCTATACAATAGTTCACATAAACATGCTAAACAATTTATCAATGCAATAAAGAAAATCTTATTTCAGAGCCTCTCTCTTTTTTAAATGTGTGCACTTCATCTAGTTTATCCTCATCGGAGTCTAGGAAGTATCCTCTCATCAGTACAAGCTCTCCTTCATACCTATTTACTTCTTCCAGTTTTTGGAGAATCGTTCAAATCTCTTACTTACTTTTACTTTTAGCTTTAAAGCTTACATGGAAAAGATACTTACCATTTAACATTTCTTACAAGAATTATAGTCCTGTGTTATTTGATTTTGAAAAATTTATATTTCAGTATAGTACGTTTATAAGTTGGCTTTACTGTCAGGTGTAAAGTGTGTACACTTACTTAATATTTTCAAAAGTTTGATTCACAAATAATGTTTTACATTAGAATTTTCCAAAATGATAAGCTGCTTCCATTCTATTCTTTCCATGCAAACATTTTTATTTTATGTTATACGACAACACACAGATAAATGTACAACCATTTAAGATTGTAAATATTGCTTATCTTTTATTGTCTTTGCTCATTTGAAAATGTATCATTACCCTTGCTAGCTACATTTGTTAACATGTTAATGGTTGTAAGATGTTCCCAATTTAAATATACAATAATAGCAGTTTGCCTATTGTGGTTGTGCTTCGAAAATGCCTGGTTAATTCAACTTTCAATGTTTTACAGTCTTTCACTGATGAGTAATATACTACATAGTTTGAGGTTTATGTGAGTACACTTTTAACTAGCCCATTTTAATTTCTATTTATTAATGCCACGATAGACATGTATGTATTAGTTAAAATTTTATTTTGTTAATAGGTAATGAATTATTGCAGTTTTCAGAATAATAACAGATTATGAGGTATGTGTTGTAAAGAGCAAGGCTTACTAATTCATGACAATTTATTTTTATGCAAATCTTCCTGATGCCCTCTGCAAGTGTACAACCTCATTTTCTTGCACCACATGCCCACATTTTCAATCTGACCACTTGATCACAGGAGAAGGCTAAACGTCAACCCATAGTTTTAGCCATTTTCATCAAAATACATGTTTTTAAAAAAAAATATATAAACTTTTATACTGAGTAGACACACTCAAAGAAAATCTTGTTTTGTCTCAAAAGGAAACTCCATTTTTAATTTTAAAACATTTTTCAATTATAACCCCCATATGCGAGCTTGTGAGTCTCCTAATGCCAATAAATCTCATTGAAAGATTATGCGCCGCCTGACCAGGTTTTATTATCACATACCAGATTTACCTACCATAATGCTAAAGATGCCTACTTTATGCAAGAATGTCCACCGTTTTGTCAGTGACATAACTGCAAAATGGATGCCCACTATAATGCTAAGAACCTCCACAACATGTCAGTCATAGACATTATTATTCTAAGAGTAGCCAGAATGATGTGACATATGGCCACAAATATGCCATGATTACTAACAATGTGGCAATTAAAGCTGCCATTATACAATAATTAGTTCAAGGATGCCTGACTTAAGCAGTATTTAACATTATTATGCCAGTGCAAACATAATAAGAAACAGTTATCATTAATCACAAACGGTCATAATTATGGCAGAGATGTGCTGTACAAACAATGTGGAAAAATATCCATACATTCTTATGAATACTGTACACAAACCAAGTTTTTAATTTCGGCCCTTGCAGCATCAATTAGAACAATAGGAGACTCAAACCTTTTCCCATACCATAGACATTCAATACTAATTTCCATAGGCTTTGATAATCAGTTGGCTGTGGCTCTTGAACATTTTTGGGGATCAGCTTAAACAACACCCCTACTAACGTGTATGAATTATTATATGTACATAGTCAACTATCATATTCCTTAATTTCCTGCAACGCATCATGTCTAAGGAGATTTTCTCAACAACCCACTGCAGTTTCCTTCTTATCAAACTGGTATATTTTATGCTTGCGTTAGACTTGAAGCACAAAATCTCAGGCCTGAAAGAGGTACCAGAACACCAACTTCCCAGCTACAAAGACATTTAAACATGGTCCCTCACCAGGTAGTTTTTCAATTTACATATCTACATTCTACTATTACATAATAACACACTTTTGAATTAACTTCAAAGCAGTTGTTTTGTATAAATGTTGGATATTAGGAAAAAGATCTCACATTTTATTAGTCGAATTGTCAATCTAACTATGCATGGAAGCGGCCACAACATTTTATTTCAATTTTTGTTTTTAGTAATATCGACAGATTGAAGACTTTATATCTGGGCGCAGCAGTAATTAGAGCAGGGTATTTTAGTTTAAATGTATTTGAAAATAAAGGGATCATTTATAATGCTGACAATCGGGCTACTACTTATGATTAAATGGGTGATCCCCTAGTAAAAATTCTCAGACAAACAGAGGGCCCTGAAATTGAAGGTCTCTTTCACACCTTTCACATCTCTTTCCTTTAAATGGCCTCCCTTCATTTAATTGTTCACCCCTGTAGGTGGACCACACAAGATTAGATATTCAGTTCATGTTCACTATATTAATTCTGTTTTCAATTGAATGTGTTTCACAGGAACGAGATTGACCACTTCCATATTCTTGCAAAATGTAATGTGAACCATGTGCGGTTCTATAGGGGCTGCCCCAGCTGTGAGGGTTGCATCCCCCTGCGTAGGTTGAGCAGGTATGGTTCATAATTGGCCCGCCCCTAAACCCAACGAGAGTCTCCTTTCTGTAAGGGCAATTTCTTTCTAGAAAACCAAAGTTTCTCTGGCCAAAAAGGTATCTAGAGTAGTCAAAGTTACCTCCTCAGTTGCTGAAGGCTTTTTCTTCCCCATTGTGGTTCAGCAGCAATGGTGTGTGACTTTAGTGGGAGGCCCAGCTCAACCTTCTCCGTGGTCCGGGCTGCGTTTGCACGCCTCCTGGAGCAAACAGAGATCGTAGGTGGTTCCTCCCCCAATGCTTGGTGGGGGACCTCCAAGCAGGTTTCGTTGTACTGGCAACAGCAATGGGATCTAGATCATGTGAGGGAGCCAAGGAGGTGGCCCAGCCCAGCCTCGTCCGGCCGCAGACGGGCCCGCCCTGGACACGTCCGCGCCGCGGGAGCCCTGAGCAGGTTAAGAAGCGCCTCTTGGCGTGCGAAAGCACGTTGGTGGCTCCGGCCGCAGGGTAGGCCGGGTAATGGAGTTCCCGTGAGGCTCTAGGTGGCTGGCAGGAGGTGTTAGTAGTGATGGGCTCTGGGTAGCCAAAGCTGATGCCTGTGGATGTCTGCTTGCAGGCCAGTCTCTGCGTCTTGGACTGGCTTGGAGAAGGAAAGCCAGCGACCAATCACAGAGTGTGTGGTGCAGGAAGCTGCGAGCAGACACAGCTGCAATCAGAGTGGTGTGATTGGCGCCCCTGGTTCTCTGAGGCGCTCCCACTAGGAACAGGAGTCGCAGCAATTCAGCTAAGGGGACTAAGCAGCATGACAAAAGCAGCCCGATCTCTCCTCAATCCTCCTCAGCCCTCCAGAGGTTCGCGGGAGGGGCTCCCATCAACAGGTTGGGAGGCACAGCTCCCCGGGCTCAGTCGCAATGCATTGGGACAGGAGGGCGCTGTCAAGAGGACTGCGCCGCATCAGCAGCTCCGCCCACCAGCAGAAGCTGCGAAGGCACTCTCACTCCTCAAAGGCGAAAGCCGCAAGTCCGAATCTTGCACCCTGCACCAGCCCGGCTTTATCCGCAACGGGAGGGGGAGCGTAGGCCGAGGCGAATTCTCCTACCTCCGCCGCGGCCGTAACAGCTCCCCGCCCGCGGCTCGATCAAAGGCGGCCCCACAAACTCGCAGCTGGCAGCAAGCTCCCGCCAGCTTGGTAGGCAGCAGCGAGCCCAGTCGCCTCGGTAATCTCCACCTCAGCCCCTCACTGTTGTCCAATGACTTAAAGGTGAAAGGGATCTGGAAGGTATCGGCGAGATCAGCCCGCCAGATAGGCAGCAACACCACAATGGTCCGAGAAGATTGGCTCCAATAAAACACGTTTGGCCAGAGGGATGCGCATTCCCAACACACCATAAAGTTAGATGCCACATGTAGTTAGGAACACTCAGCCAATCAGACCAAAACCACACGCACACTGCACACAGTGATCATGTGCTCCCCATGCCATCTGGACACATTACCCACTGGCCGCATTGTGTCCACACAAGGTCACAAGGTCGAGACCCACCTGCACTCCTCATCAGGTGAACAAATATACATCCCCGTGACTAGTCCCGGGATTACTGTTCTAAAAGAATGTACAAATTGCTTTATGACAAGTTGTGAAATGTATGAAATAACGGCCAACACCAATGTACTTTGAGACAATCTTCAGACCCCTACTCTGCTGCTGCTCTCTCGCCTTCTGCATTTAATTAAATAAACTATTCCTGTTTTGCCAAATGCCTCTTGTCTTTTATTTGTTATGGTAAATCCACATTCGAGCAACAAGGACTTGCAGCTCTTAGTGGGGAAAAAACCATTACAACGCAGTCATTACAACGCACTACCTTTACAAAGCAGTCATTACATCGCAACATCCTTTACATCGCATGCCATTACAACGCAGCCATTACAACGCATGTCACTCCAACGCATGTCACTACAATGCATGTCACTACAACGCATGTCACTACAAGGCATGTCACTACAACGCATGCCATTACAATGCATACCATTACAACGCATAGTTTTTACTCCTACACTATCCAACATTTACCCTACTGTTGCTCTTACTGGAGTGGGAATAGTCATTTTTTACCCCTACACTATCCAACACTTACCCTACTGTTGCACTCACTGGAGTGGGAATAGTAATTTTTACCCCTACACTATCCAACACTTACCCTACTATTACCCGAAAAGTATTATGCGTTGTAATGGTATGTGTTGTAATGGAATGCTTTGTAAGTGTAGTTTCTAAAAATGAGTGTAGTGGTATGCGTTGTAAAAACATGCGTTGTAATGGATGTTGCGATGTAAAAACCGCATTGTAAAGGTATGCGTTGTAAAAGTTTGCATTGTAACGTAATATATACCTCTTAGTGTGCCAGCTCTTAATGTGCCGCTCAGTTAAGTAGCCTCCATTGCAGCTCTTAGTGTGTCAGCTCTTAATGTGCCGCTCAGTTAAGTAGCCTCCATTGCAGCTCTTAGTGTGTCAGCTCTTAATGTGCCGCTCAGTTAAGTAGCCTCCATTGCAGCTCTTAGTGTGCCAGCTCTTAATGTGCCGCTCAGTTAAGTAGCCTCCATAGCAGCTCTTAGTGTGTCAGCTCTTAATGTGCCGCTCAGTTAAGTAGCCTCCATTGCAGCTCTTAGTGTGCCAGCTCTTAATGTGCCGCTCAGTTAAGTAGCCTCCATAGCAGCTCTTAGTGTGTCAGCTCTTAATGTGCCGCTCAGTTAAGTAGCCTCCATTGCAGCTCTTAGTGTGTCAGCTCTTAATGTGCTGCTCAGTTAAGTAGCCTCCATTGCAGCCTGGTTTTGTTATGGTAAATCCACAGTCGAGCAACAAGGACCTGCTGCTCTTAGTGTGCCACTCAGTTAAGTAGCCTCCATAGCAGCTTTTAGTGTGTCAGCTCTTAATGTGCCGCTCAGTTAAGTAGCCTCCATTGCAGCTCTTAGTGTGTCAGCTCTTAATGTGCCGCTCAGTTAAGTAGCCTCCATTGCAGCTCTTAGTGTGCCAGCTCTTAATGTGCCGCTCAGTTAAGTAGCCTCCATTGCAGCTCTTAGTGTGTCAGCTCTTAATGTGCCGCTCAGTTAAGTAGCCTCCATTGCAGCTCTTAGTGTGTCAACTCTTAATGTGCCGCTCAGTTAAGTAGCCTCCATTGCAGCTCTTAGTGTGTCAGCTCTTAATGTGCCGCTCAGTTAAGTAGCCTCCATTGCAGCTCTTAGTGTGTCAGCTCTTAATGTGCCGCTCAGTTAAGTAGCCTCCATTGCAGCCTGGTTTTGTTATGGTAAATCCACAGTCGAGCAACAAGGACCTGCTGCTCTTAGTGTGCCACTCAGTTAAGTAGCCCCTTAAAACATGCCCCAGGCCTTCCATTGCAGCTTGAAGTCAGTTTTATAACCCCTGGCTACCGTTAAACTCCCCTTTTATTGCATATAAGTCACCCCTAAATTAGGCCCTAGGTAGCCCACAGGGCAGGGTTCATTATAATTGCAAGGTTGGACATGTACTTTTACGTTTTACGTAGTCCTGGTAGTGAAAAACTAATAAATTCATTTTTCACTACTGTGAGGCATACCTCTTCTAAAGAATAGCATTGGGGTGCCTTATTACATTTAATAAATGCTAACTTTTGATTGGGAACAATTAGACTTTTCATGTTTTGTGTCTGAGAAATTTGTTAGACCTGTCAGCCTTTGGGTGGTCTCCCCTAAGTTTTGCCCTCTCGCCTCCCACTTTAGACTATACCTTTTGTTGGACTTAGGACTCTGGGCACCTTACCACTGCTAATCGGTGCTAAGGTGCAGGTGCTCGCCCCTAAAACATGGTGACATTGGCAAACCTGCTTCAGGCCTCTGCCATTGCAATGAGGCCTACCCCTCCATAGGCTAGCATTAGGAATTCCCTTATATCCCTTTAAGTGATAACTCCTGCATAGGAAGGAGTAGATATATCATGTTTGGTATGGTTGGAATGGTCATGAGAAATCCCCCCTGTTGGTGTTTTGGGTTTTGACCTTAGTGTTGCAGAAATGCCACCTTTGGAAAGTGGACATGTATCTGTCCTTCCCTATGTCATGTCTCTTAGGTTTGTTCCATCATGTATATACCAATTGCATAGATTGTGCCCCATCCACTCGACATAACAGTCTTACATAGGTGACCTTGTACCCAGTAGCTTCCGTCTGTCTCTCCGACAACAGGCTCTTGGTACCATATCTTAATCCCTGTACCTGACGTACACAAAACATGTCCCAAGGCATGGTAGATTTATTCTGTACAAGAGTCACCACTTTTTTTTCATTCATGGACAACATCCAGCTGCATATGCTCATGTTTGTTTAGAAAAGGATTAGCAGGAGATTAGCGAATGTTTTCAAAACATATCTATTCTAGAAAAACCCCAGAGTGGCCACTTTAGTATAAATGACTCTCACTCCCCCTTACCAAGACAGAGGAGAAATTCCTTCCAGGCTGGACCGAGACTCTGCAGGCTGAGCCTTCGACAAGCAGAGATTCGACATCCCTTGCGGGGTGCCATACTCAACGCAGAGACGGGGTCCTTCATTCAGAACCATCAGGTGAGGGGTTAGCACTTCCCCGGGGAATTCTTGGCTCCATTAGGCTCCATTAGGTTCCATTAGAACATATCCTAGCACTTACACGTACATGCTTCACCTACACCTCTAGGCTAGGCGCGGTTAGGTAGGCTACGCATCGTAGGAGTACGCCAACGCTATTGTTTTATGTAATATGCTTTTATTCATCTTATTAGCACTATGGTGGAAATGTATCTACTTTTTACAATATTGGTGCTAGCGATTACATTTGTCTGCTCCTGTCTTTTGATTGTTTCAGCTAATATGTTTCATAGTAGACTGACGCTTGACCAATAAATAATTATTGAAACCATACCAATCGTCATTATATGTATTCTGAGAAAAGCAAGCACGAGTGACAGAGCGAAAGATACTGTATTGTTTCCACGATACCTGAGGAATCAGGGTTGTCATGTTCAGTGGTTGCCAGAAACTACCTACCACACCGTATAGTACAGGGGGTGGTAGTGGCACTGTAGAGCTAGGAGGTCTAACGGCTAACTCATCCTGTGGGGGTGTCCAGAGTCTGTCTTCACACCAAGCCCTCAGTTTAGGTCATCCAAAATGCACAGGTCTTGGGGGTGCTAGGAACTACACAACACCTAAACTCTGTGTACCTGCTGCCTACCCCAATCCATGTATGGCCCAGGGTAGCAGCCCCACACTTGCATACTCCCTAGACTCCCTCAAACACAGGAAGGGCTGCCACATATACATACTGATGGCCTTCTTGGGCTGAGAGGATGGAGTAGTGATTCGCACTTACATCTGAATAGGCTGATCCGGCCACCCCACAATAGGCTTAACGGCCCTGCTTTGTCAGTGCAGGCAGCCATGAGCCGGGTCAGGTGAGACAGGAAACCCCATAATTTCAAAGACCACTCTAGATGTTTCTGCCCCCTTCTAGTAACTGAGCATCATGGTATCAAATTGGGCCCTGGACCCACATCTGTGTGACACTAGTGGACCTGCACGAAGCTGGAGTAAAGGATGCTGCGTGGGAAGGATTGGCTCTATGCTGTGTCTGACTGCTCCCAGGATCTGCTGTCCTGCTTTGTTGAGCCGCCCTCCTGCCTGCTGACCTCTGCCCTGAAACCAAGGCACCAAGAACTGCTTCCAGAGTGACGCTCGGGGGCTTGTCAACTGCCCGGTTCACCCTACCGGGCTTCAAAGCCCCACCAGCCTCGCCGGTCCTGACTGCGACATCAGCTTTCATGCTGTCCAGGTGCCAAGGGCCTAGTGAGCTGTGGATCACCTCAAGACCGTGCCCTTGCCCTGTGACAGTATCGACTGCCAACCGGGAACGGGGTGCCTCCCTTCACAGGGTTGTTAGGATTACACTGCAGCGGAGTACTTGGGCCATGGACATCCCGCCCGACACCGATGGGGCAAAGAGGACTTGGGCTCCTACCAGCGCCAATTTGCCAGCTGATCGCCTCTTTTCCCATTGTGTGTGTGCGTGGACAGCCACGGTAACACCCGTCCCATGACTGTCTATCTCAGAAGTTCTCCAGATTCCCTAACCGCCAGGCTAACTTCCACGAACCCTCAGCTGCAGTGGTGTGATTTGTTGCCGTCTTGGACACGACCGGTCTCCCACGTTGTGGTGCGATGCGTCTCACTGCCGGAAGGTGTCCCCCACTTAGTTACAGCTACAATATTGCCCCAGCAGACTCAGTCTCACTTGCGGAAAGTGCCGAGGATTCTAAAATCACCGTAATGCTCCTGAAGGGAGCCCAATCCATTCAGCACTGTCTGCCTATAACCTCGTAAATGAACTCATATCCTGATTCTTATTAAGATGAGCTTTATTGTATTGCCTTATTTTACTTGCATATAAATCGCCCATATTTTTCTACCACTGTGTGAAGTCTATTTGTTGTGGTGTCCTCTGTGACTTGCTCTCTGGGTGTACACAAATACTTTACCAATAGCCTCTTCAAGTTAAGCATGTCTGCTCTGCGCCAAGCTACCAGAGGGTGGGTACAGGATTCCCTAGGGGATTGGGAACTTACCCTGAATAGAGTGGTGGTCCCTGATTGGACAAGGGTGCATACCCCTGCCAATCAGAGCCCTCATTTCTAACAAAATTATATAATTAAAAATCCTCATTAATGGTAAAGTCAGATTTTAAGTTACAATTTTTAAAATGCCACTTCTAGAAACATGGCATGTTTTTTGCAGTATTTGATGCCTGCAGCCTGCTCCAGGGCCGTGTGACTGGGTGTAGTTGGCAGCTGGACTTTGTTTATTCCTTCCAGATAGCCACCCAATAGAGGGATTAGGTGTGCCTGGATGGGCCACAAATTGGCTGGATGGGGACGGACCTGGGCACAGACTCACTTGCAACTGAACAGACTGTGCCCTGCCTTCACACAAATTACTTGCCATCACTGCATTGTTCATGCAGCCAGTTTGGCGCCCGGACAGGAGAGGCAGAGAATTCAAGGACTTCAAAAGGGAATTTTCCAGAACCTTTTCCTACTTCAAAGTGGGTACCAGATATAAATATTGAACCCTCAGACCCAACTCTTCAGTACACCTCTGGACCTGTGGAAAGCTCAAAAGGACTGTGATGCTGCTCTGCAAGAAGGACTGCTACTCTGTTGCCTGGCTGCCTTGGTGCCTGTTGCCTGGCTGCCTGAGAGAATGTCTGGGTCTGCATCTTGACTGCAGGACCACTATTGTGACTCCAAGGGGTAGTTGGCTGACCTCCTAATCATAGCCTCAGGGACAGAAATCACCTTGAAACTGGACCTAGACTCTGCTTGCTGTGAGATCTGCCCACCAAGTGGTGGCATACCTGTCCTGGTCCCTTGGGAGTGGACTTGAAGGTATTCTAACTGCACAGTTGTGGTCCCCATCAAAACCGACACAAAGCTTCACGAAGCACCACAAATCCTCATCATACCCCTGCTAGCCTCATTGGAATCAGTGCAGAGTGACACAAAGCCCTGCAAAGCATGGCTGCCCGGCTTCATCAAAAACAACTTCTGATAATGTGAAGCCTCGCAAAACAAAGCCATGCAGAATGCACACCAGGATTTAAAGTATAATATTCAGTGGGGCTAAAGGGGTCCCTGTAACCGGCCCACGCTCCATCGTGGTCAACCAGTAACCACATTTTTAACACTGACTATTCTTGAATCCACATATATCAAGTAATGATTCACACCTTTTGAGGATTTGTTCATGTTTCTTTATCATGAATAAATGCATGTTTGTAAATTAATTCAATATCCGTAGTCACTGTGTGTGGGACCTGCCCCATTTGCAGGGTTATCCCCCAACTTTTGCCTTCCTCCAGTGTTTTTCTGACTTCGTTTTTGCTGGGTTTAGGACTGCTGACCAGTGCTAAAGTGCAAGTGCTCCCTGTGTAAAATTGTATCTGTAATTGGTTATCCGTGATTGGCATGTTTGAATACTGGTTAGTCCCTATTAAAGTGCACTGTGTTCAATGCTACCAGTGGGCCTGCAGCACTGATTGTGCCACCAACATGAGTAGGCTTGCAACCTTGTCTCAGACCTGCCACTGCAGTTTCTTTGTGTGCCATTTAGAACTGCCATGTCGACCTGGCAAGTGTACCCACTTACCAGAACCCAAACATTCCCTTTTACTACATGTAATACACCCCTAAGGTAGGCCTGAGGTAGCCCAATGAGCAGGGTGCAGTGTAGAGGAAAGGTAGGACATGGACTGGAATGTTTTACATGTCCTGATAGTGAAATACCACTAATTTCTTTTTTTCCCTATTGCAAGGACTATCTCTCACATAGGTTACCATTGTAGCTGCCTTCTAACCTCTTACAAGTGTAACTTCCCATTGGGAATAGATAAAGATTTGTAGTTTAGGGTCCCTGAACTAACAAGTTAAAAATACATCTTTTAGTAAAATTGGTTTTTATATTGCGTGTTTGAAAATGCCACTTTTAGAAAGGGGGCATTTTCTTGCTTTACAATTCTGTGACTCTTCCTGTCTGTGGAATCCACGTCTGAGGAAGGATGAAAGTTGGGCTGTTTGTGCATTCACTAGAAACAGTCACACAAAGGGAGTTGAGATGTGCCCTGCATATGCTGATGGCCCATCCCAGGCTGATAGGTCTTCCTGAGCTAGAGTGATGGAAGGAGTTGTCACTGACAAGTGAATAGGGCTGTGCCTGTCCTCACACAAAGAATTTTCCGCCCCCTGTAGTGTGTCTGGAGGCAGGTCAGAGTAAGGCAGGTCCTGTGAACTACAAAGACTTTCCTTTAAAGTTTGCCTACTTCAAAGGTAGAAACTGGTATAAGTACTGGAGCTGTGACACCATAACTTCAGAACACTTCTGGACTAAGAGGACATTCGTCCAGGAAGAAGAGCTGGATGCCGTAGGAGGAACTGACATTCTGTAGGGTGTTTTTGTCCTGGGAGTGAAAGGACTGGACTTTGTTTTTTACATCCTGCTTTCCAAGGTTCTCCAAAGGCTTATGCATACTTGCCTCCTGTTAAGAAGTCTCAGGGCCATCAAAGACTTCATTTGCAGCCCCTGAAATAGTCTGCTGGGAGTTCTGACTTGACAAAGGGTGCCAATTCAGGTTTTGGGCAATTTGGAGGTGGTTTGGCTGCTAAGAACCCATAAAATCCATGCATTGACTCTCAACAGCTGTTTTTCCAACGCAGCACTGCCGTGCGGTTTAAAATCCAGTGCATCATCGAAGTGCGGCCAAAGAATCAATGCAGTGCCTACTTGCGGCTGAAGGATTGCTGCAACCCGAGTCCCGAGCACCGTGTAATCGACTTCCATGGTGCACGCTTTGACTCCCACCAGGGCCCTGCTGTGTGGCTGAAGAAATCAGTTCATCACCTGCTTCGGGCTGTTATATCAATGCACTGCCTGCTCCTCCACATCAACACAGCGTGTCTGGATTTTCAATGCATCGTACCTATGAGCCAAGTTCTTCATCGATGTGGCCCAGCAGTAAGGAACCAAGGCAGTGTATCCAGAGTTCGACACATCACCTCCCCTGAAAGTAAGGAACCAATGCATCACCTCCCCTGTGCTGCAATTAGAAACTGATGCATCACCTCCCCTGGCAGTAAGGAACTGATGCATCACCTCCCCTGGCAGTAAGGAACTGAGGCATCACCTCCCCTGGCAGTAAGGAACTGATGCATCACCTCCCCTGGCAGTAAGGAACTGAGGCATCACCTCCCCTGGCAGTAAGGAACTGAGGCATCACCTCCCCTGGTAGTAAGGAACTGAGGCATCACCTCCCCTGGTAGTAATGAAGCAATGCAACACTTTGCTTTTACGGCACTTCACCTCCCCTGCGCCTGTTTTCGGCTTTGATTTGAGCCCATGCCAGGTATTTTGTGCTGAAAAAGACTCATCCATAGTTTCCTATGTACTGATATTTTTTGAACCTTTTAAATGTGATATCTTTACTTATATATGAGGATTGTTGGTGTTTTATTCCGATAAATATTGGTTATTTTTCTAAACTGGTGTGGTGTCCTTTCGTAGTGTTTTCACTGTTACTGTGTTTGTATGTAGAAATGCTTTACAAATGCTTTACAAATGCTTTACAAATGCTTTGACTGCTCGAGCCAAACTACCAAGGGGGTGAGCAGGGGTTATCTGAGCTGTATAATCACCCTACCCTGACTAGAGTGAGGGTCTCTACTTGGACAGGGTGCAAACCACTGTGGATTTCGGCTCAAGCTCGAGGCCTCTTTTGCACTGTTAGTATTTCAACTTCAACCAAAGAAAACAACAAGCTGTGAAACTGATTTATGTTCCATGTATTGCAAAAGTGTTGTTGTTCAGTAATTGTATTTCTAAACAAGGCAGGATTTGTGTGAATCTTTATGCGCTGCTTTAGTATTACAAGCTCCAACATGAGTGTACCATGTAAACAATCACACACATACACTTCATGCTTCTTTATCTCGCTCTTGCAGGTTCCATTTCATTTCTGCTTTCTCTCTTTCTCACTATTTCCTGTCTTTCTCTTCCTTCCTTGGGTTTTCACCTTTCTCTCTCGGCCAAAGCCCAATTAAAAATATTTTCCCTTTCACCAAAAAGAGAGTCGCTTTATGCCCCACCTCGTGCCACAGACTTAAATTAAGCACAGATTAGCACATTTCAGTGTTCGTTTGACAAAGGATCACATTTAGGACATTGACATATTACACAGAAACTACATGGTGATTTGGAAGGTTTTGGACAGTAATCTTTAGGACCCCACAGACCTTGATCCAGGCCCATGCTTCTGCTTACCTTGTCTTAATGGCAAAATGTGGAGTGGCTATGTCAGAATCCTGTTTCTGTCAGCAATTCTCCAGGATGAGTGACACAACCTGCATATGAAAGGTGGCACTTTTCACTGCTTAAGCAGGTAGAAGTGGTAGTTGATGAGGTAGATTATTCCACTGTATGGCAATATATTCGAAAACAACCTCACAAAATAACTGGATCTAAACTGGGGTGTCACATGGCATAGAGGAAGGCCTATCATTGAATTATCCTAATACTTGAAATAGAAAAGGGACTGCAGTTTTTTTTTATTTAAAGATTTATAAAGCGCCCAGCTACCCAACAGGGTGTCCCGGCGCTGACAGCGGAACAAGCAAGATAGAAGCTCAGTTGGCATTAGGCCTGGCTAAAAAGAAAAGTCTTGAACTTTTTACGGAAGGCAAAGAGGGATTGACAATTCCTGAGTTCTAGCGGAAGAGAGTTCCACAATTTTGGTCCCAGGAAGGAAAACGAACGGCCACCCATACGGGCCAGCCGTACTCTAGGGACTGAGAAAAGGAAACGATTGGCAGATCTTAGATTGCGAGAAGGTCGATAGGGCTTGACAAGATTGATTATGTAAGCGGGGGCCAGGCCGTGCTGAGCTCCAAACATGTAGCAGAGAGCCTTAAATTCGATACGCTTGCCAACACTGAGCCAGTGGAGTTGATAGAGCAAAGGGGAGACAGAAGCGTGGCGAAGCAACCTAAAAAGTAGGCGGGCAGCTGCATTCTGAATGAGCTGGAGACGGCGTACAGAGGTCTTGTCCGCACCCAGATACAATACATTGCCATAATAAAGTCTGGAGATCACCAAAGCCTGCAGGACAGTCCTGTGAGCAGCAGGTGGAATTAGCCAGAGAATTTTCTTTAACCACTTGAGGACCGCAAAGCAGGCCGAGGTGTCTCCCGAGACCTGAGCAGCAAGAGAGAGCTTGCCATCGATGGAAAATCCCAGGTTCTTAACCTTAGGAACCGGTGTGGGTAAAGGTCCCAGAGATACAGGCCAGGGGTTGGCTCTCCAAAGCTCAAGATTGTTCCCCAGGATGTTCACCTCCATTTTAGAACCATTCAGCCTTAAAGCATTGCTGGACATCCACAAGGAGATGTTACGCAGACCAAGTTTAAGTGAAGAAGGATCTTGATGTTGAGCAGATGATAAAGAAAAAATAATCTGCGTATCGTCAGTGTATGAAAAGATGGTCAACCCAGATTTTGCAGCAATGTCTGCCAAAGGGCGAAGGTAAAGATTAAAAAGCAGAGGACTCAGGATCAAACCATGCAGAACTTCAGATGTCAAGGCAACGTGGTTAGATTTCACGGTGTGAGAAAAGACTTGAAAGGAGCGATCCTCCAAAATAAAGATCAGCCACTGGAAGGCTTCACCTACAAAACCAGAGCTTACGAGGCGCTCCACCAGAATGGAATGGGAGACAGTATCAAAAGCAGCGCTCAAATCCAAAAGGATGAGCGCTGCTGTGCCCCCAAAATCAAGCTGCAGCCTAAGGTCCCCCGTGACCCCCAACAAAGCTGATTCGGTACTGTGACCAGGACGAAAGCTAGACTGAGACGGTTGAAATAGCTTATGTTTCATCACATGTGCAGAGAGTTGAGAGTTAATGTGCTTTTCCAATCTTTTGGAAAAGGTGGAGAGAAGAGATGTAGGCCTGTAGTTAGACCAGCAGAGGGGATCTAAACCAGTCTTTTTCAACAGTGGAAGCACCAGAGTGTGCTTCCAACTGCGAGGCAACTAGCCCAGATTTAGGGAGGAATTAAGAAGCTGAGAAATCACCTCAAGGGCAGGCTCATCCAGGCATCTGAGCTTGGAAGGAGGGAGAGGATCAAGTGGGGAGCCAGACTTGATGTTTCCAAGTAGATTTCTCAAAGGAATTAAATCAATTGGGAGCCAAGCCTTAACTTGACAAGATTCATCAGATGCAAAATCAGGGGAACAGTCCCTGGTCAGAAAGTTGAGTAGTGGTAAAGATGAAGTTGTCATGAGAAGAGGAATCTAACTCAAGCTCATGATGAATAGACACAACTTTATTATGAAAAAACTGCGCGAGTTCATCGCAATGGTGTAATGGAAGGGAGGGGGATGGCAAGAACGTATTGGATGCAGAAAGTTCCGACACAACTTTAAATAGGGTTTTCTGACGATTTTGGGTGGACGTAATTTTATCGGTATAGAAGGAGGCACGAGCAGATCTGCAAAGAGCATGATATTTTTTTGGGCCTCCAGATAAGTGGCTTTGGCCTCTGGCGCGTAATGCTTTCTCCACAGTCTCTCCAAAACTTTACATTGTTTTTTTCCAGCTCTAAGGGAGTCAGTAAACCATGGAGCGGGGGAAGCACTCTAGATTGGGATTTAGTAGAAAGGGGAAGAATGGAATGGATAGCCGCAGACAACCAGTGATTCACAAGTAGCAGGTCTGAGTCCAGTTGAGATTAAATGGAAGGAACAGTCTGCCGAAGTAGATCATTAAGTGCCTTCCTATCAAGTAGAGACCAGTCCCGAGCTTTCTTTGGCAAGGCAGGAGGGCGAGGCGAATGAGCCAAGGAGAAATCAATAAAGAAAGGAATGGCAAGGTGATCAGACCAGCCTAGCAGGATAGGAGGAGCAGTGGACACAGTGGGAAGATTCGAAAAGATAGGGTCCAATAGATGACCTGCTACATGGGTAGGTGAGGAATTGATGAGTGAAAGATTCAGGGTCAACAGATTGTCCAAAAGAGTTCGAGCAGATTTATTACTAGAATCATCAAAATGAAAATTCAAGTCCCCAAGCACAGAAAAATTTGCAGCACGAAGAACATGCGGGGCAAGTTATTCGGTCAACAGCGAACCCCAGTTGTTAGACAGGCCAGAGGGACGGTAAATGAGGGACCCAGAAATGGTAAGATTAGGGGAGAATGGGATAGAGAAAAGTAGGGCTTCACAGTTGGGAATCGTGAGTGCCTCAATTTTGCAGTTATAGATTTTTTTTTAAATGATGGCAATTCCTCCACCAGTTTTCAGAGGTCTATTTATACCTAATAGAGCAAAATTCTGTGGTAGTGCCGCAATCACATCTGGTATGGACCCGTCGTGGAGTCAGGTCTCGGTTAAAAACCCACATCCGGATCCATGTCAACTATGATGTGAAATAGGTGCAACTGGTGTTTGGGAAGGGAGCGACAATTGAGACCAAAACAGCGGAAAACCTTAGATGAATGTGAGCCAGAATTGTCAACTCTGGAAAGGTGGGAAGTCTCTGCTCCGAAAGAAGGGTGGGGGCTAGGCCGGGAGTAAGTGGGAAAGATATTATCAAATAAACAGTGAGAGCAGAACCTGACGCTGGCATCAGGGGCAAGAACCTGACAAACATCATTAGGGGTGGGCTTAAAACTCCTAAGATCTTGAGAGGAGTAAGTGAGTCGAGGCTACAAGCAAAAATGAGCAGGGGTTCTGGCCCCTAGCCCCGGCCGGACGCGGACAGGCACACGGCATGGGTTTAAATAGGAAAAACCCAGAAATGCCGTGAGACGCTAGCCTGGCTGGTTCGGGAAGGCCCTCTGTCCAATCGGCACACAGCCGCGGCGGAACGAGGCGGAACCAGGAAGGAAGAGAAATTCCCCAGCGTGAGGAGGTGAGAGCCCCTCAAGTAAAAATACAAAAGTAAACGGTAATTAGCCACCAGTTAAAAAGTTCAAACGCGAACGTCATAAAATCAAACACTGGGATAGCGTACAGCAACAGCGCAACTGACCTCACTCATGTTATTGGACGCAAAATCCTTTAGGCAAAATACAGGAACTAAGAAGCTGCTTGGTTGGTATCCAGAGTTCTAGACTGACCAGTAGAATGTTTCAAATGCGCTTTTCTTACATAATTGAAAACATTTAGCAATCATATTTTATAGAACACAAAGAGAAAAATGAATAGCTATTTTGTGGCTAACAGTCTTGAAAAGTAAAAGTGTTTTTGAGGCATGCAAAATACATATGGAATTGTGGCAGAAGTTATATAGAAAGAGTTTACGAGAAACATATATTTATGGGACTGGTCTCAGAACGAAAGAGAGGGAGGGTTATTTATTTATAAAGCATGAAAAGCAAGTGTGGATGAAACTTTTTCTAGCCGACGCGTCAAGAATTCTATTAAAGACACGGAGGCGAGGATTATGCTTCTCATTTCTTTACTACTAATTTCAGCAGCCAATCTCAATAAAGTAAAACACAAACTACATTATCCATGTTTCCCTGTACCTCCCATGTCACATGCTCCAATCATATATGAGCTACCCATATAACTGTAGAAGTCACCATTTTGTGTCCTCTTTTTTGTTAGATAAGTCCATAAGAACAGAGGGCCTCATTTATGAAAAGTGACGCATCGCTGCGTGAAAACAGCGATGCGTCACTTTTCATTGCGCCCTCCTTGCGACATGCTGGATGCGTCATATTTACAGTATGACGCTTCATGGCGCAAGGAGTTACAGATACGTCAGTATTTCTGACGTTACTGTAGGCGCAGAAATGACGCATTGCTGGAGTGTGTCACAAAAGTGACGCAACTCCAGCAATGGGTCATTACACATGGGCAAGTCCCATGTTAAGTTTGCCTGCGTCAGTCTTACGCCTGCCATGAGGCAGGCGTAAGATATTGACGCATTTGCATCCTAGAAGTGGCGCAGTGAAATCTTATAGATTTCACTGCGCCACTTCTACGACCCTTTCTTGCATCAGAACGCCCCCCTGCATACATTATACCTGGCGCTGGTATAATGTGGCGCAGGGGTTTACAAAGTGATGCATCTACCTAGATGCGTCACTTTGTAAATATGGTGCAACAAGGCGCATTTTTTACACTGCTGGTGCATAACAAAAAGTGATGCAAGGGCTCATAAATAAGCCCCAGAGTATTCCAAAGGGAAACAGGGTAAAAGTCACCAAAGATTCATACAGCCCAAACGTGGACTTAAAACTTCCACTTGATCCAATCACCAACCACAGCCCGCGACTTAACTCTGCAATGGGATTAAAATTGCAGCGAGTCAACACGCCATATATTACTCCTCTCAAGGGAAAGAATTCCAAAGCAGAGTGCACCTCACAGCTGTTCTGGTCATTTGCTGAAATAGAGAGAGATCCCCAAAGTAAAATCTGGCATCATAAATATAAAGCATAGACTTTTGCCAAAAATCATCGAAATAAGACAGAAACAACTCCATTTTTTTCAACATTAGTTATAACAATACACTTTTAACAACTGAATTATAGCTTCAAAGTCAATTGCATCTAAAGTATGGGATAATCCTCGCCTTCGTGTACTTAATAGAATTGGAAATTCTTGATGCGTCAGATAGAAACATTTTCATTCTAAGTCAGGACCGGAGGCTCCGATTATGCTAGTTTAAAGTCGTGTTAACACCACAGATGCCACATCTACAATAGGTTTATAATAGTATTTCTTATATGTAGACTCAGAGATCCAGTTTAACGCACTCATGATGTCTTCTACACGAGAGTCGAGAGCATACGATTTGGATGCCATGGCTCCTCTGGCAGAATGCACCACAAAGACAGAAATGTTGACGCCTGCTTCTGCCAGTAGTCATTTCATCCACCTGGCTAAGGTAGCTGCAGACACTGGTTTGTAGAGTCGTTGTAAGGCAATGAGTAGTTGTCCTCCAGCCTCCTATCTCATATCACAAGTAGCGATTTCATAATCCTACAAGCACCACACAGAATTTACTACTGTTTGGTAAACTTGAATAGGTTACTGTTAGACCTGGCATTTCTTGGCGTGATTACCCCTGACTTTTTGCCTCTACCTCCTCTATTTTTGATGCTGTGAAGGATCACGTGTTATTGGCTTAGATGCTTTTGGCCCTTTGCCACTGCTGATCAGTGTCAAAGTGCAAGTGCTCCCTGTGTAAAGTGTAAGGATAATTGATTGTCCATGATTGGTATGTTTGCCTTACTAGTAAGGTCCCTGGTAAAGTGCACTATGTGTGCCAGGGCTAGTAATGCAAATGCTACTAGTGGGCCTGCAGCACTAATTGTGCCACCCACACCAGTAGCCTTTAAAAAGAGAACTCAGGCCAGCCACTGCAGTGCCTGCACGCAGTTTGTTAAATTGCCATGTTGTCCTGGCAAGTGCACCCACTTGCCAGGCCTTACCCTTTTTATGCACATCAGACGCCCCTATGGTAGGTCCAGGGTACCCCCTGGGCAGGGTGCAGTGTATGTGGAAGGTAGGACATGTACTAAGGTGTGTACCATGTCCTAACAGTGAAATACTCTCCATTTCGTTTTTCACTGTTGCAAGGCCATCTTGCCCATAGGATAGAATGGGGAAGGCTGTGTAATATTTCTCTGGCTATAGGGTTTTTATAGGAAGAATGGCGCTCTGTCGTGTAAGCGTGCAGTGTATTATGATATCGAGTAAGTACGGTGTAACCAGGTAAGGGGAACACCCTATAACCCCTAGTTGTGTGTAGGAATGATCCTACACAGAGCTTCAAAACAAAGGTCCTGGGCACACGTCAAGTGATTAAATGATGAAATGAGTACATTCAATAGAGTACATTTGAAGAAATGTCCAAGTAGTCCAGTTGGAAAGATTCTTTGTCTTTAATCTTTGCTATAGCGAAAAAGGGGGGAACCAGCCAACACGTGTTTCGTCTTGGGGGAAATAGTCCCGCGACTTCTTCAGGGCTGTAATACGAGATGTGTAGTCTTTATAATCGCTCTGCCGGTGATAATTCAATGAAGAAAGTAAAAACTAGGTTGAGTCTTTGGGTGTAAGATGCGTAGAATAATCGAATGATATCAAGTGGTGAAGATCCTAAGTCTGCCCGTGCCGTGGGTGATGAGGAGGGTAAGTAGACCGCTCACCAGGTTAGATCTCAAGCGGGTGCGCTGAGTCTCCCGTGGCAACGGTGTCGTATTCTGTTCCAGAGAGGTAGATCTGGTCATCTGAAGCAAGAGGAGGCCAAAATGATGAAAATCGGCCACCTGGGAGCCGACCTACACCCCCCAGAAGGTAGGCGACCTGTGACCTCCCTGGGGACCAACGACGAAGCGCGTGGGGCTCCGCCGCCAGTCCTAGATGTGCCCTCAGGTCCCGGGGGCTGCCCCACAAGTAGGGGAAGTCAGTGAGCGCCGTCGCGCTCCCCGTGAAATTATTCCAAAGCAGGGTGCCAGGAGCCCACCCTGGCCCCCCAAAGACACTGGTGGGGGCCCGGGACCCCCAAACCCGGGCCCCGGTGATGGTGGTGAGAAGGAGGCGGGCGTGCCGTCGCGCGTTCCCCCTCACGGGCGAAGTCAAGCCGGGGAGCACTGTGGCGATCCCTGTGAAGTGGTCCAGGGGCCCGGGACCCCATCTCCAGGTCCCAACACGAGAAGAAAAGCCGGGGAGCGCCGTTGCGCTCTCCGGGAAGATGTCTGGGGGCCCGGGACCCCATCTCCAGGCCCCGAAGTGATGGTAGAGGTGGGGGGAGTGCTGTCGCACCCCCCCCCGCGGCAGCAGGAAGGCGGGAGGAGTGCCGTCGCACTCCCCCGAAGATTCGCCAGGCTGGGGAAAGCCTTGTGTCTGCCCGTCGGAGCGGGCAGACCAGAAGAGCAGCGCTGGCTCCCGCGGCCACACACAAGGGTGCGGGCCGGACCAGGAGCCAGCTGGAGAGGTGCGAGGGGCCTGGGTGGAACCGGGCCCTGAAAAACAGCCGGAGCAGCTGGGGGTGGACTCCCCGAGCTGCAGGACTCACCTGGGGGTCCGGGTGGACCAGACCCTCCCACGAGGCCAGGACACGGCGTGAGGCCACCGGCAGGGCAGCGCAGCTCTCCCCTAAGCAGCGGGAGAGCCGCTGCTCTAATAGGCATGGGCCAGGAGAAATGCGCCTCATAATGCCCTGCAGAGCCCAAGAAGGCCTGCAAAAGAAACTGGCTTGTTGGTGGCATGTGGTTGCCCCAGGAGGATGGGGTCACCGCCAAATGAGTGAAAAGGTGCACGGGGAGCTGCAGCAGCAACGCAGCCTCCCCCAGCATGAAGAGGAGAAGTCCCTCCATAAGTCTCTGAGAGACTTAGAAGAAACAACCCCTGAAGGGCTCAGCCAGCAATCAACCTTCCCTTGGGCTGGAACTTTTGTTCTACAGCTGAGGGGGTGCCTGAAGGATTGCCTCAATGTGTGGAAGGCTGTGCTGGGGATGTCTGGAGAAGGGCATCCCCTGGAGGTGAAGAGGTGCAATTGCACGAGAAGTGCTTTTACCCAGGTTATTTTTTTAGCGGGACTGAAAGTCACATGTGTAATGTGAAGTACCTTTGTAAGGTGAATTCATAAGCAAAGTGGGGTTATGTTGCCAGACCTTCCTGCTATGGTGTCTGGCTGTATATGCTTAATCCTGTGATTTCAACTGTGATGCCTTTTATGGGCTGTGATTGCAACGCATTACAACTGTTACCAGATATGATAAGTACCTAATTTAAAGTGATGCCCAAACATGTATTCTTGCTGGTGTGTTAGATGAAGAACAACCCAGACTGTTAGCCCCTAAGATGTAGAGGTGTATGCTGTATGTTCAGTACTAGATGCTCAGTCAGAGTTATGTGTCACCAGGGCTGGTGTACCTATTTTTAATGCTTGTTCAGATGATGGGGTGGGGGCGCCACTGGGATGGTGCCAGTTGACAAGGCCCTCGCTCCAGGTTGTATCAACCCACTGCATTAGGGGGCAAGATGATGTGCATACATGGGAGTAATGGTACTAGACCCCACCCTCCTGCGGGAGGGGTGGAAATGTTATGCAATGTCACAAAGTAATTCCAACAGCTTATGTATATTTGTAAATTGGTGCATAGTATTGAGTAGTGTGTGTGTTTAATAAATGTACTCTTCCTTTTATAAAGCAAAGTACAGACTGGACAATAAATTATTGAGTGTTATTTCTGCGTACTGGTAAATGGCGATTACTAGCCCACACCACCTCCCTTGAGTAAGCCTTAGACTGCTTCGCAACGCTACCCTCTGAGAGTCAAGCGCTACAATGGGGTGTTTGGTTCCCAGTGAAGAATAAATGTGGCATGCTATTTGTGCAGGCCTCGCAGATACTGCCTCGTTTTCCAACAGGTATGCTAAACCGGAAGATGCTAGTTATGATAGAAAGTTTATTACCATGCAATGTTGTGCCCCCACGGGATCAACACTCCATGTGTTGCACCAAGCACACCATCTCATCCGAGCTAAAGAATATCTTTTATGGGTGTTATCTGGCCAGGCCTGCCTGATGAAGGATGCAGCTTGTTGCGAAATGCCTTGGGTATGCCATCTTTCCCTGAAACCATCCAAGCCATCATCTTGAGTTGACCTGCTAGATTCAATGGGTGAGGAATACCTTCCGGATCTAGGAGGAGATCAGGCTGAACATAGAGTAGAACTGGAGGCGTACTCGCTAGAGTTAGGGCTACTGGGAACCAAGGTTGCGCTCTAGAGTAAGGAGTCACCAGAATGATATCTGCTCCTTGTCGTCTGATCTGTGACAGGACATGGGGAATCATTAGGAATGGGGGAAAGGCATAGCCTCTGAACTAAGCCCAGTCCTGGATAAATGCATCTCTCGCCTGGGCATCCGGATCTGGGCGCAAGCTCAAAAAATGTGTCAGTTGCCAATTGAGTCATGATGTGAACAGATCTATTTCGCACGGGCCCCACAATCTGTTCAGAGCTTGGAAAACTGAGTGATTCAGTTTCCAGTCGCTGAAATCTCGTAAGTGTCTGAAGTTCCAGCTGGCTATGGTGTTCCTCTTGCGTGGTAGCTACTCCACTGTGAGGGAGATGCAATGATCAAGGGAGAAGTGACAGAAGTCCTTGGCAATCTCTGCTAGTAGACGGGACTTCGTCCTCCCGAGGATGTTGACATAGCGGACTGCTGAGATGTTGTCCATTCTCTGTAAGATACAATAGTCCGTCTTTATCGGGGAGAGACTCCTGATAGCGAAAGAGCCCGCCAGGAGTTCCAGGCAATTTATGTGGAGCCTGAGCTCCGTCTCCGACCACCGACCCCCTGACGACATCGTACTGCACCTCACTCCCTAACCCAACCGGCTGGCATCCAATTTGATGCCTATTTCTGGCGAGGTGCCGAAAATGTCTTGACCATTCCAGGATTCCATGTGGTCCAACCACCATGTTATCTCTGTCCTGGCTTTGCCCATCAGTTCGACTTGTTCTGCGTAAGATAGAATTTTTTGATCACATCGTTAAAAACATTTAAATTCAAATACATTGAAAATACAATAATCTAAAAACACAACTCAAAAGGAGACCATAAAAAGACAATCCACTATGTCTTTAGCATGTTAATTTGGCTATGTACATAGACAGCATAGAGCATGGATCTAAATTCCCTGTCTGTAACTTGATGCTGACTCTTCCAAATTTAACACAACTTCTATTGTGGGCGTCGACGCATTTCAGTGGCACATTCGCAATAGGACCACCTTCTTCAGGACATTAACTTTTTTTCTCCTTTTATTAAAAAGTGATCATATGTCAACCTTGTATCAAACCGGTGCTACTGCACTCAGTTCTAAGTTTTTCAAATCACTGCAACTGATGGTTGAGGTTGGATAATGATTTTCATAAAATCTCTATATCTTTTTCTGCGAATCTTCAATCTGAAAGAGGTTAACTCGGGTAGTTCAATATGCCTCCAAGGTCATGAACCCTTAAGTTAGTGAATCCAAGACCTCACTCCAAAATAATTAGGTCTGTTTAAAACCGAAACTGCCCTTAATCACGTTTCATCTTCCAATCACGTGTATCAATGTTTTCCCGGCATTCCTAACAATAGGGTAATTTGTTCGTGGCTTTTAATTCCAACGAAACTCCATCCCCTAAAGTTTTTCTTCCGCCAGGATCCATGCCTTAATCATTGGTGAGTACTGTATGTGTGGTATATAAGCATGGCAGACTGTTGAGAGTGATTGGTTGAATATATGTCCCATCCAAGGGGAACATTTCTTTTAAATTGATAGTTACTGGGTGCTCCATCCCTTTGGACAAAAGAGCCCCCTATCCTTGATTTCAAGGTTTTTGTGTACCACCTCATTGTTGGCCCGAGGAAGTTGGGGTTGCCAGCCTTGTTGGCATGCAAACTCACACAGCTGCCCCGTGAAGGGACCTTGCCCCTGTACCAGGGCCTTATTCACAAATTGCTGTACACTGCAGTCCAGTGCATCCACCAAATCAAGCTCTAGCTGGTCATCACCTTCTTCATGGTAGTTGTTTGCCTCCGCCTTATAGGGCTCCCATTGTGCCATTCTCTCCACATGCACACTCAATTTACTGGGAGCTGAGAGAGTAAGGGGGGAGTGGAACTAACCCTGCAAGGCCAAGGATTGTGCCTTAATTTAAATGTGGAGGGAGCTGCCTGGGCCAAAAAACCCACTCTAGGCAAAGCCTATGCAAATGTATACAACCCTGCACACATTTGTGAGACTGTCAGGAATAGGCGCTGATTGCATACACCTGCTGGGCATGTCATGTACCTACGCGGGTGGTGGTTACATGAGGCAAAGACTACATCTACCACAAGTCCCAGGGGCAGGAGTCGGACGGCCTTCCCACAGTCGCTATAAAAGCCCCGCCTTATTGCACACAGGTGCTTGTCAATCCCGATCGGCCCTGCTCTCGGAGAGATTCCGAGGAGAAACGCTGTAGGCAAAGGAAGATCCTGTGTGGAGATTCTAATCGCGTGTTCGTGCCTCCGGAGAACAGAAATACCGTTGTACTACTGCCCTACACTGCTGCGCTGGAGCGCGGCCCCTTGTGAAAGATTCACGTCTTGAGTCAGCTTGGAGCGCAAAGGAGTGCGTTTACGAGCCGTTAAGAAGTATTACTTTGTTATCCATTCCCTTGCTGATTTTTCTTCGCCCACTTCACGGAGCACTTCCGGATCCAAGGAGAGGTTCGGCTCCGGTCCAGCTTTCCTTAATTTTGGATTACATTCCGATGATTTTTGTTACTTGAGCAACAGCGCGCTTGGAGTCGTTTGAGAGGCTCGGAGAGCGACGCTGCCTTTTCGGTTGCATTTAGTTTTTAGCCCTGCTGCCTGGAGATCGGAGGATTCCTTTCTGGACACCCACTAAGCTAAGTACTATTACGGTGGGACACAGGGACTAAGGTCTTCATAGGGTTTATTTAATACCACATGTAAGTGTTCCCTAATTCTTTAGAAACTAAATAGCATATACATATGTACTGCAAAATACATAGTACTACATATATGTATGTTTCTCATTTCAGTGATTACGGGGCTAGTCAGCCAGAGTGAAACCTACAACTCTCGGTCAGCTTCCCTGAGGGTGTTTCGCAGCCACATCTTTGTTGTTTCGTTTTTGTTCCCTGTTACTTTTCCCTTTCCCCTGTGGTGGTGTTACCTGTAGAGTGGTATCTGATGGCTCTCAGGTAATTCCATTGGGGGATAGGGTTACTCAGCTTCTCACATCGCTCCCGCTGTATCCGTCATCTAAGGTTAGTGGTCAACCTGCCTGAATCTGACAGATTGACAAGCCCACGAGCAACTATAGCCTGAGCGATGGATACGAACACTGTTCTTACAACAGTGTTAGAAACCTTAACCGCATTGAGGATGGAGGTGGATGCCTTCAGAGGAGAGAGTCTGGAACTGAAGAACGAGATGGGCACCATGAGGCGGGAAGTAGCGGGCCTATCTCGTCAGAACCCGGTTGGGAACAAGGGGGGGTCTTACATCAAAGAGTGGACTCTACCACCTCCACTTAAGTCACATGAACCTGTAACAGGGTGGGGAACCCAGGCTTCCAAAGGGGGTCAGCAAGGCACAGGGGTCTTCCCTCATTCCTCTTTCTCTACACCATCTCAGGCAGGCTCTTCATCCATACAGGTCATACAGCCTTTGCAATTACCCCTTGCCCCTCCTGAACGGTTCTTTGGGGATCCAAAGAAATTTGGGATCTTTCTAGGTCAGTGCAAATTGCATTTCTTATGCAAACCCACCGTATTCCCTAATGACCAAGCCAAGACGGCCTTTGTAATGTCGTACTTGGGAGGTAACGCTGCTAGCTGGTCTTTCCCCCTGATAGAACGAGACGACCCCGTTCTATATGATTTTTCAAACTTCTGTATTGAAATGCGCAGGTTGTTCGATCGAAAGGCACATCACCTGTCGCTAGATAAGGAGCTTCTTTCTCTTAGACAAGGCTCGCAGGACCTGCTTACTTATATAACCTCCTTTAACAGACTATTGGTGGAAACTGACACGCCCAAGCAAGAAAGAGACCCCTTGTTTGAGGTCGGGAGAGAAAGAGGTCTTTCCGGCAGTGGCCAATACCATACAAACTGCAGTAGCCCACATGAATGTTTGCGTTTCATTGGACTTGTCCAATGGGACATCTGTGGTGGTTCATGCCCTACTGGATTCTGGGGCCACGGGCAATTTTATTGACCAGCAGTATGCCCAGGAACTTAGTATTCCTTGTGAACGAAAAGAGACACCAGAAAAAGTAAAGGCAGTGGACGGCACTGCCCTAACATCAGGCCCTGTATGTTTTCACACACGGCCCATGCTGATGCAAGTCGGAGTGAGCCATTTTGAGTACTTACAGTTTGACTTGATCGACGCCCCCCACTTCAAGCTCATACTGGGAATGCCTTGGTTAACGCTTCATGACCCCTTGGTGCAATGGGCAGCACGTACCGTCTCTTTGACTTCTTCCTTTTGCCAGGAACACTGCATAAAAGATAAAGTTAGGATCACCAACATCGAGACTAGTCCTGCGGGTCAGCTCGCTAGTGCTTATAATGAACGGTTCGTGTGTTGTGCCTCTATCTTACCAGATGTGTACGAACGTTTCCATGCCATCTTTGATGAACAGAAGGCAGGAAGGCTACCCCCTCATAGGGCCTATGATTGTGTAATCGAATTGGAGGCAGGAGCCAGTATACCGTGCAGCAGGATATACGCCCTCACAGAGGCTGAAACGACTTATCTGCAGCAGTACCTAGATGAGATGTTATCTTCTGGGTACATTCGTCCTTCTTCTTCTCCCGCCTCCTCCCCGATCTTTTTCATCCCTAAGAAGGAGGGTGGCTTAAGGGCCTGCATCGACTATCGAGCGATCAATAGAGTGACCATCAAGAATCGGTATCCTCTACCCTTGATCCCCGTTCTGTTGGACCAGTTAAAAACAGCTAAAGTGTTCACCAAACTAGATCTCCGGGGGGCCTATCACTTGGTGCGAGTGCGGCGAGGAGACGAGTGGAAGACTGCCTTCAGGACCAAATTTGGGTTGTTTGAGTATAGGGTTATGCCCTTCGGTCTCTGCAACGCCCCCGCAGCCTTCCAGTTCTTCATGGATGAAGTATTGACTGGACTATTGGATGTATCGTTTATATTGACGATATCTTGGTTTATTCTGCTTCCTTGGAAGAACACGTTAAGCACGTTTCTGCGGTACTGGAACGCTTACAGAAATTTGCACTCTACGCCAAGCTGGAGAAGTGCTTATTCCACGCCTCGGAGGTAGAGTTTTTGGGATATGTCATAGGGCCTGGTGGGTTATGTATGGACGATAAGAAAATACGAGCCATCATCCAGTGGGAATCCCCTTCCAGCGTAAAGGCCTTGCAGAGCTTTCTAGGCTTTGCAAATTTCTATCGACGCTTTATTAAGAATTTCTCCAGCATAATACAACCCCTAACTTATCTTTTATGGAAAGGAGCATCCTTCCTCTGGACTGCTTCTGCTGAACTGGCTTTTCAGACCTTAAAGAAATGCTTCACGACAGCACCTGTGTTGCAACATCCCGACGTTACTCGTCCGTTTGTGGTAGAAACGGATGCGTCTCATTACGCGATTGGGGGCGTTCTATCTCAAAGACACCCTGATACAGGTCAATTGCATCCAGTTGCCTTTTTCTCCAAGAAATTATCATCCTGTGAGGTTAATTACAGCATTACGGACAAAGAACTCTTGGCAATAAAAAGGGGCTGTGAGGAATGGAGGCATTACTTGTTGGGGGCTAGGCACACAGTCGAAATCTATACAGATCATCGGAATCTGCTGTTTCTGAAGACAGCCAGAGCCTTAACGCCCAGACAGCTCCGTTGGTCGTTATTCTTCTCTGATTACGACTTCGTGATCAAGTATCGCCCAGGACCACAAAACGGAAAAGCAGATGCTCTGTCAAGACCACATCTCCCCCTCGAAACTAGTAAAGTACCTGTTGAGGAACATCCAGTCATCCTGCAGAACGCCTCCTTTCCAGTGGAACAGCGGGCATCAGCGACTACGAACGACTTTATAGAGGAGGTGAGAAAACAAACCACAGGGACAGACGAGCTAGCTTGGGTGGCCCAAGACCCACAACACCGTTCTTCCCTACAACACCTCTTGTATCAAGATAAAAGGCTATACATACCAACTGAGCCGTTACGACAACAAGCTCTGCGATGGGTTCATGATTCCACATTGGGTGGCCATTTAGGAATACTAAAGACCACACAGGCGATGAAACGACACTTCTGGTGGGCAACTCTACGAACGGATACAGCTAAATACGTATCGGAATGTGCCGTTTGTACGCAGGGAAAGGCACAACACAAGAGACCAAGTGGACTGCTTCAACCCATCCCTATCCCTCCGGCTCCTTGGCACACACTGTCTATGGACTTCATAGTAGACATGCATCCTAGTTTGGGTAACAACACCATTCTGGTCGTCATAGACCATTTAACCAAGATGGGTCACTTCATCGCCATGAAGAAACTGCCCACCGCTGTAGAATTGGCCCAAACATTCCTGCAGCACATAGTGCGTACACATGGGATCCCAGCGGTTATCATTACCGACAGAGGAACACAATTTACATCACGGTTCTGGAAGGCGTTGTGTGAGGTGATGAAGATCGAAGCCCGTCTTTCCACTAGCTACCATCCGCAGACTGACGGTAAGACAGAGAGGCTGAACCAAACTCTAGAACAATATCTCAGGTGCTTCACGTTACTACATGAGGAAGAATGGAGCAGGCTTCTGTGGATGGCTGAATTTGCGTATAACAACGCAGAGCACTCCTCTCTGGGTTGTTCCCCTTCTTTTGTCTAACAGGTTACCACCCGAACATGTTACCTTTTGAGTGGCCTGTACATACCAAACACCCTAACATTCAAGAACACCATGCACAACTGAGAGTAGTACTGCAGACTGCAAGGAAGCAACTAGCTACTGCACAAACGCATGACAAACACTACGCTGATAGAAAGCGATCCTCAGGGCCCTCCTATAGCATAGGTGTTAGAAATGGGATCTCTAGTTGGCAAGGGCTTGCACCTTTGTCCAAGTAGGGACCCTTCTTCCTAGTCAGGGTAAGGGTTGTTACACTCGTGAAGTAACCCCTGCTCACCCTCGTGGTAGCTTGGCACGAGCAGTCAGGCTTAATTCAGAGGCAGTGTGTAAAGCATTTGCACATAACCAACAGTAATACAGTGTAAGCACTACAAACGGACACCACACCAGTTTAGAAAAATAACCAATTTTTATATACTCAAGACAAGACCAATTACGACAAAAATCCACAATACTATACTTTACGAATGAATACTTGATACGTTAACTTCTTCTTTGCAGGAATAGCACAAAAGCAAAGTTCAGTACGAGTCGGTAGCTCCGTCCGAGCCTACCGTGATGCTGAAAACCCCAGAGTCTAACAGTTCCAGCCGACCGCGTCGATACGGGCCAGCAGAGTCATGAACAGACTCGGTTACAGTACCTTTCTCGTTGTGGCAGGTACGGAGTGTACGAGCCGGTCGGCGTTCATCGCGGTTGCGGTGCAAGACGGAGCGATGCAAGGTGCGGTGTCCCTCGATGCGGTGCAGGCAGCGGCTCGATGAGCGTCGTGCAGACGGAGTCGGTGAGTCCAAGGCGTGCGATGCAGGGTGAGACGATGCTCGATGCGGTGCTGACAGGTTGCGATGCAGGCGACCAAGCCGGAGTGCGGGAGCTGGCGTCGGACAGCGGTGCGAGTCGGAGCGGTGCGTCGCAGACGTGCGAGCGGTGCCCCAAATGCGGTGCGGTCACGACTCTTGAGCCAGTTGCAGCGACCGCGTCGGTCGGGTCCGGTTGGTTCAGTGAAGCGATGCGATGCGAACTGCGGTGCCCACAGGTCACGGTGCAAGCAGCGGCTCGATGTTGGCGGCGTCGGACGTCGCCCACGGTGAGACCAGGGTTGCGATGCGAAGCGGGGCGATGCGGTCTGCGGTGCAAACAGGTCACCGGCCAGGGATGGATTCGGTTGACGGAGTCGGTTGCAGGTCCCTTCCTCTGTGGCAACTGAAACAGCGTTCCAGCAGCGGTACCCAGAGGCTTGTGAAGTCTTTGCAGTCCCTGAGACTTCTTAACAGGAGGCCAGCTCGGTTTCTGGCCCTTGGAGATACTCAGCACAAGTTCGTAGAAAGTTCAGTCCAGTCCTTTCACTGCCCAAGACAGAAGCAGCAACTGCAGGCCAACCCAACAAAGCAACAACACAGCAAAGGGGCAGTACTCCTCCTGGCAGCTCTTCCAGCTCTTCGTCTTGGCAGGTTCCTTGATTCCAGCGAGATCTAAATTCATGGGGTCAGGGCCCCAATATTTATATCCCAAATTCCTTTGTTCTCTGAAGGCAGAGAGGCCTTTGCCTAGTCCAAACCAGTTCTGGAGCACTTTGTTGACAAGTCTCCGTCCCTTCTTTCAGTGAGTAGGCCAGGGACATCAGACGCACCACAGGAGGTGGAGCCAGCATTGTGGAGGGAAGGCACTGTCCTATTCAGGGCCCAGGTGCGACCCCTCCCACCCATCTACAGGTCGATCTGGCTATTCAGCCCTGCGCTGACTCACCCTGTCTCCTGGCATCCCCCAGCCCCTGTCACTCACATTCCAGACAAGGAATACACAATCTCGCAGAGGCAGGCTTGGATGGTTAGACAAGAAAATACCCACTTTCTAAAAGTGGTATTTTCAAACCCAGAATGTTAAAACCAACCTTACTAAAAGCTGCATTTTATCATTCTGAGTCCAGGCATACTAAACTCGAATTTCTACCATGTTCCCGGGGTCAGTTAGGATTATAAGCTGTAATAATCAAAACTGCCCGTTCTGGCCTAAGGGGAACAGGTAGCCTTGCAATAGTGAAAACGAACTAGGCTGTAGTTCACTATCAGGACATGCCGCACACACCCGGGCATGTCCTACCTTTCGCGTACAACGCACCCTGCCCACAGGGGTACCTTGGGCCTACCTTAGGGGTGACTAACATGTAGCAAAGGGAAGGTTTAGGGATTTGCAAGTGTGTGCACTTGCCAAGTCGACATGGCAGCCCCAGGCTGCGCACAGGCTCTGCGGTGGCAGGCCCGAGTTACACTTTACGGGCTGTTTGCGTGGGTGGCACAATCCAGTGCTGCAGCCCACCAACAGCATTTGGTCTATAGGCCCTGGCACTCGCAGTGCACTTTACAAGGGACTGACACATAAACCAAATAGGCCAATCATGGAAACACCAATCCATAACACATTTTATACAGGAGCACTTGCACTTTCCCACTGGACCGCAGTGAGGAAAGTGCGCAGAATCATCACACCAGCAAAACCAGAGTCAAAACCGGGAGGTCAGAAAGCAAAAAGTCAGGGGAAACACGCCAAAAGATGCCAAGTCTAACACATGTCCCCTCCAGCTGAAAGTAGGGAGAACTACCCAACCCCATTGGAGTTCTCTTCACTAAGGCGGAAGAACCTGGACAGACCATCTGCGTTGGCGTGTTCTGTACCAGGACGGTGTTCCACCGTAAAGTCCATTCCCTGTAGGGAGATGGACCACCTCAGCAGTTTTGGATTCTCGCCCCTCATTTGCATCAACCATCTGAGGGGCCTGTGGTCTGTCTGAACCCGGAAGTGAGTCCCAAACAGGTATGGTCTCAACTTCTTCAGTGCCCAGACCACAGCAAAAGCTTCCCTTTCTATGGCACTCCACCTCTGTTCCCTGGGAAGTAGTCTCCTGCTAAGGAAGACTACAGGCTGATCCAGGCCCTCTTCGTTCAGTTGTGAGAGCACCGCTCCCACACCATGCTCTGAAGCGTCAGTCTGCACGACGAATTCCTTGGAGAAGTCAGGTGCCTTGAGCACGGGCGCCGTGCACATGGCTGCCTTCAGGGCATCAAAAGCTTTCTGGCAGGACTCAGTCCAGATCACTTTCCTGGGCTGCCTCTTAGAGGTCAGCTCTGTTAAGGGGGCAACGATGGTGCCATAGCCCTTAACAAATCTCCTATAGTAACCGGTGAGACCTAAGAAGGCTCTCACCTCTGTCTGGGTCTTGGGGGCTCCCAAGCCAGAATGGTGTCAATCTTGGGTTGTAGGGCGCCACCTGGCCGCTTCCTACCTGGTGTCCCAAGTACACCACAGAACCCTGCCCGATCTGGCACTTACTGGCCTTGATCGTGAGGCCTGCACCTTGCAGAGCCCTCAACACTTTCTCAAGGTGCTGTAAATGTTCTTCCCAGCTGGAACTGAACACAGCAATGTCATCCAGGTAGGCGGCACTGAAATCCTCCAGCCCAGCCAACACCTGATTGACCAACCTCTGAAAGGTGGCAGGGGCATTCTTCAACCCAAAGGGAATCACCCGGAATTGGTAATGACCTTCGGGGGTTGAGAATGCTGATCTCTCCTTGGCCCCATCGGTTAAGGCAATCTGCCAGTACCCAGACGTCAAATCAAACGTGCTGAGGAACCGGGCAGCTCCCAACCGATCAATGAGCTCATCAGCTCTGGGGATGGGGTGCGCGTCAGTCCTGGTGACGGCATTGAGCCCACGGTAGTCCACACAAAACCGGAGTTCTGGAGTGGCACCGGGCGCCGCAGCCTTTGGGACCAAGACCACTGGGCTGGCCCAAGGACTGTGGGAGGGCTCAATCACCCCTAACGCCAACATCTTAGAGACCTCCTCCTTGATGCTGGCTCTGACCCGGTCAGTCAACCTGTAAATCTTGTGCTTCACAGGATGGCTGTCACCGGTGTCCATGTCATGGGTACACCAGTGAGTAACACCGGGGGTCAGAGAGAACAGCGGGGCGAACTGTCCCAACAACTGGCGACAGCCCCCTGCTGCTCCTGAGTCAGAGTAGGGGAGAGGATCACACCCTCTACTGACCCATCATGCTCCTTGGTAGACAGGAGGTCAGGAGAGGCTCGCTCTCCTCTTCCACCCCATCATCTGTCGCCAAGAGCATACTCACTTCGGACCTCTCGAAGTGGGGCTTGAGGCGGTTCACGTGAAGGACCCTCAAAGGGTTCCTTGGAGCCTGCAAATCCACCAGGTAGGTGACGTCACTTTTGCGCTCCTTTACCTCATATGGCCCAGTCCACTTGTCCTGCAAGGCACAAGGTGCCACTGGGGCCATTACCCACACTTTTTGCCCAGGTTGAAATTCGACCAGAGTGGCGTTCTGGTCATACCATCTCTTCATTTCTTCCTGGCTTGCTTCTAGGTTCGCCTGAGCGAGTTTCCTGAAGCGGGCAGTTTGGTTTCTAAAGGCCAGCATGTAGCTAAATACATCCTGGGGAGTTTTCCTGGGAGCCGCCTCCCAGCCTTCCTTAACCAAACTCAGAGGTCCTCTGACAGGGTGGCCATACAGGAGCTCAAAGGGGCTGTACCCAAGAGACTTCTGAGGCACCTCCCTGTACGCAAAGAGTAGGCATGGCAAGAGGACGTCCCACTTACGCCTCATGGGTTCTGTTAGACCCTTGATCATGCCTTTCAAGGTCTGGTTGAATCTCTCCACCAGACCGTTTCCTTGTGGGTGGTAAGGAGTGGTGAACTTGTAGGTTACCCCACACTCCTTCCACAGGGATGTCATATACTTCGATATGAAATTGGTCCCCCTATCAGAAACCACCTCTCTGGGGAATCCCACACGGGAAAAGATCCCCATTAACGCCCGGCCCACCACTGGCGCCGTCGTTGTCCTGAGAGGGATTGCCTCCGGGTACCGGGTGGCATGGTCCACCAAGACCAGGATGTACCTGTTGCCCATGGCTGTCTTGGGATCCAGTGGCCCCACAATATCCATCCCTACCCTTTCAAAGGGTGTTCCAACAACCGGAAAAGGTTGGAGAGGAGCTTTGACCTTCCTCCCACTCTTACCACTTGCCTGGCAAGTTTGGCAAGACCTGCAGTGTGCATCTGACTGCCTTCGCATTTGGGGCCAAAAGAAGTGGGTGACAAGCCTGTCAAAGGTCTTGTCCTGCCCCAAATGTCCTGCCAAAGGCACGTCATGAGCCAGACCCAGTAGGAAGGTCCTGAAGCGCTGGGGTACCACCAGCACACGGGCTGACCCAGGCTCAGCAACCTTAGGCTCACTGTATAGGAGACCACTCTCCCAGTAGATCAGATGTGACCCGGACTGATTACCAGCTGCCTGGTCTGCAGCCTGCCGCCGCAGACCCTCCAGAGTAGGGCACTCGTTCTGCTCCCTGCAGAACTCCTCCCTGGTGGGACCCCCTTCTTGCTGCCAATGGGTCAGCTCAGAGATGTCTCCCAGTTCGGCTACCTGCTCCCCTGTAGGCACCGGGCGTCCCCTCGAGGTCCGCCTCCTCCCGGTCCGTGGGAACTTCGGGGGCCGGTTTCCCGCGCCCCTGCCCTTTCTCTTGGCAGGGACTTGGGCCACTGTTTCAGGCTCCAAGTCCTCTTGATCACCCTTTCTGGCCGCCATTGACCGAGTAGACACGCATGCCCACTCTGGCAACCCAAGCATCTCCAAGTGAGACCTGAGCTCAACCTCCTTCCATAAGGACTGCTCCAGGTTGTTTCCTAGCAGACAATCTACAGGCATGGTAGGGCTCACAACCACCCTCAAGGGACCTGAGACCCCCCATTCAAAGGGAACCTGCGCCACCATACACTGGCGCTCTGAGTTGTCGACAGCAACTACTTGGTGGAATGCTCCTGGGACTACTTGCTTCTCAGACACCAGGTGACACCGGACTGAGGTCACACTGGCTCCAGTATCTCTGAGAGCCTCTACCCTGTTCCCATTAATGGTCACCCAGGTGCTATATTTCTTTGTGTTAGGGGGCACCTGGTTTCCTGGGACCATCTCACTGTCCCCGAGTGAGACAAGGGTCATTTCTGCGGGATCCCCACCCTCCTGTGGGCACCCCTCCTCCCCAAGCGCTACACTAGCCAACACTTTGGATTGTCCACCGGTGGGTGGCTGTGTCCCCTTCGGGCACTTGGGGTCCCCCTTAAAGTGACCTACCTGGTCACATGCATAACACTTGCGGGGGCCGGTCTCAACAGGCTTCCCTGTAGAGACCCCTTTCTTCTTATCACCGGGGGGCTGGGAACCTTTACCCTGGGTACTAGTTTGGGGCCCTTTAGAGAACTCCTGTGCTTTACCCTTGTCCCCCCACCTTTCTGCTGGGGACCCTGCCCACCTTTGGCTGAGTCTCCCCAAACGCTTTCTTGTGGACCCTGGTACTCACCCAGCGGTCCGCTTCCATAGCAAGCTTCCTGGGGTCAGTTAGCTTACTATCAACTAGGTGCTGGCGCAGATCTGCAAAACATAGACTAGACAAGTGCTCCCATGCAATCAAGTTGTAGAGCCCCTGAAAATCTGTTACACTACTGCCCTTCACCCAACCATCCAGAGACCTGCAGAACACATCCACACATTCCAACCAAGTGTTGACATCAGACTTCTTACTGGACCTGAACTGATCCCTGTACTTTTCAGGAGTAAGACCATACTTCGTGAGAAGGGCATCCTTCATGTCAGCATAGGTGAGGTGATACCCCTTACCCAAAGCTATCAGAGCATCCCTTGCTTCTTCCGGGAAAAGTGGCCACAATCCTGCTCCCCAATTCTCCTCAGGGACCCCATTCATGTGTATGGCTGCCTCATAACCCTGGAACCACCTTTGTATGTCATCCCCCTTCTTGAACTCCTTGCCTACGTTCTTGGGAATGTGCACAATCCTGTCTGCCTTTCTGGACGAATTGCTGCCACCATCTGAGCCTGACTTACTCCTAAGTTCTAGCTCCTTTAGTTCTCTCTCATGCTCTAAGAGCATCTTCCTCTCCTCTATGGCCAATCTCTTCTCCTCCCGCTCACTCTCCAGCCTGAGCTTCTGCAGCTCAAACTGCCTTGCCTCCCGCCTGTCCTCCAGCTCCTCTGGGGACAGACTGCTGCTGCCTGACCTGGCGGGTTCCCCCTACCCAAAAGCACATCCACCCTGGAAATAGGCTCCTCCGCCTCCTCACTGAGATCACCAGGCTGCCCATTGGCATGTCTGGCTGCTACCCAGGCCCTCAGCGCCTTCTGTAGCTCCTCCTTCCTTGTGAGGCCTTTAATTTGGACTTTCAGGTTTTTACAAATCGCTCGTAACTCCTTTACGGCGTAGGATTCCAACCTGTCCTCCTCAAAGATAACTTCCAGAGATGCAACGGATGATGCAATTGATTCAGGCATGACAAAAGTCGTGAGTTGAAACTGGCAAGATCAAAAATAGGCCAAAAGAAAAAGAACCAGTATGTGGTACGTAATGGTCTGCGATATGGTAGTAGTGCACACCAATCACTGTAAGTCAAGTGCAAACGCAAGTCCTATCCTCACCGCTGACAACCAATGTTAGAAATGGGATCTCTAGTTGGCAAGGGCTTGCACCTTTGTCCAAGTAGGGACCCTTCTTCCTAGTCAGGGTAAGGGTTGTTACACTCGTGAAGTAACCCCTGCTCACCCTCGTGGTAGCTTGGCACGAGCAGTCAGGCTTAATTCAGAGGCAGTGTGTAAAGCATTTGCACATAACCAACAGTAATACAGTGTAAGCACTACAAACGGACACCACACCAGTTTAGAAAAATAACCAATTTTTTATATACTCAAGACAAGACCAATTACGACAAAAATCCACAATACTATACTTTACGAATGAATACTTGATACGTTAACTTCTTCTTTGCAGGAATAGCACAAAAGCAAAGTTCGTACGAGTCGGTAGCTCCGTCCGAGCCTACCGTGATGCTGAAAACCCCAGAGTCTAACAGTTCCAGCCGACCGCGTCGATACGGGCCAGCAGAGTCATGAACAGACTCGGTTACAGTACCTTTCTCGTTGTGGCAGGTACGGAGTGTACGAGCCGGTCGGCGTTCGTCGCGGTTGCGGTGCAAGACGGAGCGATGCAAGGTGCGGTGTCCCTCGATGCGGTGCAGGCAGCGGCTCGATGAGCGTCGTGCAGACGGAGTCGGTGAGTCCAAGGCGTGCGATGCAGGGTGAGACGATGCTCGATGCGGTGCTGACAGGTTGCGATGCAGGCGACCAAGCCGGAGTGCGGGAGCTGGCGTCGGACAGCGGTGCGAGTCGGAGCGGTGCGTCGCAGACGTGCGAGCGGTGCCCCAAATGCGGTGCGGTCACGACTCTTGAGCCAGTTGCAGCGACCGCGTCGGTCGGGTCCGGTTGGTTCAGTGAAGCGATGCGATGCGAACTGCGGTGCCCACAGGTCACGGTGCAAGCAGCGGCTCGATGTTGGCGGCGTCGGACGTCGCCACGGTGAGACCAGGGTTGCGATGCGCGAAGCGGGGCGATGCGGTCTGCGGTGCAAACAGGTCACCGGCCAGGGATGGATTCGGTTGACGGAGTCGGTTGCAGGTCCCTTCCTCTGTGGCAACTGAAACAGCGTTCCAGCAGCGGTACCCAGAGGCTTGTGAAGTCTTTGCAGTCCCTGAGACTTCTTAACAGGAGGCCAGCTCGGTTTCTGGCCCTTGGAGATACTCAGCACAAGTTCGTAGAAAGTTCAGTCAAGTCCTTTCAATGCCCAAGACAGAAGCAGCAACTGCAGGCCAACCCAACAAAGCAACAACACAGCAAAGGGGCAGTACTCCTCCTGGCAGCTCTTCCAGCTCTTCGTCTTGGCAGGTTCCTTGATTCCAGCGAGATCTAAATTCATGGGGTCAGGGCCCCAATATTTATATCCCAAATTCCTTTGTTCTCTGAAGGCAGAGAGGCCTTTGCCTAGTCCAAACCAGTTCTGGAGCACTTTGTTGACAAGTCTCCGTCCCTTCTTTCAGTGAGTAGGCCAGGGACATCAGACGCACCACAGGAGGTGGAGCCAGCATTGTGGAGGGAAGGCACTGTCCTATTCAGGGCCCAGGTGCGACCCCTCCCACCCATCTACAGGTCGATCTGGCTATTCAGCCCTGCGCTGACTCACCCTGTCTCCTGGCATCCCCCAGCCCCTGTCACTCACATTCCAGACAAGGAATACACAATCTCGCAGAGGCAGGCTTGGATGGTTAGACAAGAAAATACCCACTTTCTAAAAGTGGTATTTTCAAACCCAGAATGTTAAAACCAACCTTACTAAAAGCTGCATTTTATCATTCTGAGTCCAGGCATACTAAACTCGAATTTCTACCATGTTCCCGGGGTCAGTTAGGATTATAAGCTGTAATAATCAAAACTGCCCGTTCTGGCCTAAGGGGAACAGGTAGCCTTGCAATAGTGAAAAACGAACTAGGCTGTAGTTCACTATCAGGACATGCCGCACACACCCGGGCATGTCCTACCTTTCGCGTACAACGCACCCTGCCCACAGGGGTACCTTGGGCCTACCTTAGGGGTGACTAACATGTAGCAAAGGGAAGGTTTAGGGACTTGCAAGTGTGTGCACTTGCCAAGTCGACATGGCAGCCCCAGGCTGCGCACAGGCTCTGCGGTGGCAGGCCCGAGTTACACTTTACGGGCTGTTTGCGTGGGTGGCACAATCCAGTGCTGCAGCCCACCAACAGCATTTGGTCTATAGGCCCTGGCACTCGCAGTGCACTTTACAAGGGACTGACACATAAACCAAATAGGCCAATCATGGAAACACCAATCCATAACACATTTTATACAGGAGCACTTGCACTTTCCCACTGGACCGCAGTGAGGAAAGTGCGCAGAATCATCACACCAGCAAAACCAGAGTCAAAACCGGGAGGTCAGAAAGCAAAAAGTCAGGGGAAACACGCCAAAAGATGCCAAGTCTAACAATAGGTGATAAAGTGTGGCTGGATACGAAACACCTGAAACTGAAAGGGAACACACGCCTAAAACCTAAATTTGTGGGCCCCTATCCCATTATTAGCATAGTGAATCCTGTGGCGATGAGACTGTCACTCCCATCCTCCTGGCACATCCATCCTGTGTTTCATGTGTCCCTGTTATGGCCCTGCCTCCCTCACACTAGATTACTCCCGAAACCACAGCCCCTAGATGTAGATGGTGAGGAAGTGTATGAGGTCAGAGAAGTGCTCGATTCCAAACACATTAGAGGGAGGGTGCATTACCTCATCGATTGGAAGGGATACGGTCCTGAGGACCGATCGTGGGAACCGGCTTCTAATCTTCATTGCTCTGGTTTGCTTAGACGCTATCATATAAAAAACCCTTCTAAACCTGGCGGACCGTCGGGGCGCCGGTCGTTGAGAGGGGGTTCTGTCAGGAATAGGCGCTGATTGCATACACCTGCTGGGCATGTCATGTACCTACACGGGTGGTGGTTACATGAGGCAAAGACTACATCTACCACAAGTCCCAGGGGCAGGAGTCGGACGGCCTTCCCACAGTCGCTATAAAAGCCCCGCCTTATTGCACACAGGTGCTTGTCAATCCCGATCGGCCCTGCTCTCGGAGAGATTCCGAGGAGAAACGCTGTAGGCAAAGGAAGATCCTGTGTGGAGATTCTAATCGCGTGTTCGTGCCTCCGGAGAACAGAAATACCGTTGTACTACTGCCCTACACTGCTGCGCTGGAGCGCGGCCCCTTGTGAAAGATTCACGTCTTGAGTCAGCTTGGAGCGCAAAGGAGTGCGTTTACGAGCCGTTAAGAAGTATTACTTTGTTATCCATTCCCTTGCTGATTTTTCTTCGCCCACTTCACGGAGCACTTCCGGATCCAAGGAGAGGTTCGGCTCCGGTCCAGCTTTCCTTAATTTTGGATTACATTCCGATGATTTTTGTTACTTGAGCAACAGCGCGCTTGGAGTCGTTTGAGAGGCTCGGAGAGCGACGCTGCCTTTTCGGTTGCATTTAGTTTTCAGCCCTGCTGCCTGGAGATCGGAGGATTCCTTTCTGGACACCCACTAAGCTAAGTACTATTACGGTGGGACACAGGGACTAAGGTCTTCATAGGGTTTATTTAATACCACATGTAAGTGTTCCCTAATTCTTTAGAAACTAAATAGCATATACATATGTACTGCAAAATACATAGTACTACATATATGTATGTTTCTCATTTCAGTGATTACGGGGCTAGTCAGCCAGAGTGAAACCTACAACTCTCGGTCAGCTTCCCTGAGGGTGTTTCGCAGCCACATCTTTGTTGTTTCGTTTTTGTTCCCTGTTACTTTTCCCTTTCCCCTGTGGTGGTGTTACCTGTAGAGTGGTATCTGATGGCTCTCAGGTAATTCCATTGGGGGATAGGGTTACTCAGCTTCTCACATCGCTCCCGCTGTATCCGTCATCTAAGGTTAGTGGTCAACCTGCCTGAATCTGACAGAGACAGGGCGTAGGGGGAGCATTCACCCCTGCCACCACATACAAAGCCGGGTCACGTTATGTGTAGAAAAAGCCAGCAAACGCTCTGATCAATATCGCTGAGTGTTGCGTTCAATTTCTTCACATGCGCGTTGTGTGGTCCTTGTTCGCAAGTAAAAGAGAACTGCGCACATCAGCGAGATATGTGATGTCCGCTCCCCGCTCCACTGAGGCAGCAAGCAGCGGCAGAGTCCGGCCGCTGTAAGTGTTCAGAAAATGAAGACGGAGTCCCAGCGCTGTAGCGCATGCAGTGGGTGATTGGTCACCTTACCACTCCTGCCCTCATAGAACCAAAACTCGTATAAAGCATGACATTCACAGCAAATAGTGGTATGAAATACCTATAATTATGGCATAACAAGCATATAGAAAAGAAACATTCTAAGCAATAGAGATATGAGATATCTATAATTACGTCAGTACAAGCATAAAGAATTAAACTACACTTATCTGGCTGTTAAGCAGCAAAGAAAGAGGACACAAAGGTGACTTCTACAGTTATCTGGGTAGCTCATATATGATTGGAGCATGTGACATGGGAGGTACAGGAAAACATGGGTAATGTAGTAAAGAAATGAGAAGCATAAACAGAGCCTCCGGTCATGACATAGAATTTGTGGCATGTAAAAACAAAATGACATAGAAAGAATAGAGAGGTGGGCACACTCCTTCCAACACCAGCTGGGAAATTCGATTTTTATATTCTTTTCTATTTTTTTCTATTTTACCCAAATGAAAGATGCCCTTTTGTAAATCACCCCCTAGCAGTGTTTGGGAGATTTGTGGCCTTTTTAGTCAAGCCAATGCATGTCAGACATTGGTGACATGCTGTGGCATGTGGAAGGGGGCAAGGTTTGATAGGAAAGAAATCCCTTAATTTGTGGAATGAGACTTTGGGAATGGTTGTGTAAGAAAAAGAAATGCATGGGGCAAGAGCCAGAGTGAAAGAAAGGAAGGGCTATTTGTGTTTAAAATATGAAAATCAAGAGTGGATTTGTGGCATGTAAAAGCAAAACAACATGGAAATGGAAGAAGGACCAGCATACTCTTTCCATGACAAAAAGGCTATGGGCAGCAGATAATTCCACAGAACAGATGGTACAGTGGTAGCTAACATGGGTTATCATTGCTTTTTGACCAGGGTTCAAACCCCAGCTGGGGAAAATCGATTTTTATATTCTTTTCCATTTTTTTTTCTAATTTAAACAAATGAAAGCTGTCCCTTTGTAAATCACACCCTAGCAGTGTATGGGAGATTTGGGGCCTCTTTTGTCAAGCCAATGCATGTCAGACATTGGTGACATGCTGTGGCATGTGGAAGGGGGCAAGGTTTGCTATGAAAGAAATACCTTATTTTGTGGAATGAGAATTTGGGGATGATTGTGTAAGAAAAAGAAATGCATGGGGCAAGTGCCAGAGTGAAAGAAAGGAAGGGCTATTTGTGTTTAAAATATGAAAATCAAGAGTGGATTTGTGGCATGTAAAAGCAAAACAACATGGAAATAGAAGAAGGACCAGCACACTCTTTCCATGACAAAAGGGCTATGGGCAGCAGATCTATTCAGCAGCTCTGATGGTACAGTGGTAGCTAACATGGGCTATCATTGCTTTTGACCAGGGTTCAAACTCCAGCTGGGGAAAATAGATTTTATATTCATTTCCATTTTTTTTCTAATTTACACAAATGAAAGCTGTCCCTTTGTAAATCACCCCCTAGAAGTGTATGAGAGATTTGGGGCCTCTCTAGTCAAGCAAATGCATGTCAGACATTGGTGACATGATGTGGCATGTGGAAGGGGGGCAAGGTTTGCTATGAAAGAAATCCCTTATTTTGTGGAATGAGAATTTGGGGATGATTGGGTAAGAAAAAGAAATGCATGGGGCAAGAGCCAGAGTGAAAGAAAGGAAGGGCTATTTGTGTTTAAAATATGAAAATCAAGAGTGGATTTATGGCATGTAAAAGCAAAACAACATGGAAATAGAAGAAGGACCAGCACACTCTTTCCATGACAGAAGGGCTATGGGCAGCAAACACATTCCACAGAACAGATGGTTCAGTGGTAGCTAACATGGGCTATCATTGCTTTTTGACCAGGGTTCAAACCCCAGCTGGGGAAAATCGATTTTTATATTCTTTTCCATTTTTTTTTCTAATTTAAACAAATGAAAGCTGTCCCTTTGTAAATCACACCCTAGCAGTGTATGGGAGATTTGGGGCCTCTTTTGTCAAGCCAATGCATGTCAGACATTGGTGACATGCTGTGGCATGTGGAAGGGGGCAAGGTTTGCTATGAAAGAAATACCTTATTTTGTGGAATGAGAATTTGGGGATGATTGTGTAAGAAAAAGAAATGCATGGGGCAAGTGCCAGAGTGAAAGAAAGGAAGGGCTATTTGTGTTTAAAATATGAAAATCAAGAGTGGATTTGTGGCATGTAAAAGCAAAACAACATGGAAATAGAAGAAGGACAGGCACAATTTCCTCATGACAAAAAGGCCTTGGGCAAAGAAAGGTTCAGCAAAATAGATGGTACAGTGGCAGTTCACTGGAGCTCTAAGTGCTTTTTGACCAGGGTTCAAACCCCAGCTGGGGAAAATAGATTTTTTTACATTTTTTTTCTAATTTCCACAAATGAAAGCTGTGCCTTTGTAAATCACCCCCTAGCAGTGTCTTGGAGAATTATAGCCTCTTTAGTCATAGTGCATGTCGCATTGATGGCATGCTGTGGCATGTGGAAGGGGGGCAAGGTTTGCTATTTATTTATTTATTTATTTATTTATTTATGCGATTTTATATAGCGCGGACTTTACCCGAGGGTGTAAGAGCGCTTCACAATAGGAACAGTAACATTACATGAGGAGAAGGATACCAGTGAGCATAATACAAAAGCAAGCGTTACATTGCATGAGGAAAAGAGACAAACAAACCAGACACAAAAAGAGGTATACGTTCCAAGAGGAAAAAGTGACAGGTGTGCATGATACATGGGGTACAAAATACACATAGAGGTATAATACTGCAGAAGTGGCAGTCATTCATAACACACTGGGAAGGCACTTCTATAGGCTTGGAGTACAGAATTTCCTATAGTGGAAGAACTTCCTTGAGGTAGTAGAGAGGGCTTGAATTCAACAGGGGGTACAAGGGGTACAAAATACAAGATACATGGGGTACAAAATACAAATAGAGGTATAATACTGCAGCAAGTGGCAGTCACTCATAACACACTGGGAAGGCTCTTCTATAGGCTTGGAGTACAGAATTTCCTATAGTGGAAGAACTTCCTTGAGGTAGTAGAGAGGGCGTGAATTCAACAGGGGACTTGAAATGAAGGGAACACGCACATAATATCCAACACAACACGCAGAGGTGAGGAATGAACAGGAAAAAGTACAAATTTACACTGACGAGCGAACTTCCTAGAGGGGCCTGAGAGCGAAAGTATTAGTTCTGGAAGTGTCTTTGGAAGAGAAGAGACTTGAGGTCAGCTTTGAAGATCCGGGTAGAGGAAGTGGCACGGAGCAGTGGGGGAAGTGAGTTCCAGATTCTCACTGCATTGCCCGAGAAGGATTGAGCCATCGATCTTTCCCTTTTGAAGACGGGGGGCTCAAGCAGAAGCTTTTCCGCATTGCGAGAAGGGCGAGAGCCACCGGACAATTTCAATTTATTTGCCAGGTAACGAGGGGAGGACGTGTGTAAGGCTTTGTGTGTGATGCAGGCAGTTTTGTAAATAGATCTTGCCTCGATCGGAAGCCATCGAAGAGAGGACAGGATAGGAGTGACGTGGTCGCTTCGTTTAGACCCTGAAATGAAGCGAGCTGCTGAATGGAGGATGGATTTGAGAGGGAGAGGTGGGATTTGGGTAGGCCCGTCAGAAGAGAATTGCAATAATCCAGTCTTGAGAGAACCAGAGATTGTACCAAGGTTTTTAAGTCTTTCTCCGGGAAGAACCGACGAATCCCCCACAGAAGGCTCAACTGGTAACGTGCGTTCTTAGCAATAGAGTTGATGTGGGAGATTAGGTTGAGTCTTTTGTCAAGAATGACACCTAGGGATTTAGCGCTGTCGACAATGATGGGTTTGTTGTTGAGTAGGTTCAGCTGATCCATCCAAGATTGAACAGGAGGAGGTGAGAGAGAGGTAGAGAGGAGGAGGAATTCAGTTTTGGCGGGATTCAGAATGAGTTGGTGAGCTGACATCCAGTTGTGAATAGAGTTGAGAGTAGAATTGAGTAGGGAGAGATCGTGTGCGGAGGACACCTTAAGGTAGATTTGCGTGTCGTCCGCATACAGATGGTAAAGGATCCCAGAGTTGCTTAGGAGGTTCCCTAAAGGTTCCAGGTAGAGATTGAACAAGGTGGGTGCCAGGATAGAACCTTGAGGGACGCCTTGACCTACGGCCACAGGAGATGAAAGACTGTTCCCTATCTTGATCATTTGGGATCTGTCCGAGAGGAAAGAGGCAAACCATTTGAGCACTGTGCCGTCCAGTCCCATTCTCTGTTGAAGAGTGTTGAGGAGGGTGCTATGGTTAACCATGTCAAAGGCTGCAGAGAGGTCTAGAAGAATCAGAAGACATGATTGCCCAGAGTCGAGTATATGCAGCGCATCGTCAATCACTTGCAGCAGGGCTGTTTCAGTGCTGCAATTTTGGATGAAGCCCGACTGGAAGACGTTGAGGAGGTTATTGTCCATAATATGTGAGGAAAGTTGTTTCGCAACACATTTTTCGGTGATTTTCGAAAGAAAAGGGAGGTTGGTGATAGGGCGGAAGTTGTTGAGGTCGTTCGCAACGGCGGAGGTTTTTTAGAAGAGGGGTAACCTGACCTGATTTGAGGGCAACCGGGAGGGAGCCATGACTGAGAAGAGGTTGACTAGCCTGGTCCAGTAAGAGAGAGTATAGGTGTAGAAATCGATGGCGATGTCGCTAGGGATGGGGTCAGAAGAATGGTTGGAGGGTTTAGTTTCGAGGATGCATTTGAGGAGGTCATCTTCCGAGATGACGTCAAAGTTCTGCCAGGTAACTAAGGATTTCCGCTCCTCAATGGGGTGGGGGGGGGTGGACGACCTGATCCACCAGTGCTTTGACCTTTTCATTGAAGAATATAGCGAAATCTGCTGCTTTCTTTGAGGAATCCTCAGGCTTAATGGTTAGGGGAGAACAGTTTGGGTTTTTGATGTGGTCGAAAAGTTTTTGGGTCTGTTTTTGGCTGAGTCAAGGAGGGATCTGAAATGTGATGCTTTTTCAAGGAAGATGTGGTTGTGATATTTGGATCTTGCTGAGCGTAAAGAGAGAGATTGGAGGTGGAAGGAGATTTTCTCCAATGTTTCTCCAAGAATCTAAGGTTTTTCCTTTCATCGTAGAGCGCTTTATTGAACCAAGGTGCTGAGGGGGTGGGTCTTTTCCTTTTGCTTTGGAGAGGAGCGACAATGTCGATTTCGACTGTTAGTACTGAGAGGCACTGAGAAGTGAGAACGTTGACATCCACGCTAGGGTCTAGTCTAGGCAGTGCCCGCATAGCGGAATCACAAAAAGTGTCAAGATCAATGTTCTTAGTGTTGCGGAACCGGGTAGTAGCTCTTTTAGGTTGGCCGAGAGTTATAACGTGCGATAGGTGAAAACAGAAGGGAATGAGGAGGTGGTCAGACCAGTCTACATGGATGGGAGGAGCAGTAGTCAGCAGGTCTGCTTTGGTTATGACAAGGTCCAGAATTGAGCCCTTGGAATGTGTGGTTTCCGAGCAATGTTGGAGGAGATCATTGGCTGAGAGAAAGGAGGCAAGCTTGTTGGCAGCCGAGTCTTCCAAAGAGCCCCAGTGGAGATTAAAGTCACCCAGGAAGATCTGTCTGTCACTTTGAGAGAATTGGTCACTGATGAAGTCAGTCAGTTCCTCCACAAATGAAGAGCAGTAACCAGGCGGGTGGTAGATGACATGGAATCTAAGGGGTTAGCCGTGATGTATTTGAAGTTCTAGGGAAAGGCATTCGAATGTGCGGAAGAGGGTGGTAGGGAACGCTTTAATTTGAAGGGAGTTTCTGAAGATGATAGCGACACCTCCCCCAATTTTGTCTGCCCTGTCATTTCTGAGGATAGAGTAGTCAGTGGGTACCAGAAGATCAAACAAAGTATGAGAGGAGTCATTAAACCAGGTCTCAGTGAGGAAGAACATGTCAAGGTTTTGGTGTAAGATAGTATCAGAGATTTCCACTTTGTGTTTGATTGCAGATCTGCAGTTGTGGAGCAAACAGTGCAGCTCTGACGCAGATGTTTTGGTGATGGGGGTGTTAGGGTTGTTCAGGGAGATAGGAATAAGATTCTTGAATGAGGGAGCCCGGTAAGAGGGAGGTTGGTGAGGTCTGACAGAGGAGATGACCTGAATAGGAAACTGCGTAGAATTATTAGGAGAGGAAGGCGGCGGGGGAGTGGCGTTGGTGGTCTTGAAGCTGGCCAGTAAGTTGGTGATGTCTGCAGAGGTCAGACTGTGGTTGGTTTTAATGGGGCGCGGGAGCAAGGAACTCCTCGTGAGATTGTTAGGGACAGGGGACAACTTGGCGCTTAAACGTGAGATGGACGCTACAAGCTGGGAAATGGAATAGATGAGAGAATCAAGTTTATTTTCCAGGGAGAGGAGAGCTGAGCACGGCGTGTTTGGTGGCTCGATGGATAAAGGCGGGAGTGCAGAGAGTGAGGGAGGATAGGGAGGGGTAGGGGAACGAGTTGAGGGCGGTGGTGCAGAAGGTAAGGGAGGACAGGGCGGTCTGGAGGAGCAGGATACGGGAGGGAGTGCAGAGAGTGAGGGAGGACGGGGCGGGGTGGTGGAACGGGATAAGGGAGGGAGTGCAGAGGGTGAGGGAGGGAGGGGAGGGGTGGGGGAATGGGTGGGGAGTTGGGGCGCATGGGTAGAAGGTGGGGAAAGATGGTGGACAGAAGGAGTGGATGGTGAAACAGTGGTGGGAAGAGAAATATTTTTACTGGAGTTGAACAGAGGGGAAGAGAAGGGGGCATACATATGAGGAGGAAGTTGAGGAGTAGGAGGGGGGCAAATGCAGGCTGGAGATAAGGGGAGAAGAGGGGAGACGAGACTGACCCGGGCGTGGTGGGCGGGGGGTCAGATGAAGTCCGAATGTGCGTGGAGACTAGAGGAAAGGGGGCTGTATAGGGGGGGGAGGGCGGGGGTTCCGAGGAAGGCCAGAGGAATGGAGGGAAGGAGAGGAAGGTGCAAGACAGGTACTGTAGGCTATGAAAGGTGAATGTAGGGGGACAGGTAACAGTTGGAGTGGGGGGGAATTAACTAGAGGGAAACTGAGGGAGGAGTAAGGGACTGCAAGGTCAGAGGGAGAGACGAGGAAGGAATTGTCAGGGAGGGAGACAAGGTTGGGAAGTAAGGGAAGAGGAAGGTGGGGTTGAGGATAGATGGAAGGTGAAAGAGAAGAATTTAGGGGATGGGGAAGAGCGGAAAGGGATGAGGCGAAAGCGGGAGGGAAGGGGGAAGGTAAGGAAAGTTGATCGGTAGACCAGGTTGTAAGAGAGGTGGGTTAAGAGGGGGAGCGGTGGGTAGGTTTAGTGGGATTGGGGGGGTGGCGAAAATGTTGGAGAATCGAACAGGTGCCGGGTGGGGAGGGGGGTGGAGGCCAGAGGCCAGAAAGACAAGATAGGGGAGGGGCATTTTGGGAAGGGGGAAGAGAGGGAGATGAGGGAGCAGAGGCAGGGGGAACAAGGGGTAGGCCTGTGCCTCCCGGGATAGCGGCCTGCTGGAGTATCGGGGGGTCAGGGGGAGAAAGGGAGAAAGGAGAGGAGTTCAAAGAAGAGTCGAGGGAAATCATAGTTGTGTGGGTTGGACGAAGGGAGTGGAAGAGATGGTCAAAGAGGGAGAGACAGGAGTCTGTCGCTTGAATCATGACGGTGCCATTATTGTAGAGTGTTATGGTGAGAGAGCCCTTAAAGCTCGTGGAGGGGAAATTTTTAGCCGCTGTCCATGCGGGATAGACGAGGAGGAGGAGACGTTGAAGAAATTGAGGAAGCTGGTGGACCAGGACGGGATGTCATGGGTGAAAAAAATTAAGTCATTTTTAGCTTCCCTAGGTGCCCATTATGGAATTGATCCACAAAGAGGGAATCGGGAAGTGTTCAATGGTGTTGTGCTTGAACCGTTTTGCTGCTGCTTTGGACAGATTAGGGGGATAGATGACTTTGAAGCAGTTAACTCCCGACTTAATTCGAATGGAAGCCATGATAGGGAGAAGAGGGGCCACTAGGGTAGCGATAGAGCCAAGAAGAATAATAAGAAGAGGAGGGCACATAAGCCGGAAGACGAGTGAGGATAATCCAATGAGATAGAGGTCAGGAGACGACTAGACATGCAGGGCCGGGGACTCTGGTCTAACTCCCTAATAGAACATCATACCGGTGGGATAGAAGGCTGGCTTGCCTCCAGCAGTGGAGAGGGTGTGTGATCATACCGGGGCAAACCCTACCACCCGGGATTGGGACCTCCCAGTGTGGAAACCCGCATGGAAATGGGCGTCACCTATAGGATCGCAGTGATGGGGAAGGACATTCTTCGGCTCCCCAGGGAGGAGGCCCAAATGGACACCAAACCTCATCCAAGAGCACAATTAGAGGAGAGCAAAATGGGTGCCAATTATGTGAATCACTCATCCCATGGGCCACCGAACGAGCCAGGACAGCCCAATAGGAAACAACACACCCCGTCTAGGACACCAGTTAAAACATGACAGCAAAATGTGAGAGTCATTAAACCAAAGTGACAGTGATCCCGTGCTTGTTACTTGCAAAACGAAGGGATAGACAGGGGGGATCAAACGGGACCGTAGGCGATCAGTCCGATGAACGCATTACCCTCAGTCTTATCCAGCGCCACGTCTGGTTCACAGGACGCTCTGGGAACCTAACGAGCACAGGATAGTTTCACCGAAGCCGGACTACTAGGAACCAGATAGCTCCTCGGACCAAAAAGCACCACTCAGAGTCGCAGTGCACACTCCGGTGGTTGACGAAACCAACCAGCCAGCTGATCAAACAACTCCAATCAACCATCCTGCACTACGCTCGGCGGCTCCACCATGACTCATCAGCAGACAGCACCCGACACCCGCAGTGAGGTAGAGACGCTGGTCTAACAGGGCCCAGGAGCATCGAGAGTCCGGACTTTGCAACGTAGTGATCTTTCCGGGAGCACCCCCTGAGATGGCAGAAGAGACACGGGCCGCAGATCTTGGTGCGGAGGCCGGCGTTACAACCAGGGCAGCAGGGCGGAACGCGTGGGTAGATTAGGCCGGCATTAGGGCCTGGCGCCCTACAGTCCTAACAGTCCCCCCGGCCTACTGGCCATCTCAAAGAGGGGCTCAACTGCCCTATGTCCCAAAAGTTCCGGGCGCGCTGCCTAAGCAGCGAAAGTCAAGGGTGCGCACTCTGCGCAGGTCTAAACGTTGCAGCTGGCACTAAGTGCTGCGCAGCTGTGAAGGTCAGGGCTAAAGGAGGGCATCTCACTCCTAACTGCCAAGGTATGTTCCCCAACTAAACAATAGCCTAAACGGTGCAGCTACCCACTACATGCTGGGCAGCTGTGAAGTAATAAGGCCTGGCACTCACCGTGCCTTTGGGGCCTCACTTGCCTCTGCAGGCACAGCACCGCAACCAACAGAGGCAGAGGGGCTGCAGCAGGTCTAAACGTTGCAGCTGGCACTAAGTGCTGCGCAGCTGTGAAGGTCAGGGCTAAAGGAGGGCATCTCACTCCTAACTGCCAAGGTATGTCCCCCAACTAAACAATAGCCTAAACGGTGCAGCTACCCACTACTTGCTGGGCAGCTGTGAAGTAATAAGGCCTGGCACTCACAGTGCCTTTGGGGCCTCACTTGCCTCTGCAGGCATAGCACCGCAACCAACGGAGGCAGAGGGGCTGCAGCACGTCTACTCGTGATCTTGAGAATAACAGTCTGTGATGGGATCAGGCCGCCATGTTAGGGTCAGGCAGAGGGAGGCGAATGCCAGCGTGGGTGCAACAACCCCCAGATGATCCTGCACAGAAAGGACCACTCCTTCCATGGGGGGTGTCATCTCCTGGGTTGCAATCTCCCCTTTGGCCAAGGCACAGAAACGAGATTCACTTCTGCAGATCCCTATGTACCGCCGCCATCTTGGAGTCAGGCATCCAGCCTGAAGGACAACTTCCCTCCGTGAGCAGGACCAACAGTGGGGAAGAGACTGACCTGCCCGAGATGATCTGTGCAGTTCGCCCCCTCGCCAACTGCCGAAATCGCCTTAGAGGGGCTGGGCGCTCCGCGATCCCTCAGATCCACCACGGGACCGCCGAAGAATTTCCCGCCGTGACCACACGTCTGTTGCAGTCGCGGGCTGCGGTACGTAGCTCCAGTGTACCCCCGACGGTCCGCAGGGTCAGCGGGTGTCTCAGCGTCGGCCGCGGTGAAGTGTAAGGCGCCTACCTCATTGCGGTAAAGCGGCCTGCAGGCTGCCCGGTGTGCGCCGAAGCGCCGATGTCCCTCGAAGCTCCAGTGAGCAACCGAAGCTACCGATGAGGTGAGCGGGGTCCCCGGGTGCAGTACGGACTCGGTGGGGGCCGGCCGGGGAGGGATATTCAACAGAATTTATCCCGACGCCCGGGAGCTCCCATTCAGGGCTCCGTTCCGGCGGCCATCTTGTTAAAAAGATCAAAGCTATGAAAGAAATCCCTTATTTTGTGGAATGAGAATTTGGGGATGATTGTGTAAGAAAAAGAAATGCATGGGGCAAGTGTCAGAGTGTAAGAAAGGAAGGGCTATTTGTGTTTCAAATATGAAAATCAAGAGTGGATTTGTGGCATGTAAAAGCAAAACAACATGGAAATAGAAGAAGGACCAGCACACTCTTTCTGTGACAAATAAGTTATGGGCAGCAGAAAATATCAGCAGAACAGATGGTACAGTGGTAGCTAATATGAGCTATCATTACTTTTTGACCAGGGTTCAAACCCCAGCTGGGGAAAATCGATTTTTATATTCTTTTCCATTTTTTTCTAATTTAAACAAATGAAAGCTGTCCCTTTGTAAATCACCCCTAGCAGTGTATGGGAGATTTGGGGCCTCTTTAGTCAAGCCAATGCATGTCAGATATTGGTGACATGCTGTGGCATGTGGAAAGGGGGCCAGGTTTGCTATGAAAGAAATCCCTTATTTAGTGGAATGAGAATTTGGGGATGATTGTGTAAGAAAAAGAAATGCATGGGGCAAGTGGCAGAGTGAAAGAAAGGAAGGGCTATTGGTATATAAAGCATGGAAATCAAGAGTGGATTTCTGGCATGTAAATCCAAACACCATGAAAATAGAAGAAGGACCAGCACAATTTCCTCATGACAAAAAGGCCTTGGGCTAAAAAAAGTTACAGCAAAATAGATGGTACAGTGGCAGTTCACTGGGGCTAGAGGTGCTTTTTGACCTGGGTTCAAACCCCAGCTGGGGAAAATCGATTTTTATATTCTTTTCCATTTTTTTTCTAATTTAAACAAATGAAAGCTGTCTCTTTGTAAATCACCCCCTAGCAGTTTATGGGAGATTTGGGGCCTCTTTAATCAAGCCAATGCATGTCAGATATTGGTGACATGCTGTGGCATGTGGAAAGGGGCAAGGGTTGCTATGAAAGAAATCCCTTATTTAGTGGAATGAGAATTTGGGGATGATTGTGTAAGAAAAAGAAATGCATGGGGCAAGTGGCAGAGTGAAAGAAAGGAAGGGCTATTTGTATATAAAGCATGGAAATCAAGAGTGGATGTGTTTCATGTAAAAGCAAAACAGCATAGAAATAAAAGTAGGACAGCACCCTTTTGCTATGACAAAAACACTTTTGGGGGAGGATTATAAAAGCAGAGCACATGGTATAGTGGTAGGTAACAGCAGCTATGTGTACCCTTTGACAAGGGTTCAAACCCCACCTGGGGAATTTTTTTTTAATTTTTTTTATTATTATTTATTTATTTTAGTAGAGTGAAAGATAGTCCTTTGGAAATCGTTAACTGACATTATCTCCAGTTAATCATGAAAGAGAATATAAAAAATCTGTGGCACATGTCACATGAGCTGTGGCATATGCCACATGACAGAGTGACACGTGTCACATGCCAGGAATGGGCTCCAACCCTTACTGCCCATACACCCCCCCCCCCTCCTTTTAGGCTGTCCCCTGCCTCGTTGCTGGTCGGGTCACCCGCACCCCGGCCTCTGATGCAGCTGCTGCACAGGGCTGCGAGTGGGCAGCGCGGTGACTCGGGGTCAGGATGGGGACAACAGGGGTTGGCCAACCTCTCCCTAAGTAGGGTCCAAGCGGCAAGGGCTGCTCCTTCAATTGCAGGGACCCTGGTTCGATTCCATACACCAACCGCACCTATTGCCTCAGGGTAGCGTAGGTCAGCTAAGTGAAGAGGCACGAATCCCCCCCCCACAATTGCAGTGGTCACATCGGACCATGCGCGGGTCCGCATGGGTGGGCCTGGGCGGTGCTGTAGGGCACAATGTTTCCCGGTCTGGCGTCAGGCGAGCTGCGGGCTTGGTCACGGGCGCGCTGGCAGTGGCTTCTGGGTGCAGGGGAGCGGCGCGGTCCATGGGTGCGCGTTGCAGGCTTGGCCCTGGTGGATGGGGGCAGCTCTTTGTAGTGTGGCGCCACACTGTGCCGGCCGGCCGCTCTGCCCGTGACCCATCTGCGGGTCGTGCACCAGTGTGTGACGCCACAGCACTGAGCCTGTTGCGGGGTGCTGGGTTTTTGGCATCGTGTGTCACCAGCCTTTCTTAGCACAGTAGGCAGAGCATCAGTTTCACAATACGGAGGTCCTGAGTTCGAGCTCGGGGGGACAAGTGTCTGCTCCGACCGGAGTTCACCGGTGAGCTCCTTGACTCCCTGGGGCCATCAGTGCAGGTGATGCAGTGGCCTTGCCACAGAGCACTGGGAGCGGGGTACAAGTCGAGCGGGGCTCTTTGGGTATATGTGTCAGTTTTTAGAGGGTGCAATGTAATCTAGCCAAAGCTGAGGATTCTTGGATATGAGAGGGATTGTTTATGGAGTTCAAACGTTTCACTGTGCCCAGCGCGAGGGCAGGCAATCCGAAGGTACGGGACTATTTGTACCCTCAAACTGCCCTTGTGCACAGGCACACTCCAAACCCGCAGCGGAACGCGTGCCATGATAAGATTTGTTGAGTCGCCTACGTTTGGTTCGATCATGGTGGCATTTGTACAGCCGGTGCGTTTCGAGAATCTGTACGCACAGGGCCAAGGTTTTGTTTCTGGAGGGCTGGTGCTATCAGTATAATGTGCCCTGGAGGCTGGGGTGGTTTTGGCTGCTGCATGTTGCTGGGTCCCTAGGCACTTGTGAGGTACGTGAATGAGGCATTGTGGCTTAGTGGCGAGGGTTCACTAACCCTCAGGTAGGGCGTTCAATTCCTGCAGCCAGAGGTTTCCACGCGCTCAGCCATAATGGCAGGTTTTCATTGCAGTGACAATATTTGGACTACTTTATATGATTGTGAAAGTGAAACTGCTGCTTGTTTTCAGAGAATTAGGGTTTGTTATTAGTTGGCGTCCTCGCTACAAGGAAGGAATGCATGATCAGTGCTCTAGTTGGGTGCTTTGTCTTACTAGGTTTAAGGTTTTGAGCACCAGGGCTGCCGACTCCTGCAGCGTCGGGCTTTAGTGGTGAATCTGTAGTGTGCCCATAACATGCATCCAGGGGGGCTCAGCATGAGAGATTTAGTTAACAGCCCAAGCAAAGATGTGTGTAGGTCGCGGGTCCTGCAGGGGAGCGATCAACGCAGTTTTAGGCTAGTGCGGACAGGCCGTTATGTTTCTGAAGGGTACGTTAGTACGTCCGTGGTCGTAGGATTCCTCCCACATGGACGATGTCCGTGACTGCACTTTGGAGCTGTGCCTCGTGGCCCATGATCCTGGCCGGCTTGTTCATGTATGGGCATCAACTGCGATCTACCATCCATGTTGTTTCATGCAGGGCCTCTTTTGTGGCATGGCGCCTGCCCTCAGGCAGTCTAGCAGGGGCCAGTGGTGAGCCCAGACCCCCGCAAGGTTCATTGGTCAAATTCTTGTCATTTCGGCCGGGGGGGAACAATTGAGCAGCGTGGTGAGTGCAAGTAGCTAATTCTGGTACTGTAAGTATGGCTTATTGTCATGTTCGGTTGCGCATCAAATACTTGTGATGCACCCGGCTGGATTAGCACCCCTTGAAGCTTGATCAGGGCTTCCTTAGCTCGGTTGGTGTCTTTTATACTGGCCAGGTCCTTCTGGAACTCTTCACCGCTGTTTCCGGGACCTGGTGGACGGTGTACACATCGCCTTTCAGTAACATTTTATTGATCGCAGCGAGTGGTGACATAGGCTAGTGGCAGTCTCACGGGTTCTGCTGAGGTGAGTGCGTTTCAGAATTTCATGGCCTTAAATCGCTGGTCCCCCATGTTCCAGTCTGATCGCAGCCAAAATATATTTATATATCATGAAGCAGACAATTTCTGACTTCCGTAGGGGCTTTAATACTCAATTTCCTTGGGACGAGGAAAGCAGGCATTTTAAGAAGTGTTAAGCAGTCCCGTAGAGGACTACAATGGAGTAATTTATCTATGCTTGATAATCGATAAGCAGAGAAGCATTGCAGCACTCCTCCCCTCACTAGAGGGAGGTGGGATGATATGAAAGAATCACACCAGCGAGCGAGACGGATGACCAGGAAGTAAGACAATATTCCAGACAGTATTAAATATTTTCAATAAGGACGTGGGGGAAGACAGGTAGGAAGAAAGGTACTTTAATCGTTATGACCAAGTGGCAGTGCCAGTGCAGATAATTAGCATTCAGTAGTGATGCAGCGTGTGCAGGGCCATCCCTTGCTTTTGAACTTCAAAAGCAGTAGGGGACTCTGGGTGACCTATTGGTCAAAGGTTCAAAACTCAGCAGGTCCTCTCAGCCTTTCATCCTTAAGAGGTTGATAAAATGAGTACCTTTAAGTTGGGTAGCAATAAGCATCTGTTATTCAGCGCCAAGATACCTTTCGGGAGGGCTTGCACAAAAATACAGTTGTTATGTTTGGCACAGTCATTGTCTATCACAATACTTGTACGCTTGTCACTAGCTCCTCTGACATGCCACCTTTCCTCCTCCTGTGGAAAGGACAGGAAACACATGCAGATAGTAGTGTCTCCAAACTCTGCACTGAGATAGCAAAGTATGGTCTGAAGTGCTAGCTATAGCACAACATTGTTGTAATTGGCCAATTCTATAGATTTTAAATTTAAACGGATCTTCCCCAAATTCCTCTTTGAATTACAGGGACAACAATTTTAAGAAAGTTTTTAAGATATGAAACCGCATTAGCAGTGAACAAACTCACTTCCCTACCACACACACAGAGTACATTCTCTAATGGCAACCCCCCCTCACCAATGCACCAAGCAAGTTAATAAAATGAAACATTTACAAAACAAGCCACGCTCACAAAGGTTAGAGCACTGAGAAGCAGCACATAGTCACAAATGACGTAGGTCACGGCAATACCGACGGCCAGTATTTATGCTGTAATTACGTGGCAGCCTGGGACTTATAGCTCATTTGAACTTGGTACGTTTGGCCTCGTAAATCTCCAAGAAGCATTGCGTTAGGTTGTGGCTTGGGGTCTTTCTTGAGTGACAAGCATGTATGTTAAGTGAGATGTATCACATACCTAGGTAACGTACAGAAGGCAGATCAATACAGGCTAAAAGATCAATACAGGCTGGGGCCATAACACCATGCCCAATACCCACCTCGACTTATCCTTTTTTACCAAAGAATCCAACAGGTCGACTGTCAGCCCTTCATCTCCTGACCTAAACGAGCTCTGGTCACAACTCCTCCAAACCCTTCAATCTACAGTGTCAGCATTGAACTACCACTCAGACAAAATGGATCAACAGGTGGATCTATTAAACACTCTTGCTGTGTACACCGTTGGAATTGATAAAAAAATGGAGGCATTCAATTCACTGATAATAAAAGCTCAATATCCAGTGCAACTAGTTCAACAATTCAATCAGTATGTTGCTGCTCTCCCATCATTGACTCTCTATCCTCACTGCCCCAATTTCTGTGATCAGTACTAACAGAAATTCAGAGGATTCCAGAGTCCAGGCTTCCCGACTCCACGCCACCGGCTCCTTCACAGGGCAAACATCCGGAACCTGAGCACACGACCGACAAATGATCACCCGTTTCTTTACCATCAATCAAGGCAACAGCAGTCTCTAATGCATCCACCAGCACAATCATCAACGCCAAATCACCTGAGCTATCCGCCCATCGACTATCAAAACGGGAAAGAAAAAGACTTCGGAAATCCCGCAATAGGCTCACAGAAGAGCCCAAAAAAACAATGTGCAACTATTTTACAAACAATAAACCAGCGACAGCACAGGCTTCGAGCACAGTGCTCACTGTCCCCACCAGCCAGTTGCAAGCAGCCCAGTCCCCAACATCCCAAAAAGGACCCTTAAAAGTAAAACATTCAACAAAAACTGAGTCACCTCAAGCTTCAAGGCATTCCCCACATCTAATATCTCAGGATAAAATTGGAGACACTGGAAACAGGCAATTACAAACCAATGAAGAGCTAATAATTGTCAACAGGTCAGCCACAACCACGCCCCCACAAAAGCGTCCACCAACTACTGAACCCTTTTCCCCACCTCAACTGATGATCAACAGTCCAGGCTTACATCGCGCAGCTAACTCCATCAAAGAACTGGACCATCAGTTTTCGGCAACCCCATCCAGCCAACTTCCTTTGGCGTGTATGCGCAAAACAGTTTTTGCCTCAGCATCAACCAATCAAGTCAGTGAGCAAGCCTCCCTCTTGTACAGTATATCAGTCTCTCAACGAACATCAGAAGTTAAGCTTAAGCCAACTAAGTCTTTACCTGCTGAAATCCACAACCCAGTCACAGATACCAATGAGACCAAATTACTGTTAACACAAGAGTACGTCTCTCAAGGCAAAGTAAGGCGGGCTGGTTGTAACCCTTACTTCAACCTGCACTGGCACACCCTGTAAGGAGTGGCTGGGCAGAAGGCATGGCCCAGTGCCAGGCAAAGTTGACAACTCATCCACACTAAGCCGAGTGTTTAAGTTCATCCAGGGCCGCACATTCACAGCTCTGCAATAGGCCCCTGTGGTTGTCAGCGCCTTGAATTACCAATATTACAACCAGAAAGGAACAGATGGGTTAGCTCTGCTAGCAGAGGTGTAACAAGAGGGATTTACGGGCAGATGGGTCTTCCATGCAGCTCGGCTCTCGCCGTTCACAACACAGGGTTATTTCACTCATATTTCCACTGAGGGGGAGCAATTTAGGTACCCCCAGCTAGCAGATCTAGTCAGGTACACAAGTTGTAGAGGTCGAAGGGGAGTACTTGCCCAGATAACCACTGCATTCAAATTTCATCTAATTGTAACGTTTGACTACGGCTGCTAACTCCGTTCATGGTACAGTCGGAGAAGGAATACAGGGGCATATTCTCAAGGAGCTATCGCAGAGTTACCGGCACTTTATCGCAGCCAAAGTCGCGATAAAATTATCGCCCCATTCACAAGCTGGTGCTAACAGCCGATACCATAAGTTTACGTGCGAAAGCATCCGCAAAAAACATTGCCACAGATGACCCCGGAAACTATCGCTAATGAGATGAAGAGTAGGCATTCCCAAGCAAAAAGCCACGACAACACCACACCTCAACATTCTCAACGACCAGCCACATCGGCAATAAGATCACAAAACAGGCGATAAGGCACGTTAGCAGCAGGAAACTAACACCTTCTCTGACCTGGTGTAAAGTCTGACGACAACCTGCACCATCAAAGGGAGCCCAGCCCAGAGCCACACAGGAAGAACAACAGATGCCATGGAGCCACACACCATGCATCCCGGAGCCCCGAAAGGGCAACAACACCCACTGCCACCACCCCCGGGATTGCCACCCCCCCTGGACCCCCCCTGCCTCCCCCCCCTCAGACCTCCACAGAGGCAGCGCAGACAAAGACAGCAGACCTTCAGGAAATGCACCTGCCTCACAGACCTAATACCAGACAATGTCAATGCCCACTACAGGCTCAAAAGGACAACCATCCTCCGCATCCTGAACATCATTGCCCCCAGGCAGACGGTATCAACACAGCGGACAACCAACATCCCTCTGCAGACAAAGCTGCTAGCTGTGCTGCACCTGTTGCCCTTTGGTACCTCCCAACCAACAACCGCCAGAGTCGGAGGAGTCTCACAGCCAGCCCCATCCACGTTCCCCACACCTGTCCCAGATGCCATCATCAGCCAGGTACCCCAGTACCTATACGTCCCCCACAATGCGCAGGAACAGCTGGAGACCAAGCAAGGACTATACGCCATAGCTGGATTCCCGCGCGTGTTGGGGGCAATCGACAGCACACATGTCCTACTTGTGCCCCCTGCCGACACCGCACACAATTACCGCAACAGAAAGCACATGCATTCCATCAACGTGCAGGCAATAGTGAACCACAGGGGACTCATCACCAATGTCGTAGCCAACTACCCAGGCAGTGTGCATGATCCCCTCATCTTCCGACAGTCCATCATCGACCAGCGCTTCCAGGATGGCACCTATGGGAATGCACTGCTCGTTGGCAAGTACCAACTGAACACACCACACACCTCAACTCCACAATCATACAAGTCACAACTCTGGCACTGCACACATCACAAAATCACATACAACATGCCAAACAGCATGCCCACCCACCAGACACAACAGCACAACTTGCTGTGGCAACCTTGGTTAGCCATGTACATGAGCCATCAATGGCATGGCACCTCAGCCACACAATAGCGGAATGTGGGGAGAGGTGGGAACCAGGCATGTACGACGGAGGCAAGTGACCCATGAATGAGAATGTACACAATGCGTGGATGTGCTGGCCAGACTGCAGTATGCACACCACAGGCATATCCATGGCTACATGCACTGCTGGTTTTTGGTGTGTAGTGGACAGTGGGTTTTGGTGTGTAGTGGACAGTGGACGCAACCATGTCACCCCAGCCAGTGGGGAAGATCGCGGAAATGTAGCATGTGACGTTCCCCCCTGTAAGCGTGTGTGGATTGGGCTGGCCCTGAGGACGCCAGGCCAGCGTAGGGGTGTGTATAAAAAGCACGTAGCACTGGGCATGGTTCTCCTCCGGAATGCCCAACGCGTCTGCCAGGGCGGCGTCTCCCACCCCGCCACAAGGCCGACGCCGTTGCCGTGAGCGGTGTGGCCTGCAATCCTGTGCGCCTGCTGCACCCCGGGCCGCTGGTCCCCCAACCCATCATGCCCGCCCCTGCGCAGTCAGGCCTCACTGCTCACCTGCCGACACCGGCGTGTGCCAAAGAGGGCCCACCACATGCCGGCGCAAGCTCCAAGCCCAAAGCCTGCGACCTTGGCAGCCTCCTCAGACCATCACGGCCTCCGCGACAAAGGCCCGCTTTACTCCTTTTTCGTTGACATACTCCACCGCTGCCTCCGGCCTACACTACGGTCAAGTAGGTCACACATTTGGAACTGAGTCTTGATTACACAATGGCAGAGTACATATTCATGGCATCGTTTATATCCCTATACTCCCTTCGATGTGGTGCCGCCAACTCTGTCAACCAGGAATCTTCTCCACATGCCAATTCAACGCCATGCGTTAGAGATCCAGGAGGAGCTGGCGGCACAGCAGGTGCCTCAGGCTGACCGCTGCCTCCGGCACCCACTGCGGTCGAGTAGGATACACAATTGGCAGAGTTTATATCATTGTACAATCAATCAATCAATCAGGGGTTTGTTAAAGCGCGACTACTCACCCGTAAGGGTCTCAAGGCGCTGGCGCTGTACAGGCCTCATCGCTGACTACATCCCCTTCCGGTTCTGGTGCCACTGACTCTGTGCCACGGGAGTCATGGACACTCTCTGTTTGAACGTTGGTGGCGCATGTTGCTGGTACTGACATTGTGGGAAAGTGGAGACTGTAGCATTCAACTCCTCCATATTGCCTGTCTCTGCTTGCTTCTGCCCTCTGCGTCATGCCCTGATGGACACCTTCCACTGTCCCCCGTAACACTCCGCGACATTCTCCTTGGACATCAACGAGGACCTGCTCAGATCCCGTGGCCCTACCTCAGTGCATCGCCAGGCACCGTCCCGTGGTGATGTGCCTGTGCCGGCCGCTGAGCATCCGGGGCCACCGACTCTGTGCAGCTCAAGTCATGGACCCTTGCTGTTTGTACTTGAACTCCTGATTGTCTGATCACTGTTGTAGTTGTTGCCAGCACCATCCAACCCCTGAGGGGTGGCTTACACTACCCAACACCGATCCAGCACAGGCGTCACTTGACGTGTGACCCTGGCAATAAAAGGGGCCGGGCGCACGTGCCCGTAGCCAGTTCCACTAATTATCTCAATGTGGCCATGTGGTCATTCTGTATGCATGTTTGCCCTGGGCCATACCACATTACATTGTGCTGTGTACAGGGTGCGCAACCTTGTCACCTCAGGCAGTGGGGTGGACCTGGGACATGTATCTGTGTCGGACCCCCCTGGGGCATGAGGGAGTGTACCGGCGTATGGCAGTACGGCGTAGGGGTGTGGTCATTCAACACGTGGCTCAGGGCGTGGTTAAGTGTAGGCCTTATCAAGGCAGTAACTAATGCGTGTGTCTCAGGTGTGGTGTCGGCGCCACCCGTCACGCAATACACAATGTTGCTCTGTAGCATGCACCTGGAGTACGGGCTCGGCCGAGGGGTAAATGAGGGTGCGCAAACCCGCTCGGGCTCAGGGATCAGACATGCCAACTGTTGTGTGTGTCGCTATTTCCGCAGCATAAGCCAAAGGTCTACCCTCAACCGCATGGCGAGTTCAGCCAGGCATGACCTCTACATCTGTGTCTGCCCTGTCCTTACCGTAGGCCTACACACACGTGTCCGCCCACCTTCAGCGCACAACATCACTGTGTCGTTGTCAGGCCTGTGGACATGTGCAGACAGGCATGACAATAGTGTGCCGAAGGGGTGCAAGTGATGCAACGGCGCTGCGCACACTAGTGGATGGGCTCGGGGGAGGGAGGAGCAGCAGTGAGGCTACGTAATACACATTGATGCCGCTCACTTGCAACATGCAGTACATGTCATGCAGGAATCACGAAGTCACACATATCACACACCAATGAGCCACTGAGCCGGCCATCACATCTTGCAGAGCCAACTATTGGCTCATGTCTCTCTGCACAGTGTGACCAAGGATATGCACTCTGCACTTGGATGATGACACCCCTCCGAGCCCCGGACACACAGGCCCAGAGGCTGTACAATGCAGCCCACAAACGCACCAGGGGCATCGTGGAATGCACATTTGGTGTGTTGAAGTCACGTTTCAGGTGCCTGAACGTCACAGGTGGGAGGCTCCTGCACAGCCCAGGCATCGTGTGCACGATGATCGTTGCATGTTGTGTGTTGCACAACATATGTGTACGCAGCAAGGCCCCATGGATACAAGTGCCAGATGCACCGGACGATGATGATGAGGATGAGGCAGGTGGCCCACACAACACTGCGGCCGCAGCAGGAATTGACCATGGGAACACCATCATTGACAATTTCTTCACATGAGTACGTCACATTGTGACAGTCCTTGGCAATCATGGGACAGTACAATATGGCCACAGGTACAGCATGTGCTACTAAATGCTTTCAAAATACATATTCCCTGAGTGCATGTCACTCATCTGTACAGGCACATCACTCAGACAAGTGTGAGTGCAACATGTAGTGCTGTCAATTTTATGATTTGTTCAGGGATGGTGGGTGTGTCACCTCTGTGCAAACGGGCTGTTTAGGGTGTCACGTATTCGGACTGCCAATTCTGTGTGTCGCAGTTAGTAGGGAATCCCACTCTTCAGCGTTTCACTTGTGTCCAAATTCATTCCATTTTGGCTGCCATTTGTGTCCTACAGGTGACAACAGGGCTCCTTTTGGGGTCAGATATGTACCACCATGATGCAGGGATGCGCCCTGTGGCTCGAGTCTAACAACATGGGCAACATGTACGTAAGCGGGAGTCACTGCCCCTACATTCGTCCATGCTTTCATGGTGGATTGCTCATGGTCATGACACATCTGTGTGCAGAAGGGGTTGCTTGTCCCTCTGCAATGTGAAGGGGAGATGCGGTTTCAATGTGTGTTCCATGCATGTTTCTGCATTGGCGCAGTTTACATGCAGACTGCATGTCAATGTACATTGTGACTGTGAGGAGATGCCTATTTGATGCGGGACAATGGCCATCTGTTCTACGTCAGGGATGTGTGGTTGTGCTCGTACATTGTCATCTCACCGTATTTTTAATCTACTTTTATGCTGCATTTTCCCGCATGACGCGTGGTGATTGCAGGCCTATGGCTAGTTATAGCTGAGTTTTGTATCGCGATTGGCATCATCGCTACTATTTTCGCGTTCGTGTTTTGCGTTTTTTCTGCGTCGCGATGGTTTTAACACGTTCTTTTGACGCGTTATCGTGGGACTATCACATGGGGCCGCCGTGTTGGGAATACCACGTTGACACGGAGTTGTATTACCCGCAAAGGACTGCGATGTGAAGAGTTGCGTTAGACTAATTTTGCGGTAGTTATCACACGTTCTTGAGAATAGGCCCCACAGTGTGTAGATACTGCAAGTTTTAATACAGTTATTCTAAGGAAGGGACTGACTAGATGATGCACAAAAGGCAAGTACCCACTGGTACTGGATTATGACACAACATTGGTCCAATTGGAGGTATCAATAGTTCGGGTGAGGTGCAAACCTACTGGCCAGATAACGGGAATGTGATCTCAGAAAAACGTGGGTACAACAGGAAGCTTCAATTAATGTTGAAGACTGCCTGCTGTAAGCTGGTCCAGCCAGGTGGGTAGGAGTGGTTGACCGGTAAAAGGTGCAGGGTTTTCAAAGGTGTGAGACATGATAAGAAGCTGAATACTGTAAAGATGAGTGTGGTTAGTTTGAGCACAAATATTACCTTAACTGCAGACAATGTTCATTATCTCACAGCGGCAAGTTAGCCAGGTGGGTTGCGTCAATTGGTTACACCAGAATGTGTGCCGTGGCTCCAATAGCTTCAGGAAATATGGGTTTGGAGCACTACTGCTGACAATTCCAGAGCACACACTGCACCTCAATCTCTGTAGGGGTAGGTAACATGCTCTTATATTTCTCCATGTCTTCTCAACCCAAAGGCATTGGCATCTTTTGCGGAACCTGGGATACCTGCAACTAACAGCGGGCGATAGGCCATTATGCTGGGCGGGGTCACCAGATAGGCGACACAGCACCTGTAGATTGCAGTCAGACGAATGGGTGATGCAAGCAAGTAGGACATGAGATGTAGCAGAACCTTTGGAGTCTCCTTAGGGTACCTCAGGACCCACCCCGCTGAGATTAGATCCACCTTTGCCTCATTGGGTGAGTAGGTCCACCTGGCGTTCTAGGAAGGCATGACGACCCATGCTGGGGCAGTAGTTGGTAACCAGTTGGAACCCTCTAGTTGGGACTCATCAGGTAGGGGGCGGGGTGAACTATGGCTTAAATACACCCCCCTAAGGTAAATGCATATCCTTGCACACTGGGCTCAATGGATTTCACCACACAAGACTGTGGTTTCAAAGTGGAGCAGTAGTTTGTTATGCTCTTGGGGTGTCCACTCAATAACTTGCAGGTAAACAAGGCTGTGGTCAAAGAGGAGAACAGTAGTTCCCAACCTCCGGGGAGGCCATCGTACAGTCATACAGAAGGGCTAATATAGCCATGTGCAAGCCCACCATGCGGAGGGCTTGGTTCTACTCAATTCATATACAATAGATGGACTTGGTAAATTAGGCATGGCCTCTTTGGTGCAAACACCACTCGGTTCCCGTTGGGGATGGGGCACAGCTTCCTGAGTTGGATAGGGAGATGGTCCAACTAGAAGGATGGTAACGGCAGGTAGGAGGTTTTAGAGCCTGCAATAACGTGAAGGGTAATAAAGATGTAATTTGGAAAGAACAGTGGATCCCCCCCACTGGGGAGGCCATCTCATTTCGACAGAAAGGTAATTAACGCCATGGACAAGCCCACCAAGCTGGAGGGCATGGTTCAACGCAAACTCAATATAAACATGAAGGGCTAGGTAAATTGGCGTGGCCTTTCCTGTGTAACACATATGGTCCCCCGACAGGGTCGGGGCACACCCATCAGAGGTAGCTAAGGAGATGGTCTACCTAGAAGGACTAAAGGTCAACAAAGAAGAGGACGGGGTGCACCTGTAAAAGGTGGGCATGGATCTGTTCTTATTGTATGTTAGTGAGAGGCGCTGGAAACAGCAGGTTGCTATTGTAGGAAACTACAGACCTTGGTGGGGGACTCTGTAGGCGACGGGGGCCACCTCCAGAGCATTGGCGGAGTTACAGGGCGATCCGGAGGCAGAAGGGTACAGATGGGTACCTCTTCAGGAGCACAATAGGGGTCCCAGTGCCAAATCCCAGGAGTCCTCATGCCAGGTCCCTGGAAGAAAATCGTCGGCGCCCCGCTAGTCCTTAGGGCGATTGTAAGCCTGAACAACCAGGGGCTGGTCTTGCAACGCTCCGCCCTAAAAGGGGCGTGAGTAAGATGGTGGTCCAGTGGTCCACGTGATCCTAGGGAGGGGGATCACACCATAATTGGTAGCACTGATTTGTTGGCCACAGTGCAATTTGGCTCATCAAGCGGGCAGGGCACAGTAGGTTAGTCACCGCTGCCTGCCCGTGGATCGCCCGTAAGATAACCCACCATGTTACATACTTTTGTATGGAATAAACCTGCAGCAATATTTTCCCAACCAAAAAATTGTGTTGTGTATTTATTTATTCCATCATGCATGCTATTTGGCATTGGGTGGGGAGTGTTGCCTATATAGGCACTATGAGAAGGATCCCTTGTAAGAGCTGTGAATCACTCATCACGTCTTTAGATCAACTGGCAGAGCTCAGTGGAGGGGGACAGAAGTTCCTGCTTGGCAGGGATCACACAAAAATATTTTGAATTTCTTTTCAATCAGCTGATGTTTACGAGTTGCAGTGTCAGCATCCATTTACATGAACTGCAGCCCAGACAGGCAGATAAACACATGACGGAATCATTTACTGTACAAACAGGTTTATTCTTGCTGTCTGGCGGTGTAAGCAACAGTGTAAACTTGTTTTCTTTCATCAACAGGAGAATTGTCTTTGCGGGCACAAAGCAGTGAGCTGGGCACACATTGCCCAGGGCACCTTGGATGCTTGTGAGGACACCCCTTGGCTGTGTCCAACTGAGATCCGACTGCGAAGTCATCACTCCAAGCCCCTCATTGTAGTGTGGAGTGTGTCCAACACTGTGGGTTCCAATGTCCATCATGTTATGCATAGCCAGAGACAGAGTCCTTGGTGTCAACGCGCTTCCAGATATATTATTATTGTTTAGCGCCAAAGATCTTCACAGCAATGTGTCAAAAAAACAGATGCACCCACAAAAGAGTTTAAATAAGCCATGTCTTTAGTTTCTTACCAAACTCCTCTGGGGAAGTGGAAGTTTGAACTCCAAGGGGATGCAAGTTACACATCTTAGGGCCAAGGTATCTATAGTACCGGCCTCCTTGTCTTTACCCGAGGAGTGACTATGAGGACCACGCTGCGTGAGTGCATCACACGCATAGGGACTTAGGCAGTGACCATGAGGCCCTGGCTGCATGAGTGCATCACACGTTGACGGACAAAGGTAGTGACCATGCGGCCCAGGCTACATGAGTGCATCACACATTGAGGAACAAAGGGAGTGACCATGAGGCCCAGCCTGCATGAGTGCATCACACGCATAGGGACATAGGGAGTGATCATGAGTCCCAGGCTGCATGAGTGCATCACACGCATAGGGGCATAGGAGGTGTCCATAAGGCCCAGCCTGCATGAGTGCATCACACGCTTGTGGTTAAGGAGTGACCATGAAGCCCTGGCTGCATGAGTGCATCACACGCATACGGACATAGGGAGTGACCATGAGGCCCAGGCTGCATGAGTTCATCACACGCATAGGGACATAGGGAGCGACCTCGAGGCCCAGGCTGCCTGAGTGCACAACACACTTGGGGACCATAGGGAGTGACTGTGAGAAGTTGGCCTGGTATATGCTGTCCACTAATTAAAGTGGACACCTTGCACCAGTCCAAACAACCCTCATGATGTATGAGGTCAAAGATAACCTTTAGAAAGCTATCCTAGTGGTAGCTGTGGAGAATCTTGAAGGAATGTAAAGCAGCTTGTTTTACCAGAATATCACCTCCTGAATGTCTAAATGAAGGAGAACCACACAGTAGTTATATAAAAATATGTATTTATTATTACAACACTCTCTATTATCCTCTACATGAGGATATAACACAAAGCACACAATATGAGATCAATAGAACAGTTGTAAGTAGCACAATACACAGTGGGCTCCCGGGGAGACCAAACCATATACTAAAATAGTTGTATAACAGTCACGACTGGGATCAAGACAAGATCTGGAGCACGTAGATTCGCTGGGACCCCAAGGAACCACCAAAGGTGAGTAGACAGGGACCCCATGGAGGCCGGGTGCAGTGTGGGAACATGACCGCGGGCTCCGTAAAATTCTATGGGAAAGTCGTGGTTACACTTTTAAAGTTTAAGGACCCTTCTAAGAGGACTTTGAGCGAACCCTTTGGAACTTGAGAGTTTGAAGAGCCACCCCACCCATGGATACCGTGGTACCAGAGTTACCTATCCCAGAGGAGCCGGGTGCATAGGTCTGAAGTGGCGTCGGAAACTGCTGTCGGTCTCAATGGAGAGCTGCAAAGAAGTACTGCTGCCGTGAAGGTGAAAAGGGTCCAGTGGAATCCAAGCCTGGATTCAGGAAGGAAGGAACCTGAAAGCAGAGGGGACAGAGTCTGGGTCACTCCAGAGTGACCAGGGGCTCATTAGACGAATGCCCACCGATGCCGGGTGCTTCAGGTGCGAAGAAGGGATGCTTGACTCTGCAGCCACGAGGACCAGGAGATGTCAAGGACGACCAGGAGCTGGAGGTGAGCTGTCCCACAAAGGATGTTGAGTGCTGAGGGGTCGGTGTCCGGCAGGAGCACCAACAAGGCTTGGCAAAAGCAACCCACGCAAGAAGGTCAAGCAGGTTACGGTGTGGACCAGCAAGGTCCAGGGGACTCCCCAAGCAATGGAGAGTCAGGGCACAACTGGAGCAACCAGAAAAGCCCAACAGAAGTCGAGATAACCCTCAGGAGTACCCACAGGCTGAATGACCAGGAGTCGCGAGGGGACCTCGAGCAAGATTGCAAAGTACCAGCCCACGGAGCACTCGGTGCGAGGAGGCCGGAGATCTTTGGTGCAAATACTGCTCAGGTTCAGGACTACAGGAAGTCCAATGCACAAGCTCGGAAATCGCCAACAAGCATATGCACTTGCAAATAGATGTGGTGCACAGAGGTTCGGGTTATGCAGTCCCCACAAGGGATACTGGCCTCAATCTCTCTGAGAGGGCAGATCAACCTCATGGACCTTCAGAAACCCACCTACTGTGTTGCTAAAATCTTCGGAGTCCGCAGGAGCTCAGGAGCAGCAGACCGGTCAGTTGCGGTTAGGTGCCTGCGAATGCAGGGGAGTGACTCCTTCACCCCAAGGGAGATTCTTCAGTTGTCTTTAGTGCACCACAGGTCTGGCACGGAACCTGTATGGAGCGCAGGCACAAACTAAGCTTCAGACTGTAAGGGGGACAAAGTCGAGCCCAGTCGAGGTCCAGCGAAGTCCAGAGTGTCCAGACGGTCGAAGGTCAGTGGTCTTTTCTTGTAGAATCTTGTCCACGTAAAATCTAGTCTTACAGCCAGGTAAGCCCTTTTGTACCCACAGGAGAGGGTCGGACAGATTCAGGGGACCCTCCTAGGGGAGGAGCAGGACAGAGGGATGGTTACACCCATGTCCTTTGTCCAGTTTCGCACCAGAGCAGGAGCCAATGGCTCCCAGAACTGGTTTGAGCTGGACTATGCACAGGGACACCAAATGTGCCCCAGGTGCAGACTTTCAGGCACTCTCAGAGTGCACCCACCCAGCCCCAATATACTAAATCCTGTCTGGGAGGTGGTCACACCTCCCTGTGACAGGATGCCTATTGTGCTGCCTTCCTCTGCTGGAGCTTGGCTCAGCAGCAGGAGGGTAGAAATGTGTCTCTGGTTGGCAGCATCCATTTTGTGCTGTCCGGGTCGAGAAGGCTGGCACCGGTTAAACCAGTGACCCCACGAAGCGCGCTTCTGAAGGGTGGAATCATACCTCCCACACCAGTTACTGGTGTGGAGGTATGATTCCAAGGTGTTTGATACGAAACACAATATGTTTCTATGCAGCCGTTTTCGAAATAGCATTTACCGCGAGGTTATAATGCACCTCTACCTATATGTCCGGCTGAGTCACAGACAACCCGGAAGAATGGTCTCTGAAGGCTGCAGAGGGGCTCTGCTCATGCAGGGGCACCCTCTCACTAAAAACCCAGCACCCTGCCTTCAGGATTGTTAAGGGGTGACTTATAAGTTTTAAGTGTAGTGACCACTAGATATAGTGAACCTATATCTAAAGTAAGTGGTGAAAGCATCAGCTTACACAGGTTGCAGTAGCAGACCTGGAGTTCCATTTTGCATGGCCTCTCATGGGTGGCACAATACATGCTTCAGCCCATGGGAGGCCTCTGGGGTACCTATGCCCTGGGTACATGGATACCATATACTAGGGACTGATAAGGGTACCTCAGTATCCAATCTGGAATGTGCCAAAGTACATGTATGTCAATTTAAGGGAGAACGCAGATAGACTGGGGTCCTGATTAGCAGGATCCCAGTCAGACTAGTCAAAAACAGTGAGACATCAAGCAAAAAGGGGGGGTAACCATAAGAAGCAGATCCTACTTTCCTACAGTGACCATGAGGCCCAGGCTGCGTGAGTGCAGCACACACTTGGGGACATAGGAAGTGACCATGAGGCCCAGGCTGTATGAGTGCAGCACACGCTTGGGGACATAGGGAGTGACTATGAGCCCCAGCCTGCATGAGTGCATCACACGATTGGGTACATAGGGAGTGACCCTGAGGCCCAGGCCGCATGAGTGCAGCACACGCGTAGGGACATAGGGAGTTCCCATGAGGCCCAGCCTGTGTGAGTGCAGCACACACTTGGGGACATAGGAAGTGACAATAAGGCCCAGGCTGCATGAGTACAACACATGATTAGTGACATAGGGAGTGACCACGAGGCTCAGACTGCATGAGTGCATCACACGCTTGGGTACGTAGGGAGTGCCCATGAGGCCCAGGCTGCATGAGTGCATCACACGCTTGAGGATTTAGGGAGTGACAATGAGGGCCCAGGTGCATGAGTACATTTCACATTTGGGGACATAGGGAGTGAACACGAGGCCCAGGCGGAATGAGTGCAGCACAAGCTTGAGGACATAGGGAGTGACCACGTGGCCCAGGCTGACTGCGTTCATTGCACGCTGGGGGACATAGGGAGTGACTACAAGGCCCAGGCTGCATGAGTGCACAACACACTTGGGGACCATAGGTAGTGCCCATGAGGCCGAGGCAGCATGAGTGCATCGCACTCTTGGGGACATAGGGAGTGACCATGAGGCTCAGTCTGCCCTCTGGCCCATTGCTTGATATATAATACACAATGTCTTAAAGTGGACCCATATTTCACTGGTCAAGCAGTGAAGCCTCGTGGTAGGGCAGAAACGGAGACAAGTCGAGGGACGTGACAGCGAAGTCTAGCAGCCGCGTTCTGCACTATCTGCAGTCTAGTCAAAAGGGGCTTTGAGATTCCCAGGTACAACACATAACGTCCCACCTCTCGACAGTACTAACTCGGCTGTTTTAATGAGGCAAGAAGCAGAGTGGCCAAGTTATGGGAAGACAGGGATATTGATTTAATATGTATTTTATTGAACTTTTACGATGTATATAGAATTAGACAATGAAATAACCATTATGTATCACAATGGTATTTGCACTTCGCACTTTAAGCATCTTTATGTTAATTAGTGCCATTCGATACCTTATCTTACAAATCCTTGGATGGCACAGCTGACCCGTTTTTAGCCCTTTTTAAGGTTTTTTTGTCGAGGTTTTTGTCGCTTGGTTTTTGTCTTAATAGGAAGGCATTTTTAGCTTTAAGTGAGGAACTGAGATCTCATCCTTAATGTAAATTTTTTGTTTTTTATACATTATATTTTTTACATTATATTTATACATTATATTTTTATGCATATATAATATGTAAATTGTATTGATTTGATTTTTAAACTAAAAATCTATCATGTTTTTATTAAGACTTTGTACTTATGGTTGGGGTGAACTAAAATAAAGTAACTTTTTCTTCTTTTCAGAAAACATGCAACTAGGAAGAAGATCTGGAATGAGACCTAAAGATATGGAATGTGCTTCATCTACAGTCATCACAACTTTATGTCTATGTTGTTGACTAGTCACGAAATCCCATGTGCTCATGAGCTGTGACCCAGGGTGTTGCAAATAAACATAGCAGGTTAGTACAGAAGGTTCAGTATGGAAATATATGTATTTTGGCTCAATAAATCTTTCACTTTGTGAGTATGTCATCTCTAAATATATGTTCTTTAATATTTTCAGATGGAGAGGCTGGTTTTTTCTCACGTGTGCTCACTATATTTTTCAGTAACCCAGCTTCGATACTGCTGCAAAGGTCCAAAGACTGCTCTATGTGTTTATCACTTCAATGCAAAAAGGGGGAACAGAAAGAAAGTATGACGGACCTTACCATCTCCTAACACATGCACATATAGATCAACCTAGATAAAGTCCTTTGTTATCTAATCCTGTGCTCTGGTGCTCTGTTGATTCAAAGGAAAACCCTTATGTTTGTTAATAGGTACTCACCCACAAATCTTCGTGCCATGCTTCATCATCGGGCCCTCACCCTATGAATGACTCTGCGTAATTCTGGGAGTTCTTTGATGTCCTGGGGTGAGAGAAAATGAGGTTAAAACTATCTAGGTTGTGACCAGACATGAGCAGAAAGATTCCTACTAATACCCATAAGACAAGTGTCACAGTATACTATTTGAGAGAGAACAGAGCTGGATATATAGACTGCAAACACACAAGTTCAACCTGAATGATAATACACCATGGTTTGCATTAACTAAACCACAGATGGGACACTGTCCTCCCAATTACATCCTTTCATATTGTGAGGTGATGACCTCTGGGACACTCCAGAGACTGTGGGGGATTATTTATGAGTCCCTTGCACAGGCGTTGCATCACTTTTTGTGATGCAACGGAGGCACAAACCTTGAAGCCATATCTCTGATGCCATGCATAGCCACTTTGTGTGACTGGCCTCATAGATATGGAGTAAGGTGTGGCAGTGCAAATCGCTGCGTTGCCTTACTCTGCACCAGGGAGACACTGCATGGGGGTTTCCACACAACACCCATGTAGGAGAAGGCTCTTTCACCTGTTCTGGCTCTGCGTATGTGCAGGGTTTCGGCGAGGGCGAGGTTGGCGGATCGGAGGTTTCTCTTGGGTACGTGGAAGGCGATTCTTTCATTGAGATATTGGGGTCCGATGTTGTGGAGGCATTTGTATCTGTGGGTGAGTATCTTGAAAGTTACTCTCTTCTCGACGGGGAGCCAGTGGAGGTCTTGCAGGTGTGGGGTGATGTGTTTGTGTCAGGGAACACCGAGGACGAATCTGGCTGCTGTGTTCTGTATGGTCTGGAGCTTGCGGAGCTGGGATTTGTTGATCCCAGTGTAGAGGGCATTTCCGTCATCTAATCTAATATGAGTGTGTGGGTAACGGCCTTTCTTGATTCGGGGGGATCCATTTGAAGGTCTTGCGAAGGATGGGGAGGGTATTGAAGTAGGTGGAGGTGACGGAGTTGATCTGTCGGGTCATGGAGAGGGAGGAGTCGAGTATGATGCTGAGGTTCCAGGCCTGGTCCGTGGGTGTGGGAAGGCTGCCGAGGGTGGTGGGCCACCAGTTGTTGTCCCATGCAGAAGGAGAGGGTCCGAGGATTTCTGTCTTCTCTGAGTTGAGCTTCAGGCAGCTGCTGCTCATCAAGGTTGTGTGTCATTCATTCCTTCATGGAAGCTGAGTCTGGTGGTGATGGGGTCCTTGGTGAGGGAGAGGATGAACTGGGTGTCATCTGCGTAGGTTGCTATGCTGAGTCCATGCTGTCTGATGATGGCGGTGAGGGGGGCCATGTAGATGTTGAAGAGCGTGGGGCTGAGCGATGATCATTGGGGTACTCCGCAGCTGATCTCTATGGGTTCGGAGAGAAAAGGAAGAAGTCTGATTCTTTGGGTTCTGCCGGTGAGGAAGGAGCAGAGCCAGTCGAGGGCTGTCCCCTGTATGCCGGCATCGTGGAGTCTGGCGGTGGGAGTGCGGTGGGAGACGGTGTCGAAGGCTGCAGGAAGTTGAGCAGGATCAGGGCCATGGTGTGTCCTTGGTCGAGGAGCATGACAATGATGTATGTGGCGGCAAGCAGGGTGGTCTTGGTGCTGTGGAATCCGGATTGGGAGGGGTCGAGGATGGAGTTCTCTTCTATGAATTTTGTTAGTTGGACGTTAATGATCTTTTCTGTGACTTTGGCCACGAAGGGGAGGAGAGAGATGGGTTGGTAGTTCTTGAGGTCCCTTGGATCTGCTGTCGGCTTCTTGAGGAGGAGCTTGACTTCTGCATGTTTCCAGTCATTGGGGAATGTGCCGGCTTCGAGGGAGGCATTGATCGCAGCTCCGATTGCAGCTCTATGGAAAATGTGCAGAGGGCAGGTGTCCGTGGGGGCTCCTGAGTGAATGCCTTTCATGGTTGATGCGCTGTCTTTGGTGCTGACTGGGGTCCAGGAGAAGGTGGTAGGCTGACTTTCGTTGCTGGGGGGCAGATGGGGATTGGTGCCCTGTGTCTGTTTGTCGAAGTTGTCGTAGAGGGATCTTATTTTCAGGTGGAAGGAAGAGCCGAGTTTGTTGCAGAGGTTGTGGGAGGGTGTGGCGTCCGTGGCTTCGCTGGGCAGTTAAGTGAATTCCTGGATGATGTTGAAGAGTTCCTTGGAGTTGCTGGTGTTGGCATGGATTTTGTTATGGATGAAGGTCCTCTTTGTGGATCTGATGAGTTGGTGGTATTGTAAGTGGAGTGGTCTTCCGAAGTTTTGCTGTTTCTCCAGTTCTTCTTGAGACGTCTTCAGGTGCATCTGGCTTCTTGAGGTCGGTGGTGAACCAGGAGGCCTTCCTGTCTTGGGTCGCTGTCTGTCGGGGTTGCGAGGGGGGCAAGCTTGTCTGTGCAGTTGGTGATGCATCTGTGAAGTTCTTTGGCTGCAGAGTTGGCGTTGGTCATCATGGGGGGGGCTTCGCGATTGAGGGCGGTGTTGAGGTGCTCCTCAGTGATCTTGCTCCAGTTCCTTCGCGGTGGGCAGGGTGCCGGTTTGGGTGCGTGGGATTTTTGACGTGGAAGTGAACGCCGTAGTGGTCTGTCCCGATGGGTTGCGTGGTGTGGCGGAAGTGGAAGTTGTTGCCTCCTGCGAAGATGGGGTCTAGGGTGTGTCCTGCCTTGTGGGTAGGGGTGGTGACGAGTTGTTGCAGTCCAAGGTTGGCAAGGTTGTCCAGGAGGGTGGGGGAGTTGGGGTCGCTGAGGTTGTCGGGGTGGAAGTCGAGGTCTCCGATGAGTATGTAGTCCATGGAGGCGATGGCGTGGGGTGCGATGAGGTCGGCGATTGTAGTGGTGAACGCGGTTCGTGGTCAGGAGGTCTGTAGGCAAGTGTGCCTCGTAAGGTCATTCTGGGGCTGGTCTAGATCTGGAAATGAAGGTGTTCGGTGGTGGAGGGGGAGTCGCTCGTGCTGGAGGTGGTGAGTCGGAGGGAGCTCTTGTGTGCGATGGCGAGTCCTCCTCCTGGGCGGTTGGGGTGGTCCTTCCTCTGGATCTTGTATCCGTCTTGGATGGCGGTGGCAATGTCGGGGGCAGAGGTGGGGTTGGTCCATGTTTCTGTGAAGAAGGCGACCTCTGGCGAGAAGATGTCGAGGAGGTCCCATATCTCTACTGCATGTCTGTGCAGTAAGCGCACATTCAGGAGGATGCATCTCAGGGCTTCGGGCTGCTGGAGTCCGGTGTGGGGACGTTGGCCGTGGCAGTGCGGAGGGTGGTAAAGGTTTGTCGGCAGTGTCGGCAGGAGAACTGGCCATGGGTGGTGACCGGTGCAGACAGCTGGCAGTTGTTGATCCTTCCGGGGTTGAGTGCGAGGAGGGCAGCAGGGTCATAGCGGTGGGTGGTCGGAGAACCAGGGTCCCTGGCGCTGGTCCCGGTCTGGTCACAGACGGGCACAGATGGGCTTGCCTTTGGCATGCCAGCGGCCGCCATTAAAAAGGGAAGGGGGAGGGAAGCGAAGCTGGGAGGCGGGAGTGGGAACAGGCAGGGGGTAGGGGCCGCGGGGGCAGCAGCAGTGGGGAAGAGGACAGGGAAAACGGGCACAGAGGACACAGACAAGGGCACAAACAACAGGCAAAATAAAAACAGGCAAAATAAACAAAGGCTCAAAATTACAGGAAATAGACAGACAAGAGACAGAAAATGGGCACAAACACCAGACAGATAACAGCAGGCCAGCAGAAGAGCAAGGCTCTCCCACAGGACCACCAGGGATGAGGCGCAGGCAGGAGCCTGCGAGTGGAGGAGGGCCTCGATCACCTACCTGCACAGGGCAGCGGCAGCAGCACAACAGCAGAGCTGCTGGGGAAGAGAGCAGGTCTCTGACCAGGAGGTCAGAGAACTATCTATCTATCTATCTATCTATCTATCTATTTATCTATCTATCTATCTTCCTATCCACATAACCCTCTCAGTCTGTCTTTGAGAGCCCCTCTATCTGTTTTACAAGCCTCTCTATGTTAAAGCGGGTGGATGCTGCGGACACGCACAGTGTGAGCCGCCTGCACACCAAAGGCCAGCCCCCCTGAACTCGTCTGCAGCTGGAACGCAACCACCACCAGGCACCCTGCTCTTTTAGCATAAGGCATGCCTATGTCATCGGATGTTTAAAAAACATTGAATGTTTCCACTATGCACTGTGATTCCGTGCTCTCTCCTACTAACATCGAAGGCCCGCTATCATGCCTCAAGTGTAGAACTGTGTTTGGGGTCTCACCAGGGCCATCCCCTCCTATTTTTCAGGTGTCAGCTGTGAGATCATTTCTAAGTGGCCTCATTAATGCACAGTCATTGAGTAAACATTATCAAGAAACCTTCAACCCGCTCACCAACTCTCAGTCGGAATTTCTGTTCATTGCAGAGTCGCGACTCAAATACTGGTGTAACCCTGGCATTGTGCATGCCCTACCCCCGGCTACACCATCCTGAGACAGGACAGAACCGAATCTCGTTGGGCCGGCCTTGCTATAATCTTCCAAGATGCTTTCCAATGTGAAACCTTTGATCTAGGCCCCCTCAAATGGGCAGAAAGGCTTGGCTTTAGTCTCAAGATGAGTCCCTGTAGGTCCTTTGCGGGCGGCCTCATTTTAAAATTTTGTCTTTTTTTTATTATTTATTTATTTATTTATTGAATTTCATATAGTGCTGGCTAGACCCAAGGGTATTAGAGCACTTCACATGTTTGAGAATAAGTCTACAAAATGTACAGGACAAAATTCAAGTGGGATTCATAGTCATCTAGAAAAATAAAGGACTACAGAGCAGTAAGGATACAGTAATATAAATCAATCAAGCAATTGGGTACTGGGGAAGGCATAGAATTGGATGTCTGCATAGGCAAATTGTCAGTGGACTTCCACCGTGAATTGTCAAAGAGGGTTGGCTCTTTGGGAGATGTAATTCATTTAAAAAATGATAACTACGAGTTACAGAATGTGTTAAAAGTGCATTTTGGGCAATGTTCTTTCCTAATGTGGGGCACATTTATTAGGACTTTTTTAGACTTGAAAATTAAAATTAATTTCCTTTCTTTAGATGTGTGATCCCAATTTTGGGCTATATTTCCTAGGAGGGCTGGCAGGGGAGAGGAGGGTACTGCTGCAGGTTTGACACAAAACTCTTATTTGTAAGGAGCTGGTGATGGAGCAAGGACTCGTAAAAGAGATTTGCTCGAAACCAATCCTTTTGTTTAATTCATTAACGATTCACTAACAACGTATTTGTAATTAATAATTCGTATTTAGAAACAGACACGCGGGACAGTGAAGCTTGCCTATGTGTTTACTAACTGCAATAACATGACCGAAGGACTAAACGCACTTTAACAAGGGATCTTTACTGCGCATGCGTCTGCTGCATCTACGTAGTATGACGTACTAATGCTTGGAGGGAAAATCTTGCGCTTGCGCAATAGACAATAAAATGGCCGCTTGAATGCTCACATGCATGGCACCTGCTTGGTTGAATTAGAAAATAAGTTTTATACTAACGCAAATGCAGAAAGGGTATTAATAAATAGAATGGGTTAGAGTAGAGGTTGGTGGTATACAGTGAAATCATTTAATTTTGAAAATAAAATTTCTTCTTTTGACTTTATTATTAGTGCGCATTTGGGCCCTCTATATTTGTCTGAATCGAGCTGACTGTCTTGACCATACGCATGCGTACTGGCGAGAAATACGAAAAGATGACTAAGGACTTGCCACGCGTCCAAGGCCAGGGAAGATGTGCCCTGGGAACATGAGGGTGAAGAGTTCATATGAAGGAGCTTTATTCATAATATCGTAACATTTTGTATTAATAAAGTTTGGAGATTTATGGGAAAGGAAATGATTTAATAAAGTTTGAGGGGAGGGGTTTGAAACAATGGTTTAATGAAATAAGTGAAAAGTAAGCATGGTGTGAAGATCATCCCCCCTCGCCTGACCAATCAGAAGTTAGCGTTTTACAATATTGAAACATTAATGGGTGGTACTCGGTAATGAAAAGGTATAATTGAGGTAGTTTTGTTAGTTAAGGAAGCTGATGATTCGAGAGCGCTTATTGGGAGCTGACACGGAGCTTTACGGGAGCACAGAAGCAGAGCTCGGGGTGCTGTCGGTGCTGGGGGTGGTGCTGAAGCTGTGAGACGCTGATGAAGAAAATCGAATGCAGAACCATCTATTTAACTTAATTGGGTTAGAAAGAAGATCGCAGAAGAACCACGAGGAGGAAGAGAGTGTCAGAGAGGGTGCAATGCAGTCGTCGGTATCTAGAGAGGTGAAGTATCCTGTCCTGATTCCTGTCCTGAAGTATTTGTCTCCTGATCTATCCCGGGGGACCCTTACCAGCCCTTTGGCCAGAGGGTTGGCCTTCACACCATACTTGGCAGTTATAAATTCATCGTATTGATAGATGCTCTTCTCTCTCTGTCCTCTTCTTTCTGAGTATAGTTATTGTGTGGATCTCTTGCGAATGAGGGTGTTTGTACTGAAACGTGTGAGATGGTTCACACGCAATTAATTTAGATAAAGATTTTAAAACTTCCTGAGTCTGTGATTATTTCATTTAATCAAGAAATGTTAAATAAGTTATGTTAATTATCACCATCAACTAGTACCAACTAATGGTCCATTGACCAGAGGAAAGAACTAATTGATCAGTGAAAAGGTTTGGTTAGGGAAAGAAATAACTAGATCTTGAAGTATGAAAATCATAAACTAAGTTCCAGCAGTCTACTTGCTGTTTAGTGGAAGTAAGTTATATGGGCCCAAGTGAGTTTATGGTAGTGGAGTATCTGCTGCTAGTATGCCACTGGATCAGTTTTCTGGTAGCAGAGTTGTGGTTGTTATTGACTAGTTTGGTGATAAGTATAGATTATTGATTTATGTTTAACAAAAAGAGATAGCGTCCTGTTTTATGTCGTCTGGAAAATTCTCGGGGAATGAATAGCGGGTGGCGATAGAAACCACACTGCAGTGAGGTTACTCGTCTGTTGGAATAACACTGAGAAGCCAGGTAGGGCTGGCAGTGTTAAAATAGGGACTATTTTCTGTGTAAAAGTAAGAGTGATTGATAGCAAAGAATTTCGCTAATGAAACGTTAGGCGTTATATCACCTAGAAAGGGTAACCCTGAAGGAGTAGCAGGTTCTTCCAAGCTAGATTGACAGCAAAAGGAGTTCGCTGGTGAAACTTTGGTCTCAAATTTCTCAAACGGGTGACACCGGAGGAGTAGCAGGTTCTCTGGAGCTTATATGAAGGGTAAGCGGAAGGGTTTTACTCACAGTGAAAAGAAATAAACTATCCTTTGATTTAGCGGAACAGACAGAGTAGCGAATGTTTTTATGTCGTTAATAACAAAGAATTTTAAAGAAAATATCGAGAAATAAAGTTTTTGTATTACCTTGTGAAGGGAGGGTCAGTTGCCGGAGTAGTACTGACGTCACAGTGAGCCGCGCTGGGATTGGTAGAAAAGAGCGGGCGTGTGACAAGAACAGCCTTGTAAAGGGAGGGTCAGTTGCCGGAGTGGTACTGACGTCACAGTGAGCCGCGCTGGGATTGGTAGAAACAGCGGGCGTGTGACAGGAGCAGCTTTGTAAAGGAGGGGTCAGTAGTAAGGAGCAGAACTGACGTCAGGAAAAGGCCGCACTGGCATTGGTCAGATCACGGGCGTGAGCCTGATTTGATTGGATAGCTAGTTAAAAGCCGCGCTAGGATTGGTGGAGAGAAAGATTGTATGCAGGATTTTGATTTGACTGTTAGTGCAAGACGTACAGGTAGAAGATTTCAAGGGTTTGCAGAATACAATTTCCTACATCGTTCTTCAAGAATGTATGGAGAGAAAAGAAAAATGTCATTTCTAAAGAAAATTAAGAATTTCTTTGTAAAGGATAAGCCTGTTTTGACTAGAGAGGGAATTCCTATTCCATACCGAAGACACCAGCATCTTTTATGATGATGGAAAGAGGATATCATACTTGCGTGTGGTTGGAGAATTGGATAGAATATACGAAGGATGATGGTGTGTTAGCATTTCCTAAGGATGGTACGTTTAATGGGGGGATTCTTCAGAATTTGAGATTGAAAATGAATGATTTGGAACCTAGACCTAGGTTAACTCAATATGAGGCTTTGGAAGAATGGGAGACTGAGTCATATGAACGGGAGAAATGCAGAGCTGGAAGGTATAGGGGATTCCTCCCGAGACATTTGCATGAGTCACGCGAAGGGCAGATGAAACAATGGAGGAGAGCTATGGTATCAGAAGGGTTATATCCAGTGTTAATGGCTGAGGGACAGTCTGGAGGAAAGTGTAAGGAGAAAACGAAACATATGAACTCAGCAGGATATGGTGAATCAGATGACGAGTTGTTAGAGGATATTTTAATTAAAAATCCACCACCATATCAGGAAGCAACTAGTAAAGTTACCCCAAGTGCACCAGTAATGGGAATGCCATTAACCCCACAGATTTTACATGAAACGTCATACAACAGAGTGTTGCAGGATAGTGAAAGAGAGGCTTTGAATAAAACTAGAGAAGAACTAGTACAAAAGATAAGTCAATTAAATTTGAATTCTGAAGCCTTGACAGTACCAGTGACCATTGGTCCGGTAATCCCATTGTATGGAGATAATAAGATTTGCCAGAAACCACAACTTGTGACAGTTCCATTAAATAGTCCTAGAAAATAAATAATAATTACAGATGATCAGGTTAGCGAAAGTGAGTCAATTATTTCATTAATGGATCTCCCAAATGTGGAACCTTTAACGGAAACTCCAAAGAGAGTTACGCCCATGAATTTGAGAGAAAGAAGACCTTTGGTTCCTGCTGGGACTGGAGGCGCAACAGTAGTTACCTCTGAAGAAATAGAAAGATGGGCACAGGAAAGAGATAATCAGAACCCAACACCAAGAATTTTAGACATCAGCAGATTGAAAGTGGAATTGGAAGAGATGATGACAGGATGTGTAGGTACAGAAAGATTGAACGCTTACAATGATGAGGAATTATTATTTTTATGTAAGAGTATAACCAGGAGAGCAAGAGTATTTCATGAGAGACTGACTGAAGTTGCTTCAGAGATTGGAATAGACATAGGGAAATCAAAGTTGTTGCAGAAACCATATCGATAAAGATTTAGAAAGTGTAAATGCTTCTGGAAAGAGATTACAGATAAAAGAATTAATGAACATTTTGCGAAAATGGGGAGACATTGATAAATGGAGAATTAGGTGGATAAGAAAGAAAGAGGAAGTACAAGCGAGAGAAGCAGCAGCTGCATTTCCAGTAAGAGAATCAAACAAAGTGGAAAAATTGTGTCCAATGAGGAGGTTCCTGGAGGTGGATATGTTCATGTTCCTTGGAGTAGACAAGATATTTTGTCATTTACAAATGATTTTCCAAAGTTGAGAGAAAAACCAGTTGAATGGTACAAACAGGTAGAGAGATTTGTGAAGGTATCAAAGGTTTTATTGAAGGATTTGGATGGTCTGTTTGATATAGTGGTACCGGCTGATTTATGGACAGAATGCAAAATTACAATTGATTGGCCTAATGAGGAGTACCTTAGATATGCAAAGACAGGGGCGCCCTCAGAGGAGGTGATGAAAAATGATCACCAAGTGACTACGTATTTGAAAGGGAAAATCCCTCCTAAAGAAACAGATTGGGTAAAGATAGATAGAACAACCCAAGAACCAAATGAATCAGTACATGCATATTATGAAAGGTTGTTGCAGGTGTTTAAGCAGTATAGTGGTTTTGAGAATATTGGTGACAAGGATATGGGACATTTTGTGTATCGGTTTGTATATGGTTTAAAACCAGAAATCAGTCAGATGATACAACATCACATGTTGTGTTGCCAAAAGCAAGACAGTGGATGAGATTTTAAAGTATGTGAAATACTGCGGAGATGACATTGAAGCCAGGCGTAGGAAACTAAAAGAGAAAATGATGTGGGCACAAGTTAAATTGGCAGAACAGCAAGAAGAGAAAGCAAATGACCAAAATAATAATCAAGTGAAAGAACAGAGTCAGAATAATCAAGGAGCGTATGGTAATAAATATAAGGGACGAATGGACAGAGAAGAAGCGAAAAAGAAGTTTCCTTGTCATGCGTGCGGTAAGCTTGGACACTGGAAGAACGAGTGTAAGAGTACTCGGAATAATACGAGTAATAATGGGCCAAATCAAAATTTAATCCCACAGATGCAGAATGAAGTACTTATGAATCAGCAGCAGCAGGTAGTTACTCCACAATATCAGGTGTCACCAGCTCCTATGCCAAATTTTGTGAATCATCAAAGTTTCAGAGCGAACACCGGATTTCAAGGAGAAAGTGGTAAGAATAATAGAACAATTACACAATATTTTTTACAGAATGATGAAGAAGGTTCAGATGCCGCACAATGACGGTGCCTGAGGGGGGAGGAAGAGGAGTGCGTGCTTGGCGCATCCTTGCCGGTAGATCAGTCAGGTCCATTTGTTGATGGGAGAGTAGATGGTAAAGACATTACTTTCCTATTGGATACTGGTGCTACCAGGTCTACTGTGAGAACAGCAGACATCCCAAACCTACCCCTCTCGGGAGAATCAATCCAAGTTGTAGGCGTGTCGAACCAACAGATTAGAACCCCAATTACCAAACCAATGGAGGTGCACATTGGGAATTTTAAGGAAATGCATCGGTTCGTGGTTTGTGATTCAAGTCCTGTAAATTTGTTGGGAAGAGATCTTTTATGCAAGATGAACTGCACGATCTATTGTACACCGGATGGTGTCGCTTTCCAAACACCTGATGAAGACATGGTGTACAAACAGGGAACAGAAGTAGATGAAATGTTTTCACTAATAACTAAGAATGAATTACCAAAAGAGTTGAGAACCACAGTTAATCCAGAAGTGTGGGATTTTACAGGAAAGGACATTGGGCTAATGACAAATATAGACCCAGTTAAAGTGACAGTGAAAGAAGGTGCAGTGTATCCAAACACCCGACAGTACAAGATGAGTCCAGAAGTAAAAGCAGGAATTATTCCAGATATTGAACGAATGGTTAAGCAAGGTATTTTAAAAGAAGTGATGGGTAGTCCCTGCAATTTGCCAATAATGGGACTGAAAAAGCCTAGCGGAAAATACAGAATAGTGCAAGATTTACGGAAAATAAATAAAATTGTAGTGCCATGTTGTCCAATAGTGCCAAATCCAGCAGTGATCATTTATCAGATACCTTGGAATGTAGGTTGGTTTACAGTGATTGATTTATGCCAAGCGTTCTTTTCTATTCCTTTGCACCCAGACAGTCAGTATCTTTTTACGTTTAAGTTTGAGGATCATATTTACGCATGGTGTCGGGTTCCTCAAGGGTACACAGAGAGTCCTTCAATTTTTAATCAGATTTTGAAAAAGTGGCTAGAATCATTAATCATGCCTGGAAAATCTGTTTTGGTCCAGTACATTGATGACCTATTGGTGGGATCAAAAACACGAGAAGATTGTGTCACAGACACAATTGCATTACTGAACCATTTGGCTGAAGGAGGACACAAGGTGTCTCCAGAAAAGTTACAATTCTGTCAACGAGAAGTTAGATACTTAGGGCATAAAATAGAAAGAGGAGTTAGAAAAGTGACACCGGAAAGAATAAAAATAATCAAAGAAATGCAATTGCCGCAGACTCAAAGAGAAATGAGAATGTTTCTAGGAGTGGTTGGATACTGCAGGCAATGGATTAATGGTTTTTCAATGTTAGCAAAGCCATTAATACAGATGATCCGGAAAAGAGCAAAAGATCTGATTGATTGGAATGATGACTGCATAGAGGCATTTGTGAAACTAAGAAACTGTTTGTGTGAGGCTCCTACTTTGGGTATGACTGATTATTCAAAAGACTTTGCATTGTTTTGCTGTGAAAGAGAAAATTGTGCACTTTAAGTCTTAACACAGAGACATGGATTGAGTCGACGTCCAGTGGCATATTTTTCAGCTATATTGGACCCAGTGGCTTCAGCATTACCTGGCTGCTTAAAAGCAGTAGCTGCTACTTGTATGAGTCTGGAGCAAAGTGAGTCGATAGGGATGGGACATCCGGTAAAGGTTTTCGTTCCACACTCAGTTGAGATTCTTTTGACAAGAACAAGGACACAGCATCTCACCCCTAGTCGATTGACTAAGTATGAAAGAGTGATTTTGGGAGCTGAGAACGTGACTGTGATAAGGTGTATGATCATGAACCCAGCTACCCTATTGCCAGACCCCTGCGATGAAGAAGTGAGAAATGAGAGTGATCATGATTGTTTGGACGTGACTGAATTATACACGAAGCCCCGGCCTGACATAAAGGAGACACCTTTGAAAGAGGCTGACCATGAGTTATTTGTAGATGGTTCCTGCCTTAGAACACAAGAAGGAGGATTAAGTGCTGCATATGCTGTTTGTAAAATATCTGGGTTAATTGCAGCATCCTGTTTACCTGGGGTCAAGTCTGCACAAGAAGCTGAATTGGTCACCTTAACAATGGCATGCAAAAAGGGGAAAAATTGGAGAGTAACCATAATTACGGACAGTCAATATGGGTTCGGGGTTGTGCATGGCTTCGGCCGGCTCTGGATGCAGAGGGGATTTCTGACTTCTTCAGGATCGCCTATCAGAAACAGCAAAAATGTAAAGGATTTGTTGGAAGCATTACAATTGCCAAAAGAGATAGCAGTTGTAAAATGCGCTGCACATCGGTCAGGAAATGAATATGTGACTGCTGGCAATAATTATGCTGATCAAGTGGCTAAATACTGTGCCAAAAATAAAGTGGCCATAAACAGAAAAATTGAAACGGGTGAATCCAGATGCCAACTTTTCTCAGTACCAGAAACATGGGATGAGATTAGACAATTGCAGGAAGAAGTTGAGGAAAAGGAAAAGGAAATTTGGATAAAGGCAGCTTGTACAAAGAGACCACATGATGAGGTATGGGTGTACTTAGATGGAAGACCAGTCATGCCAGATTGTTTGCTTTCAAAAATGGCAAGAGTGTATCATGGAGCAACACAAATAGGGAGAGACTCAATGATCAGGCTATTCAGACAAAGTTGGTACAATTCGAAATTCAGGGTAGTCTCAGAAAGCCTTTGCCAAAGATGCTTAACCTGTCAGCAGTGTAAGGAAGTGGGTTTCTGTTGCAGTAACCCCCCCACTTTTTGCCAGACCACTGATGCACTTTGACTTGATGTGCCCTGGGTCGCTGCCAATCAGGTTCCCAGGGTCTGTGTTCTTTCCCCAAAACTGTACCCAATTGGCATCTCTGGCCACAGGTCAGCCCCTGGTAAATGGTACCACAGGTAACCAGGGCACTGTGACCAGGGAATACCTCTAAGGGCTGCAGCACTTATTGTGCCACCCGTAGAGGCCCTGTACCTTTACACACACACACACTGCCTTTGCAGGCTGCGTATTTTGGTGCAGAACAAAGTGAAGAGTCGACATGGCACACACCTCTGTGTGCCATGCCTACAACCCACTGCCCTGGCATAGGTCAGTCACCCCTCTAGCTGGGTGCACTATACCAGTGGTGAGGGTACAGGTGCATGAGCCCTGTACCCCTACAGTGTATAAGTCCATTCTTAGACATTGTAAGTGCAGTGCTGCCATTAAGAGTATATGGTGCTGGGAGTTTGTCATTACGAACTCCACAGCACCATAATGGCTGCACTGAAAACTGAGAAGTTTGGTTTCTCAGCACATTAAACCCACACTGATGCCAGTGTGGGATTTAATGAAAAGTGCACACAGAGGGCATTTTTGAGATGCCCCCTGAAAAACAACCAGCCTCTGGTGGGTTTCCTGACTGGTACACACTAGCCTGCCACCACAAGACATGTTTCTGGACCCCTAGGGTGGGAGCCTACGCTCCCTGAGCCCAGAGACGAAGCCTTTCCTGGGCGGAGGTGTACACACCTCCCCCAGGCCAGGAAGAGCCATCTGTGGCAGGGAAGCTTCAAAGGCCTGGCAGCCTTTGCAATGCGACCCCCCAGCCTCTCCTGCTATCAGGAGCAGGCCCCCTTCCTGTCTCCCCTCCCTTTCGGCGGGAAGACAGGCGGGATAAACTAGCCAGACCAGGAGGTGTGCCCACCTCTGCCAACCCCACCCCTCAGGTGGGGGAGGCGAGGTGAAGTCCTCTCTCCAGTGCTCTCCATCTTGCAGACGGCAGGCACTCCCCAATCAGGACTAGGGATTGTGCTCACTCCCCCACGTGGGCTGAGCACACCAAGGGTGTAGTCCCCCTAAGGTCAGTAGCCCATTGGCTACTGTCCTCAAGACCCCTAAAACGCCCCCTAAATACAGTATTTAGGGGGCAGCCGTGAACCAGGAAGGCAGATTCCCGCAACCTAAGAAGAAAAAGGACGAAAGAAGACGCCCAGCAGAGGAGACTGCAGAGAACAACTGACTTGGCCCCAGCCCTACCGGCCCGTCTGCAGTTTCCAGAGATCCTGCGCCAAAAATCATCTTGTGCTGCAGCCAGCGACCTCCAGAACCCCGGGGAGGACTGACTGCCTTCAACAAAGACCGGATCTCCTGTGAATAGCAGCTCTGTTCAAAAGAAACACCAAACAAAGACTCCGAGCCTGCTGAGGAAAAAGAAACCCGACGCCTGGAACCACCACTGCACCCGTCACCTACAGCCCGAGTTCAAGTGGCCCACCGGTCCCAGCGAGGTCCCCCAGCACTCCAGAGTCCGAGTCCACCGTGGGTTGACCCCTCCAGGACTCCCCGACATCGCCTACAGCCTCTGCACGGAGACCCCCCCAACCATTAGTGGCCTGGTAAGGTGAAATCCGACCTCAAAAGACACCCCTGCATCCAGCCGCCCTGCCCCCTGGAGAAAGGAACCCGAGGTGCACCTACGTCCCCGAGCCCTCCAACTTACCTGCCCAGCTGTTGGTTCCTCCTAGAAGTCTTCCTGGACCAAGCCTGCAGCTGAAAACCAAAACCGAAAATCTCCATTGAAATCAACAGGGCACCCAACCTCAAAACAGCACCCTGCACCCGGCCGCCCTAGTGCCGCTGAGGGTGCCCCTTTTGTGCTAACTTGGTCCCCAACTTGCCCTGAGCTTAACCCTAGGAGCTTTGCTCCCACAACCCTGTGGCCTGCTTGCCAGCAGCCACCAACCGGAGCCCCCCTATCCTCCATAGGATAACATTGGGCCTCAACACTCTGCACCCTGCCGCCCTAGTGCAGCTGAGGGTGCAACAACAGTGCATCACTGACCCTGGGAGACTCCTGAGTCTAACCCCAGAACCCTAACTCAAAAGACCGATTACTTACCTCGAAACCGATAACCTGTTGTTCCTCATAGAATAACATTGACACTTTTTCTCCCCAAAAGTTTCTGTTTCGACTTTTGAAAACTAAGAATATTCCTCTAAAATCACACAAATAACCAAAACGCATTTTCTCGACTGTTTTCAGGAAATGTCCCAGTGCTGAATCTAGGAGTCCAGTACTGGATTACAAAAGTAACGTAAGAGTAACTTACCTGTGAATTGAATTTCCTTCCATAGGATAACATAGGTGGTTCTCTGCGAAAAAGTTTCCAAGTGTCAACTTTTGAAATACAAGAATATTCTTTAAAAATCATACAAACTACAAAAACGTAATTACTTAACTGTTTTAAGTAAATGTCCCGGTGCTGAATCTAGGAGTCCAGCACTGGATTGCAAAAGTAACGTAAGAGTAACTTACCTGTGAACTGAATTTCCTTCCATAGGATAACATTGGTGGTTCTCTGTGAAAAAGTTTGTGTCAACTTTTGAAATACAAGAATATTCTTTAAAAATCGTACAAACTACAAAAACGTAATTACTTACCTGTTTTAAGTAAATGTCCCAGTGCTGAATCTAGGAGTCCAGCACTGGATTACAAAAGTAACGCAAAAGTAATTTTACCTGCGTTTACCTTAAAAAGCCATTCATTTCAATGTACTGCATTTACTAAGTATTGCAACCTACTGCATCCCCTGTAAATCAAAACAAGTACAATCTTCATTGCTTTTTAAAACTGTATACAACAAGTAACTTATTACTGAAAAGAATTGAATGCTTACCTGTATCAGGCTTGCTTGGTTCTAAAATAAAATAACAGTATATTTTTTTATACAAAAACAATTGGCCTAGAGTTCAGTTCTTGAGTGTGTGAATTCATTTGCTGACTGAGTGTGTACATCAAATGCTTAACACTGTCCTCTGATACTGCCTTACTGCTCGACCAAGCTACCACTTTAGAGAGTAAGGTTCTATCTAACTTTAACCTCTGCCAAACCTCTGGGGACTGCTGGACTCTGTATACTGTACCTCACTTTGGTGCAGTATATACAGAGCCACTTTCTTACAAGCAGCAAAATCCAGGTAGGAAGACAGTGGTAAGCTGGGGAAAGATTGGAAAGGCAGAAGAACCCTTCACTTGACTACAGTTGGATTTTATTGAATTGCCCCCATGTAATGGACTGAAATATATGCTTGTCATAGTATGCCTTTTCTCAAGATGGGTGGACGCCTATCCCACTCGAAGAAATGACAGTCTTACAGTTGCAAAATTGTTGTTGAGGGAGTTAGTTCCGCGATTTGGTTTTCCAGCCACTTTGGAATCGGATAGAGGCCCTCATTTTAATAATGAAATAATTCGATTAATCTGTGCTGCATTTAACATTGAACAAAAACTGCACTGTGCTTACCGTCCAGAGGCTTCTGGAAGTGTTGAGCAAATGAATGGCACAATCAAGTCAAGATTGGGAAAGGTGTGTGCGTTCACAAAGCTGAAATGGCCAGATGCATTACCTCTTGTATTGATGGGTCTCAGAAGTATTCCAGACAGAAAAACAGGAATGAGCCCACATGAGATTCTCATGGGAAGAGCCATGAGACAGGCATTTATTCCTGGAAATAAACTAATGAGTATAACTGATGATCTGGTATTGGACTGATACCCTCAGTTGGAGTCGTTCAGTAAATCGCAGAAAATTTGTAAGTTATCAACCATAGTTGATCGTCTCTCTACAGATACTGCAGATACTGCAGGAGGATTCGTAATGATTAACACAGAAATGGTTGCAATTAGGTCTATGGTTTTACAGAACCGTCTTGCTCTTGATATATTGTTAGCAAAAGAAGGTGGAGTCTGTGGCATGTTGAAAATTCAACATTGCTGCACTTATATTCCGGATAAGAGCAGAGAAATTAAAGGATATATTGAAAATATTACGAGAATGCATAAAGACTTGACCCAACTGGAGCTTGACAGTGTGTGGGGAAGACTAATAAAGAGAATAACATCAATAGGGAAATGGTTTGTTGATTTTGGGAAAGGTTTTCTAGGTCAAATAATAATACCGTTAGTTATGATAATAACAGTAGTGATGATAATGATTACATATAAGTGTTTTAGAAGAGGAAAGAAAGAAAAAGTACATTTTGAAAGAAAGGGAAAGGGACAGAAACAAAAAAGAAAATATGATGAACTACAGCTGGAAGAAATGAAAGGCAGATTGTATAAGAAAATGAGGGATTTAGAAGGAAACGAGTTGACTGATGAAAAATGAGAAGAGAAATAGAGAAAACTGAGAAGTGCTAAGGTTGGTATCTGGGATGGGATGGGTAATTTTGTGATGGCTTAAGATGCCATCAGAGAGGGGATTGATGGAGCAACGACTCATAAAAGAGACTTGCTCGAAACCAATCCTTTAGTTTACCTCATTAACGATTCACTAACAACGTGTTTGTATTTAATAATTCGTATTTAGAAAAAGACACGCTGGACAATGAAGCTTGCCTATGTGTTTACTAACTGCAATAACATGAACGAAGGACTGAGCGCACTTTAACAAGGGATCTTTACTGCGCATGCGTCTGCTGCATCTACGTAGTATGACATACTAATGCTTGGAGGGAAAATCTTGCGCGTGCGCAATAGACAATAAAATGGCCGCTTGAAAGCTCACATGCATGGCACCTGCTTGACTGAAATAGAAAATAAGTTTTATACTGACGCAAATGCAGAAAGGGTAATAATAAATAGAATGGGTTAGAGTAGAGGTTGGTGGTGTACAGTGAAATCATTTATTTTTGAAAATAACATTTCTTCTTTTGACTTTATTATTAGAGCGCATTTGGGCCCTCTATATTTGTCTGAATCGAGCTGACTGTCTTGACCGTACGCATGCGTACTGGCGAGAAATACGAAAAGATGACTAAGGACTTGTCACGCGTCCAAGGCCAGCGAAGATGTGCCCTGGGAAAATGAGGGTGAAGAGTTCATATGAAGGAGCTTTATTCATAATATCGCAACATTTTGTATTAATAAAGTTTGGAGATTTATGGGAAAGGAAATGATTTAATAACGTTTGAGGGGAGGGGTTTGAAACAATGGTTTAATGAAATAAGTGAAAAATTAGCATGGTGTGATGATCATCCCCCCTCGCCTGACCAATCAGAAGTTAGCGTTTTACAATATTGAAACATTAATGGGTGGTACTCGGTAATGAAAAGGTATAATTGAGGTAGTTTTAGTTAGTTAAGGAAGCTGATGATTCGAGAGCGCTTATTGGGAGCTGACACAGAGCTTTACGGGAGCACAGAAGCAGAGCTCGGGATGCTGTCGGTGCTGGGGGTGGTGCTGAAGCTGTGAGACGCTGATGAAGAAAATCAAATGCAGAACCATCTATTTAACTTAATTGGGTTAGAAAGAAGATCGCGGAAGAACCACGAGGAGGAAGAGAGTGTCAGAGAGGGGCGCGGCGCAGTCGTCGGTATCTAGTGAGGTGAAGTATCCTGTCCTGATTCCTGTCCTGAAGTCTTTGTCTCCCGATCTATTCCGGGGGACCCTTACCAGCCCTTTGGCCAGGGGGTTGGCCTTCACACCATACTTGGTAAATATAAATTAATTGTATTGATAGATGCTCTTCTCTCTCTGTCCTCTTCTTTCTGAGCATAGTTATTTGTGTGGATCTGAATTGCTAATGTCTATTTGAAACTTGATTGAATTGATACTCTTGCAAATGAGGGTGTTTGTACTGAAACGTTTGAGATGGTTCACACGCAATTAATTTAGATAAAGATTTTAAAACTTCCCGAGTCTGTGATTATTTCATTTAATCAAGAAATGTTTAATAAGTTATGTTAATTATCACCATCAACTAGTTCCAACTAATGGTCCATTGACCAGAGGAAAGAAATAATTGATCAGTGAAAAGGTTGGGTTAGGGAAATAAATAAATAGATCTTGAAGTATGAAAATCATAAACTAAGTTACAGCGGTCTACTTGCTGTTTAGTGGAAGTAAGTTATATGGGCCCAAGTGAGTTTATGGTAGTGGAGTATCTGCTGCTAGTACGCCGCTGGATCACTGGGGTCTAGGCATTACATCAGTGATTTTCGTAATAGTTCCTCGTTTCTTACTGCTACAAATCTGTATAATTCTGGGAGTCTCCCTGTGCCTTGACATTTGTATCTGTGGTAAACCCACAGAAACAGACTTTGTATACAAAACAAGAAGCTTGAAGTACAGACCTGCGACTTATTTTTTTCTGGAACTCTGTAGTACTTACCCCTTCAAAAGATCATAACACTAAACAGCATTGCTGGGTATTTTCTATTGTAAAAAATAATTCTGCAAAAATTGGTTTGAAATATCCCAAAAAATGGAGTAGGTCATAAATATGATTTAGATATCTTAAGAGAAGGTGATGATTTTATTCAGATTCTATTTACAGAATTCAAGTTACACACACACTTAAGAGTATGCTCTTTGAAAAAAAATAGTTTTGAAAAGATGGGGAAGAAACCCAAACAATACAAGCTGAACAAAGCCAAAAAGTAGGCAATCGATTGTGTTGTCCAATCCAGACATAACTCTTTCATAGAATGGGCAATAGTATTAAACACGTAAACATTTTGTATACAATAAACATTGATATTTATGTGTAACTACAAACACATACACAAACATACATGTGTGTGTGCATCCAATACAGAATGAGAGGAGCGTGCATCAATTTCTAGAAGTATGTTTGTCTAATTCACATTTGTGCACTGGAGCAGACATCTTCTGATGGACCTCAGGGTAATACATTTGGCCGAGTTGTCAATATTCCAAATGAGAGTCTCAGGTCTTCGTTTGATCTTCTGATCCTCAAGTGCTTGTCCAATCTTGATAGATTGAAACTTCTGGTCAGTGGGCACAGCTTGCACTTCTGAGGAACATGCTCCATAAGGAGATGTGAGTCCTTCCATTCCACTCTCAAGACCACCTACAATCTTTTTGGCGATCTCATCAGTTATCTTGGTGGCGCCCTGGAGGACTCCTGCGGAGAGTCTCCAGACACACCTGAACAGAGAGTATTCGACCCATTAATCGGTTTGCAGTACAGTAAAACAGAGCTCCTGTCTTTCCCCATTACTAATTTTACGCGTCTTGGCAGTTTTGCACGCTGCTTATCATCTCTACCATCATTTATTTTTGTTGTTCCATCGCTGTCACTGTGTCAGAAGCACGTGCCAAGATTGGTCTTCCACCGGAGCCGAACCGCCGAACCACTCTGCTAGATGTATTTTCTCAATTCCCAAACACCACTGCGAGCTAGATGTCAGTCTGCCCACAGTACTGAGGGGGAAAGGGGAATGGGAAGAAAGAGAGACTGCCACTGCGGTGCTTCTTCTAACAGAACATCCAGCTCTGAAACCACAAAGCAAAATATTACTCCGTTCCCCAACTACACTTAACCTTCTTTCTATAATAACTTACAATATATTTATGTCCTTTTCCTGTATACTCAGTGGATTTAGCTTCTCTCTTATATTATAGAAAATAATGTATTGTAGGTACTAGTTCCTTGTAAAAGTTTAACAAGCCATAGAACTGTCCAATTAAATTGTTATTCTCTCTCTTATGCTGCTGACTGTGTACAACGTAGAAGTTAGAGGTGGTAAGTAAAAATATATATATATATATATTTAAATCTACTTGAAGAAATAGTTAGTCAAGCTCTGTTAGTTGAAGATGAGGAATTAGTATGCAGCAGTGTGTAGGGTAAACATGCTGCGCGCATTTGGTGGAATTGTATAGTATCTGTTCATATGCTGAATGACACTGCTACTGAAGAACGCCAAGCCTAGCGCCACATTAACTGAAAGTCTTTAGATCTTTTAATCGACAACTGAAGCACTCAGAAGAAATGAAGACAATAGTGCAGTAGAAAAATGTCTTTTGAAATATACTCAGCCTTCAGGATAACCTGCACAAGAGTCCAGAAGTGCAGAGACTGAGGCAGAAAAAACACGGGTGCTGAGAGTAACAGGAATTGAGACACTCTCAGCACTCACGGGGGCAAATACCTGAAAACTCCAGCGAAGCCCCAACGAATAATGGCTGCTTAATACCGACCTTACAGTAGCAACCAGATTCAGGAAAAACGAACGAAGAAGCAAGCGAAATGAATCCTTGCTGAAAACCTTTTCCTGACAGTAGCGCTTCAAAGGGTAGACGCTGCTTCCTCCACAAAAACGACGGTTGAAGTGCGCCGCGCATCAGGTGCGTGAGCGCGAAACCGTGATGCCATCTAGAAACAGCTTAAAAACTAGAATGCTAACCTGCCCTCCCAACGGACGCCATCTTAGAATTCCGCCAAAAATGGCTGGAATAGAATCTTCTACTTCTTTAACTGGAATCACTTAGCCACCAGTTGGGACCAACTAAGGGGTGATTTCCTGCATAATCCCATCTGTCTGACCCAAGGATGAACAGGGAAACGGCTAGCAAGCGCATAGATTTGGGCAATCCTGACACACTGCTTCTTGCAAAGTTTCAACCCTGATCTCCAGCTCATCTAAGGTCTCTCCATTGTCAATGCGCTCATTTTTTAGCTTCATTGGGAGAAGACGTTGCTCCTTTTGTTATGCGCAATGCGAATTTCAAAATGTTGGGAGATTTTAACCTCCATTTGAAGTGCAGAGGTAGCCAATTTTATACACACCTGAAGTTCCCTTGGTCTTTCTCGATTGGCCACCTCATCTACACGCACTGCTGGGCACACTCACTCTCGATGGAGTCTGTTCTAATAACCCCAGCCTGGTGACCGGACCCCCTATCAGGCAGGCTTGGTCTGACCATATGTTGATCCCGTTTAGAATTTGACATGAGTCAGAGAGTTCTCTCCCTCTTCCGTCAGTGCCAGCCCCCCAGATCTCTTGACAATGGGTAAAACTGGTATTAGACCCCAATCTTACTATGGGGCTATCTTTCTCTACCCCCACTCTGTCAGGCAAAGTGGTTGAGGATGCCGCAGCTTTTACGAACTGGATTACCCAATCCATTAACAAACAAGCTCCGGCAAATCCCTCTAAGAATAAACTGAAGTCTCAGCCCTCAGCTCCATGGTATTCACAGCCCAAAGCAGAACCTCGTCCTAATTGCAAACAACTTGAAAGAACATGGCAGAGAGCCGACAATGCTGAAGATTTGATCCAATTCAGGAGGGTCCTAAAAATTTACCATGGTCAGATTAAGATTGAAAAACGACCTGTTTCTCCTCCCAGATTGACAAAGCCAAATCCAACCTAAAACAATTTTTAAAATTGCTAAATCAAAAGCAATGACCAGGGATATCCCACCCTCTCAAACCTTATGCAATAAAATATCCTAATTTTTTGCCTAAAAAATACAAACCATTCAACTGGAGTTTAGAACCATCTTCCCTTTGAAGAATGCTTTAACAGGGAACGCTCCCCCGACACTAGCCTCACTGACAACTTTCCAAAGAGTCACCTTACCTCAGTCACCCCAAGCTATATTAGCATGCAAATCAGGATCCCCTCATGATCCCTGCCCCCCTTGCATATTTCATATAGTTGTTGACTGCGTAAACCCAGTGATCAATGGGATTTTTAACACTTCATTAGTCGCTGACTGGAAATTTGCAGTTGTTAAATCGCTACAGAGAAAACAACTGGCAGATCCCACTACTCTTTCAAACCTTCGCCAAATTTCACTACTTCCTGTTTTAAGCAAAATCATTGAAAAATTGGTTAATAATCAACTGACTGCATTTCTGGGGGAGGCTAACATCTTACATCCATGGCAGTCTGGTTTCGGTCCAAGACACTTCACAGAGTTAGCTCTGTTGGAAGTTGCAAATACAATAAAGTTAACGTTGGATGCGGGAAAGAATGCAATGCTGATTTGACTAGACCTATCAGCTGCATTTGATACCATCTCATATGACATCCCGCTGCACCGTATCAAAGATTGTGGAATCTCTCACCTGGCACTGTCTTCAGGGGTACCCCAGGGCTCCACGCTCAGCCCCACATTATTTAACATCTACATGGCCCCCTTGATCTCGTTGATTACCTCTTTTGGTATTGAAGCAACATCTTAAGCCGACGACACACAGCTGGTCTTGTCATTGGTTAAAGACAATTAAATCATCTTAAGTGCAATACCAACAAAACGGAGATTCTTCTACTTGGGAAGTCCAATTCCTTTGCTCTGGCCCTATGGTGGCCCAACTCCAGCCCCCCCTCCGGCCACAGTTGAAATCGAAGAAATCCTCGGAGTAAAATGTGATGCCTCTCTGCCATTTCACCCACAAGTGATAGGAGTAGCAGGAACATGTTTTAGCTTCATAACATCATTGAAAAGGTTCTTTGAGTACCTCCCACTAGTGGCAAGAAATATAGTAGCCTTTGCATTGATAACATCTAGACTGGAGTACTGTAAAAAATTGTATACAGGTTTATGTAAACAAACTATTCAGAAATTACAGGTGGTACAACTTTCTGCGGCCAGACTGGTACTAAAACTCCCCCGACATTCCTCTGCATCAGCAGCCCTGGAAGCCATGCACTGCCTGCCAGCAAACAAAAGGATTCTTTTTAAAATCCTTCAATTCACTTTCAGAGTTTATAGAGCACTGGAGCCAAAATACTTAACCTCCAGAGGCACACACCATACGACTCTACGGATGCTTAGGACCTCACAAGCAGGTCACTTCTGTCACACACTCATAGCCGCTCAGCACCAGGATGCTTCTTTGTGAGTGGCAGTCTGCTGTATAAGGGCACCATTCACTTCAATTCTCTGTATCTACCCTTTCAACCTTCTCTATCTATTTGTACTAAAGATGTACAAAAACATTACAAAAAGCATTAGCAAAGGCAAATGGCGGACAGCAAACACCAGAGCAATTGTTCTTTTTCAAGTAGTGTGTTTGACCTTTGGCTTTTACTAAAATTAAGTAACATAGTTACTTATAGGGGTTTCAATCAGACTTCATCCATAAGTTTTGTTGTTATGCCATCTACATTTTTCTTCCATCCACAGCCCACTTCAACCATTGTCTGACTGACTTCATTGTGAGTTACAACCTGCTTCCCTTTCACAAGGAGCACATCTACACGCAAAGTAGTCCCCTTCAATGTCACAGACTACTATGGTAATGTGTGTTTTTTTTAACCAAAACGAGACCTACCGGAGCTGGGCCGTATCAATTCCTGAGGTACCAGACCACCTGCAACTGACAATGAGACATAGAGTTCTATTCAGTCTCCAACTGACCAGGAAGCAGGCACCTTTCAAGGGACTTTGAGACTCCTGAGACTCACTTCATGAGTGGCCCAGCAGTCCCGTAATCATCCCTGCAACCTGCCTGCCCCTGACCACAAAGACCACCTTGACGCACAGAGCGCAGCTGACCTACATGCTCCGCACTCAGCCCGACCTGCCTGGGTCCCAGCTGTGGTCCCATGTTCATGAGGCTCTTGCGAGTCAATCCCTCATTTGGGGTCCTCCGGACTTACCAGTAAGTCCCCCTGTGCAGCGTGTTTTGAGGTGGCCCCCTTCTTGGTTGCTCCTGATGATCGGCTGGCAGAACATTGGACCTTGGCCAGCTGCTACCCTAAAACCAGAATGTGAACCCTGAGAACCGACTGCAGGATTTTATATGCATGTTTGTATTTTTCTCCATAGACTTCTATGGTGCGTAATTGTAGACAACTGTGACCTATTTTGCAAACTTTGCATATTCATTACTTAAAAAGTACTTGCCTGTGAATTTAGATCTTGGTCTGAAAAAGTATATAAAAAGCAGTGTTATTTTTGCAAATCGGTCTTGGATTTATTCTTGAGTGTGTGTATCATTTATTTCCTCTGTGACTACAACAAATGCTGAGCACTACCCTCTGATAAGCCTACCTGCTCCCCCACAACACCACAAAGAGTGTTAGTATTATCTATTGTTGCCTCTGTAAACCAATCTGGGATCCACTGTTCTCTCTGCACAGTGTACTATGTTTTAGTGCAATATATAGAGCTAGCTTCCTACAGCGATTGTATTTGCAGAGTACTATCAGACCCTCTAACTTAATCAACCCTGGCCCCAAGTGGAGCAAGACCACACAATACTTAATGACATTGTTCTGCTGAAACTCCAAATGGCCCACTGTTCAGACTTTGAGGACCCCGTCACATTCAAGTAGATTGACAAGGACATCACCGATTTGAAACTTGGGAAAATGCCACGACCCGATGGGTTTCCCAAAGAGTTTTATCAAAACTTTTCTGGACCTGCTGGGTGCCCGTCTCTTGCCTGCCATATAAGGAGGCAGTGGACACAGGTAGGTTTCCTGCTGAACTTGACGTTGCCACAAAAGTGGTCCTCCATAAGACTGGACAGTCACCCATCCAAAGCTCCTCTTATTGTCCAATTTCCCTGATAAACGTAGATATAAACATTTATGCCAAGATACTGGCCAATCAGCTTCAGCGAGCCCTCCCTGTTTCAATCCACAAAGGACTATGCAGCTTCATGCCTACATGAAGTACTAGGCACTGCATATTCGGCGTAGAACCAGCCCTTTGTCCACTCTATCATTCTGAAGGACCCTTGTCCCCTTAGTTTAATGGACTTTGAAAAGACCTTTGATTTGCTTGACTGGTCTTTCCTGTTTAAGGTCCTGGAGAGGATGGGGTTTGGCCCAAAATTCAGAACTTCTGTGCAACTGCTATACGATGCCCATGCCGTTCAAGTGCGGGTGAACCGGACAATGTCAGGTGCCTTACCAATTTGCAAATACATAAAAGAGAAAGGGCAACCCAATATTCCCTTGAGGGCTTGGGTAAGCAATAAAGTAATAAAAATAAAGGACCCACAAAGGATTTGTTTGTACAAATAATTAATAATCTAGAAAGATTCAATATGTCAAAATATGACATCCATACATCACTTCAAAATGAATTGAAACATTCAATTTGCGAAGGAATATTACTCTTCTAACAAAAATAATTCAATGGCGGGTGTTATTGTTCAATAATTCATATTCAAAAAGTATTGATTAATGTATAAAAGATGTATTGAACGGGGTTCAAATTGGATCAGTCTAAGAAAAACACTAATTCACCATGGATATAGATTCACTTTATGTATTTTTCGAAACCACAAGTCAGTGTGTTTAGATGCCCAAATCCTATACAAAGTTTAACACTGACTCAAACGTTTTCAGTTACAAATAACACATAAGTCAATCAATTCAAATGGAAATTGGGTACTGCACCGACGTTTTGGTCTTTTTAGCAATGAGTCAAATAGACCATCTTCAGGACTGCAAATGTTCAAGAGGATATAAAAGGACCCCTCACTATAAATCGTGAAGTCTGAAATAGAATAGAAATCACGAAAAAGACTCCTATTTAAATTTAAACAAGCATAAATTACTTTGAACATTCAACTGGTTTGCGTCAGATTTTCATCATTTAAATAGTTTCAAACGGGCTCTGACGGTCAAAATTTAATAAAGATATGACAATATGGAAAGGCACCAGGCAAGGATGCCCCCTATCCAGCTCCTCTTTGCCCTAGCCATCGAGCCTTCAATTGAAAAGGTAGAGACATATGTATGCATGTTTTTAACAATATGGAGAGACTTATAGTTGAGTCATGTAATAATCTGCTGCTTTATATTTGACTAGGCCCAACACTCATGTAGTTATAAAAACACCCAAGTACAACCCATGCAGTCTTCCAATGATGCAGTCACTACATATGCAGTGCTGTAATCACTCAGGCATTACTCCTGTTCTCAGGTACTACCTATGCACTCATGCAATCCCTAAGGTATTACCCATGCACTCTTTGAATCATGTAGCAACTACTTATGCACTTATATAATCACTCAGGCACTAACGTTGTACTCTTTCAATCACAGAGGCACTTGCCGTGTACCTATGTAATCACTCAGCCAGTAGTAATGGTATTATAAAATCACCCAGGCACTAACTTTGCACTCTTTTATTCACTCAGGCGTTATCTCAGTAGTCCTGAAATCACCCAAGAAGTACCCATGCTCTTATAAAATCACCCAGTCACTTTCTATGCAGTCATGTAAATCACCAGATATTACTCCTGTAGTCATGCAGTCACCCAGGCGTTACCTATGTACTCATTTAATCCCCCAGACGTTACCTCTGTACTCATGCGATGACCAATGCATTAGCTATACAGTGCTTCAATCACCCAGGCACTATCCTTGCACTCTTTCAATCATGGAGGCACTACTCTTGTAGTTATGTAATCACTCAGGCAATACTCATGCACTTATAAAATCACCCAGGCACTACCTTTGCACTCCTGTAATTACTCAGGCAGTACGTTAGTACTTCTGTAATCACCCAGGCAGTACTCATGGACTTATAAAATCACCCACTCACTTCCTATGTACTTCAGTAATCCCGCAGATATTACCCCTGCAGTCATACAATCACCCAGGCACTGCTTATATACTACTCCTGCAGTCATGCCATCATGCAGGCTGTACCTATGCACTCATGTAATAACCCAGGCACTACCCTTGCAGTTTTAGAATCATCCAGGTCGTACTGTTGCACTCATCTATTCACCTAGGCACTACTCAATGAGTCATCTGTACCTTTAGGTGCTATTTATACACTTATCCATGCACTCAATGTTTATGTGTGCACTAATGCAATTAGCCAGTCATTATCCATCTTCTCCTACAATTACACAGTGACTACCCTTGCACGCATACAATCACCCAAGCACTACCCATGAAGTTATTCAGTCATTCAGGCAGATCTATTACATGTTTCAGTTGTAAGTTTCACTATATTCCAGAAATATTGTATACATATTTCTTTTAGATATGATGATGATTTGAAAACGTAGAGACATATGTATGCATGTTTTTAACAATATGGAGAGACTTATAGTTGAGTCATGTAATAGTCTGCTGCTTTATATTTGACTAGGCCCAACACTCATGTAGTTATAAAAAACACCCAAGTACAACCCATGCAGTCTTCCAATGATCCAGTCACTACATATGCAGTGCTGTAATCACTCAGGCATTACTCCTGTACTCAGGTACTACCTATGCACTCATGCAATCCCTAAGGTATTACCCATGCACTCTTTGAATCATGTAGCAACTACTTATGCACTTATATAATCACTCAGGTACTAACGTTGTACTCTTTCAATCACAGAGGCACTAGCCTTGTACTTATGTAATCACTCAGCCAGTAGTCATGGTGTTATGAAATCACCCAGGCACTACCTTTGCACTCATTTATTCACTCAGGCGTTACCTCAGTAGTCCTGAAATCCCCCAAGAAGTATCCATACACTTATAAAATCACTCAATCACTTTCTATGTAGTCATGTAAATCACCAGATGTTACTCCTGTAGTCATGCAGTCACCCAGGCGCTACCTATGTACTCCTTTAATCCCCCAGATGTTACCTCTGTACTCATGCAATCACCAATGCATTAGCTATACAGTACTTCAATCACCCAGGCACTATCCTTGAACTCTTTCAATCATGGAGGCACTACTCTTGCACTTATAAAATCACCCAGGCACTACCTTTGCTCTCCTGTAATCACTCAGTCAGTACGTTAGTACTTCTGTAATCACCCAGGCAGTACTCATGGACTTATAAAATCACCCACTCACTTCCTATGTACTCCAGTGATCCCGCAGCTATTACCCCTGCAGTCATAGAATCACCCAGGCCCTACTGTTGCACTCATCTATTCACCTAGGCACTTCTCAGTGAGTCATCTATGCCTTCAGGTGCTATTTATACACTTATCCATGCACTGAACCTTTATGCGTGCACTCATGTAATTAGCCAGTCACTATCCATCTTCTCCTGCAATTACCCAGCAACTACCTTTAGAGTCATACAATCACCCAAGCACTACCCATGGAGTTTTCCAATCACTCAGGAAGATCTATTAGATGTCTCAGTTTCTAGGTTTCAGTATATTTCAGAAATATTGTATATATATTTCTTTCAGATATGATGATGATTTGAAAAGGTAGAGACATATGTATGAATGGTTTTAACGAATATGGAGAGACTTATAGTAGAGTCATGTAATAGTCTGCTGCTTTATATTTGGCTAGGCCCAACACTCATGCAGTTATAAAACACCCTAGTACTACCCATGCAGTCTTCCAATGATCCAGGCAGTACATATGCACTGATGCAACCACCAAGGCATTACCCCTGCACTCATGCAATCACCTAGGCACTAGCTATACACTCATGCAATCACCAAGGTATTACCCATGCACTCTTTGAATCATGTAGCCAGTACTCATGCACTTATATAATCACTCAGGCACTAATGTTGTACTCTTTCAATCACAGAGGCACTAGCCTTGTACTTATGTAATCACTCAGTCAGTAGTCATGGTATTATGAAATCACCCAGGCACTACCTTTGCACTCATTTATTCACTCAGGCTTTACCTCAGTAGTGCTGAAATCACCCAAGAAGTACCCATGCTCTTATAAAATCACCCAGTCACTTTCTATGTAGTCACGTAAATCACCAGATATGACTCCTGTAGTCATGCAGTCACCAAGGCGTTACCTATGTACTCCTTTAATCCCCCAGACGTTACCTCTGTACTCATGCAATCACCAATGCATTAGCTATACAGTGCTTCAATCACCCAGGCACTATCCTTGCACTCTTTCAATCATGGAGGCACTACTCTTGTAGTTATGTAATCACTCAGGCAATACTCATGCACTTATAAAATCACCCAGGCACTACCTTTGCACTCCTGTAATTACTCAGGCAGTACCTTAGTACTTCTGTAATCACCCAGGCAGTACTCATGGATTTATAAAATCACCCGTTCACTTCCTATATACTCCAGTAATCCCGCAGATATTACCCCTGCAGTCATACAATCACCCAGGCACTGCTTATATACAGTGGTGGCTCGCCAAGGCAGTGCTGCGGGGCGGTGGGGCGGGGAGGGGGAGGGACAGGGTGGGGGTAGTAAACTCCGGCATACGGCGGTACGGAGTTAGGTAAATAAATAAAACAATTTACATTGCGTGCACTGCATCGCCGAGTTGGCGTTGCAGCGCGCGCAATGTAAATTGTTTTATCTTTTTATTATTTCATAAACTCCGTACCGGCGTATGCCGGAGTTTACTACCCTCCACCCTGCCCCTCCCCCGCCCGCCCCACCGCCCCGCAGCACTCCCTTGTCGAGCCGCCACTGCTTATATACTACTCCTGCAGTCATGCAATCATGCAGGCTGTACCTATGCACTCATGTAATAACCCAGGCACTACCCTTTCAGTTGTAGAATCATCCAGGTCGTACTGTTGCACTCATCTATTCACCTAGGCACTACCTTTAGGTGCTATTTATACACTTATCCATGCACTCAATGTTTATGTGTGCACTCATGCAATTAGCCAGTCACTATCCATCTTCTCCTACAATTACCCAGTGACTACCATTGCACGCATATAATCACCCAAGCACTACCCATGAAGCTATGCAATCACTCAGGCAGATCTATTACATGTTTCAGTTGTAAGTTTCACTATATTGCAGAAATATTGTATACATATTTCTTTTAGATATGATGATGATTTGAAAATGTAGGGACATATGTATGCAAGCTTTTAACAATATGGAGAGACTTATAGTTGAGTCATGTAATAGTTTGCTGTTTTATATTTGGCTAGGCCCAACGCTCATGTAGTTATAAAAACACCCAGGTACTACCCATGCAGTCTTCCAATGATCTAGTCACTACATATGCAGTGCTGTAATCACTCAGGCATTATTCCTGCACTCCTGCACATGTTGAGTGCAAACATCGAGGCACTACCTATGCACTCATGCAATCACTAAGGTATTACCCATGCACTCTTTGAATATTGTAGCCACTACTCATGCACTTATATAATCACGTAGGCACTAACGTTGCACTCCTTCAATCACGTAGACACCACCCATGTACTCATGTAATTACTCAGCCAGTAGTCATGCTGTTATGAAATCACCCAGGCACTACCTATTCATTCCTTTATTCACTCAGGCACTACCTCATTACTCCTGCAAGCACTGAACAGTACTCATGCACAAAATCACTCACTCACTTGCTATGTACTCCAGTAATCCCCCAGATATTACCCCTGTAGTCATGGAATCACCCAGGCACTACTTATGTAGTACCTTTGCAATCATAGAATCATGCAGTGTATACCTATGCAGTCATGTAATAACCCACGCACTACCCTTGCAGTCATAGAATCACCCAGGTCCTACTGTTGCACTCATCTATTCACCTAGGCACTACTCCATGACTCATCTATGCCTTCAGGTGCTATTAATACACTTATACATGCACTCACCCTGTATGTGTGCACTGATGAATTAGCCGGTCACTATCCATCTTCTCCTGTAATTACCCAGTGACTACCTTTGGAGTCATACAATCACCCAAGCACTACCCATGGACTTTTGCAATCACTCAGGCAGATCTATTAGATATCTCAGTTTCTAGGTTTCACTATATTTCAGAAATATTGTATACATATTTCTTTTAGATATGCTGATGATTTGAAAAGTTTGAGAAGTATGTATGCATGTTTTTAGGAATGTGGAGAGACTTATGGTTGAATCTTGTAATAGTGTGCTGCTTTATATTTGGCTAGGCCTAACACTCATGCAGTTATTAAAACACACAAGTTCTACCCATGCAGTCTTCCAATGATCGAGGCACTACATATGCACTGCTGCAATTACCCAGTTTATTACCCCTGCACTCATGAAATCACCCAGGCACTACCTGTGCACTCATGCAATCACCCAGGTATTACCCATGCACTCTTTCAATCACCCAGCCACTATCCATGAACTTATATAATCCCTCAGGTACTACTCTTGTACTCCTACAATTATGCAGGTACTACCCTTGTACTTATGTAATCACTCAGCCAGTACTCATGCACTTAAAAAATCACCCAGTCACTACCTTTGCACTCCTCCAATCACTCAGGCATTCCCTCAGCACTAATGCAATAACCCACGCAGTACTCATGCAGTTATAAAATCACCCACTGATTTGCTATGTACTCCAGTAATCCTCCAGATATTACCCCTTTAGTCATGCAATCACCCAGGTACTAGTTATCTGCTTCCCTTGCAGTTCTAGAATCATCCAGGTCCTACTGTTGCACTTATCTATTCACCTATGCACTACTCAATGTGTTTCTTTATTTATAGATGACAATATTTGTATATAATTATTTTAATAATATTAAATAATTTTTAGAAAGATAATACACTTTTCTTTTTTTTAGAAATTCTCCATAATTATTAAGAAATATTCAGTATGACAAGAAACGTTCGAAAGAAAGAAAAGACAACAAAGAAAACAGAACTATTTAAAGGAGAGAGAAAAGCAGAAAGTAGATGAAGTACAACATGTGACGTTGAAGAAAAAGTCTTCTGGTAAGAGAACAAAATCATTTGTTAAAAATCTTTTAAAAAATGTAAACGATTTTCAAAATGGGGTAAAGAGAAAGAAAACTACTACAAGCAATCAGAAGGAAAAGAAAAAAGGAGAAATTAATGCAAAATCAAGTTATAGGAAAACAATCCATGTTGAAAAAAGTATGAAAGATTATAAAGACATTAGGAAGAGAATGTATAAAAGTAGAGTACTACAAAAATTATTGGAAGATTCCAAAAAATATTTAAAAAGATCAGCATTTTACAAGAAGAAAGAGCAGATTGAAAGTGTAGTCGAAAAGGCTTTTGAATTGAAAAGAAAATTGTTTATATTAGTATTGATGAGAATGAAAACATTGAATAAAACAATGCACTTTATGAAGGAGAAAAGTAAAAGAAAAGACTGGTTAATAGAACTAACTTTTGTAAAAAAAATTAGGGGGAATGGAAGCACACTTCTAGTACTCAACCTTTTTTTAATGAAGTAAGCTATTTTCAACAAAGTACATTAATTCATGCAGTTGATACCAGGGGTCGTTGTTATGAGGTTAAAAACGGTTGTCCAATTGAAAAAGAAAAGATGGTTCCTAGAAATGTGGAAGAAGTAATAGCTGAAGAAGTTCAAGGGAGACGTTCACAAGCTCCAGTGTATAAGTGGGATTGTAGTAGTATTTGTAGTATACGACAGGAATCTATTGATATATTACAAAATTTCTTATGAGACTATGATAAAAAAAAAAGTGTTAAACAAAAGATTAAGATGTTGCAAGGAGTAGATCCTTGTAAAGTGAAAAAATATACTAACTTGCAGGGTCATTCTCTGGCTTGTCTTTCTAGAAAAGTGTGTCAAAGTACTTTTTATCATTTAAGAATTTTAGCAGTACATCACTCAGAAATGCGGAAATTAGTAAGAAGATTGTACTATGTAAAAAGTCCTACATTATCTTTAAGTGAAATAAACACTGCTCTTTTGCATGGTTCAGTATTGGATGTAAAAAAAGTTTCTGATGATATACAGTTTCGTTTCTTTGGTCCTGAAGAGGAGTGTAGAGAAAGTGAGAGTTTGATAAGTGTAGGTGTTGAAGAAGAGGTAGAAGATAGTACTACTGAGAAGTTTGCAGAAGAAAATACAAAGTTTAAGGTAGTTTCTTGTGAAAAACCAAACTTTGGGGTCTATTACGATGGCGGTCGGGAAACCTCCCCGACCGCCATGGTAGCGGGAAAAGACCGCCCGCATGTACCGCGACATCACCGCCGGTCGAATTACGATGACCCGCTTTCGAAATCCGACCGTGGCAGTTGGATCGCGGGCATTAACATTGCGGCGGTTGCTGCTGCCCGCAGCACCGCCGTGATGCCGAAAGGAGCATGTCCTGCATTTCCCTGCACTGCGTGGCAGGCACTGCACAGTGCCTGACACAGGGAAATGTAGGGGGGGACCATGGGTACCCCCCCAGTGCACCCACACCCCCCCAACACATTGGGGGCCCGCAACGGACCCCCGGAAGACAATCACTGCATGCCTTTCAATGGCGGTCTGACCGCTGAGGAAAGGCTGGCTACCGCCGGCATCATAATCCTGCCGGCAGAGCCTGCTCTGCACCGCCACCATTATCCCGGTCCTGCTCCGTCCGCCAGGCAGGAGTGCGGATGGCAACCGGCGGTAAAGCGGCGGTCGGAATTTCCCACCGCCGAGGTCACCACCGCCATCCTAATGTATCCGGCGGTTTTCCTGGTTGCGATGGCGGGCGGATGTCCACCGCCGGTACGGCGGGCGCAACCGCCGGCCCGGCAGTGGACATCCAACCGCCATCGTAATAGACCCCTATGTTTGTATTTGTTGTTGACGTACTCACTATAGAAGTCAAACTAGGAATGTTGATGTGTATTTAAAAAGTGAAAAGGAAAACAATGATAAGTGGGAGCAATTTGGTGCTTATTTGTTGGTGGAAGGTCGTTTTGAGTTGGGTAGTGATCAACATATTTGTAAATATTGTTACAACAAATTAGAAGAGAACAAAATGCCAGCTAGAGCTGTACATAATAACCTAGAGTTGGTAGTTATTCCTCCGGAACTGGTAGATTTAAATATGTATGAGTCCATTCTTATTCAATCTGTGCACCCGTTTCAGGCTATAGTGCATATGCAGCCTAAAACAGGTAAGCTGCCTCCAACAGATTTACAAAGAGGTTTAAAAGGAAGAGTTGTGTATTTACCTTTAGATTTTAAGAAAAATATTGAAACAGTTGGTGTAGAGAGAGAGGAAAGTGAACCTGTAGTTATTCTAGTTAATGGTGTACCAACAAAGAGTCGGAAAATATAGCAAGAGTTAGTAGATGTCACCAAACTTCAAAAGGCTACATTATATCTTGTACAAAACAATATTTATTATAAAAATGTTTATGTGGAAGAACAAGAAATATCTTTAGAAGATGAAAGAGAAATTTCAACTGGCCAAATAGAAAAAGTGGACAACTCCAGGAGTGAAGAAATTTATGAACATTATAGTATACATCCTTTACATTCAAAAGAAGTGATAGGAAGCACTATTAAATTATTACAAATGAAGAAAGCGAAGGGAACTCCCATGAGTGTATGGGAAAAAGTTTAGAAGCTCGTTGTTTTCCACAGCTCTTCCCCACTGGAAAAGGTGGACGATATGATGAACGACCAGTACCGATTCCAGCTTCAGAATATCGTACAACAAGATTGTACTCAGAAGATCCAAGATTTCAACAGTGTATTCCATATTTATTTCATCTTCTGTTTGAAAGTGACTTGTCTGGACTTTCATATGCAGTGAACCACATATTAAAAACAGGAGTTCATCTTACACATGTTTCTGCAAAGGAATTTTTGGACAAAGTTCAACAAACAGATGATCATTTAGAATCTCAGTTAATTAATTTGCTGGCGTGTCAACGTGGTACTAATGAGTATTGGTATCGTCGTCACGGAGAACTTAAATGTATGTTAAGAAACTTAGGAACCCCTACGTGGTTTGTTACGCTTAGCTGTGCTGAATACGCATGGGACGATTTACTTGAATTTCTACGGGAAGCAAATTCAAATATTAAAAACATTGAATTGAAGACAGCTGGAGAACTGTGTTCCTCTGCTCCTGTAAATGTGTGCAGATATTTTACTCATAGGTTTCAAGCTATGATGTCTTTTATCTGCAATAAAAACAAAATCCACCTCTTGGAGAAGTTATTGATTTCTTTTGGAGAAAGGAGTACCAAGCCAGAGGTGCACCTCATATAAACATGCTGTTATGGATCAAGAATGCACCAAAATTTGGAACGGATGCTGATGAAAGTGTTTTGTCTTTCATTGAAGAGTATGTTTCCTGTGCCATTCCAAAAGAAGGAGGAGAAAACAACTTGAGCCAACAAGTTTTACGGTTTCAAAGTTATCGATGTGGAAAATATTGTCGACGGAAATACAAATCAAAGGGAACATTTTATACAAAATGTCGTTTTGGATTCCCACGTCCAGTAATTTCAAAAGGAAGAGTCAACAGTTTTATGTCAGCAGTAAGCCATACTATAACTCGAAAATCTCCGAAGAATACTTACAACATAAAAAGTAGGGGTGGGCGGAATTTGCGTAGTCGCGCTACGCAAAGCTCCGTGAAACGGTAAAAAATGTCCGCGAGCACGCAAAAGTTCCGCGAACACGCGGAATTGCTTGTTCTGCCCGTTTGCGATGCTTTTTTCCTGTTCGCCAACGCTGTTTGCGTGCTCGGGGAGAAATATCTCGCGAACACGCATTTTGAAAGCGCAAACAAGCAAAAACTCCGCGAAGCCGCGGATCGCGGAATTTTTGGTAATTCCGCGTTCTCCGCGGAACGCGAAATTACCCAAATTCCGCAAATTCCGCGAGCGGAACGGAATTTACCGCCCAGGCCTAATAAAAAGAACTGAATATGCAAAGTATATTAATGACTACAATCCAGGTATTTTGACAATGTGGAATGCAAACATGGATATCCAGTATGTTGCAGATAATTTGATTGCTGTTGCTCGTTATGTTACATCATATATAACCAAATCTGAAAAGACTGAGTTGAAAGAAATGTGGGGAGAAATTTCACAAGAGAAGACTCTTAGTAACAAATTGTACAGCTTTAGTTTGAAGATTCTTTCCCATCGAGAGATTGGATCCTACGAATGTTCGGATCGGTTGACCTCTGCAAATTTATATTCAAAGTCAAGAGGAATCATTTGGGTAAGTCTAGGTTTTGCTGCAACACTAAATCGAGTATTGAAATCTGTAGAAGAAATTGAATACTTAGCATTGAATGAACCAGAAAGTACAGATATTGTTAAAACTAATATGTTGGATACGTACTATCCTAAAGAAGTCCACATCTGGAAAACATATGTCTCTTTGAAATACTGCAACATTACAGTTTTAAGAGAGATGTTACAGAAAATATAAATGAAGAAAAATATGCAGTAATTGGATGTGAAGAATGTTTAGTAAAACATTCCAAAGGAAATCTTATTAACCACAGGAAACTAGGTTGCGGTACTCCGAATAAAAGGGAATTTTTCTATTTAGCACTTCTACAACTTTTCAAGCCTTGGCGTAGTGAAATGGAATTACTTGGAGATTTTGACTGCTATGAAGATTCTTTTAATGCACGTAAATATAGCATTCAATGCACAATTTTTCCAAATTATCTACAAACGTTAAATGAAGAGATTGAACAAGAAACTACTATTGCAGCTGAAATAGCTAGAGACAGTTCTCAAGATAGTCAAAGTTCTGCTCCACTAAGTCAAGATCCATCAGGACAACCAATTCTTGAAAATGAAGCAGCAATAGCCATGAATGAAGTAGAAACGGCAATGCAACAAGCATAACAGGATATTATTGAGTTGGGAAACTTGGAAGAACAACTAAATATTGAACAAAAAGAAATATATTAGCAAGTGACACAACAGATACAGCATGGTTTACTGCATGAAAAAAAAAATACAAATGCACATCATTTAAACCTATTTGAATGTATATCAGTGGTCAAGCTGGAACAGGAAAAAGTTTCTTAATTAAAATTTTGACCAGTTATCTACACAAAACCACTGAATCACATTTATCTTGTGTTGTAACTGCTCCAACTGGGTTAGCAGCACACAACATTAAAGGGATTACGTTACATTGATTACTCATGCTACCAGTTGAACATGAAAATAAGTTAGAATATCACAAGCAATCTGAAGAAGCTTGTTATGAAGTCTCAAGAGTACTAAAGAAAATGAAACTTCTGATCATTGATGAGGTGAGCATGGTTTCAAACTTAATGCTTGCCTTTGTACATTTACAAATGCAACAGATTTAAAAAACAGATTATGATGTTTTATTTGGAGGAAAACATGTAATTGTATTTGGCGATCTACTACAACTTACTCCTGTGAAAGGGCAACCAGTTTTTAAAACACTTGTCCATGAAGATACTAGGAAATCTTTGGTAAGTATTGGAAATGTAAACATTTGGTCTCATTTTGAATATAAAGAACTTATTAAGAAAATGCGACAAGCAAGTGATGAACATTATGGAAACATTTTTCAAGATATAAGAATTGGTGTTTGACAAAACATGGTAAAGAAGCTTTACAAAGTCGGCTTTTAACGAACTTGTTTCAAAATGAAAACATTGCACCTGAAATAATGTACAAACAAATTGGAGAAAAAAAGTCTATAGTTTGCCTAATGCCAACACTGCAAGAGTGTTCTACATTCAATAAAGAACTTTTGAAACTGGAAACACAACCAATAGTGAAAATGGAAGCCATTGATAAAATGGAGCACAAAGGAGTTACTATTCTTCTATCAGAGAAATTACAGTTAAAAATTGAATTCTTTGGAAAAGTGGGTGTCTAAGACTGAAGGTTTAGAAAAGACTTTATATGTATGTGTGAACTTTCAGGTAATTTTACGGCGTAATTTGGATGTAGGAAAACGTTTAGTAAATGGAGCAATGGGAAAAGTTGTTGATTTTGTTAATTATACAGAACAGAGATGGAATTTAATTTTTAAAGATTAAATTTGATCAGATTGAAGAGGTAAAACAGATTGGACGTTGTGCTGTTCGGTTTTTGCTTGTAAAAGACTTGTACGTTCGTAGAAAACAGTGTAGACAGTGCTTTGGTAAAAATTGGAAGTACAGTGTTTAAAGAGGGCATGGCATACATTGCATTGTCTCGAGTAAGAACATTATCTGGTTTGTATTTGATTGATTTTGACGAGAATAATATTAGTACTGATGCAAATTGTGTAAGAGAGTATAATCAGTTAAGAGAACTTTATGCTCCTAACTTAGGTGAATATCCTGTATATGAAAAACGTGTATTATGCCCAAAAAGGAATTGTGACAAACATTTTACTGAGACTGAAAAAAAGAAAACAATTCAAGAGAATGATGAAGCTGCAAAGAAAATGAAAATGGACACTGGTGATGATATTGTAGGATACCAGTTAGAAAATAGTTCAGGTATCAACTGCTATGCTAATGTAATTGTGAATGTTGTGTTTTATCTAGAAGATCTTCATCATCAAATTATAGAAAATTGAGAATAAAGATTCTGTTCTTTATTGCATTATATTTTTCAAAGGTTGGTAACTGATAGAACTAAAATCCACACTGCTTCCGGCATTCGGCATCTTTTGGATATATGTACTGGTTCATTGCAATTTACACTTAATGTACAACAAGATGCACAAGAATTTCTTATGTTTATGCTTGCAGTATTCGAAGATGAAGGAATAGAAATTGAAATTTTGTTTGGACTAAGTTACAGATGGGATCATAAATGTGAAGAGTGTTCATTTTCTTCTACCACTGAAATAGACACTGAACGATTCATATATTTGATGATACCAAATTGCAAATCAGTGTCTTTTAACAAATTAGTAAAAACAGCTAATCAAGATATGAAATGTTCTCATTGCAAATCAGAAATGTTGTCAACATTATTTATAGACAGATTTGGACAATCTGTCATTTTAATGCTACAACGTTGTTGAGCAGATGGAAGAAAATTGGAAACGAAAATAACATTTTTTGTTCAAGTAGCAATTTCAGGAAGAACATTTAAAGCAATGGCTATTATTTTTCATGATGGACCTACTACAACATCTGGGGCCATATGTATCAAACAACATTGCGATCGCAAACGCTGAAATTCACGGAATTTCAGCATTTGCGATCGCAATTTGGCTTAGTGGTATGTATGAATGAAAAACAGCCTTGCAAAATAAGGAATTGCAAAATTTGCAATTCCCTATTTTGCGAATGCATTTAAGGAATCGCAAATTGCGATTCCTTAAACGCAATGTAAGAAGCACAAAAAAGTGCAATTTGGCCTTAAGGAATCGCAAGTTACCACCAACTTCAAGTTGGTGGTAATTTGCATTTCTTAGAAAAATGCACTTTTTAGCATTTTTCAAGTGCAATGTAGCGCACATAGATGCCCTTAGGGCATCTATGTGCGCCACATGTGCACCCATGCATTTTTCAGGGGTGCAACAGGGTGTCCTTTTGACACCCTTGCAACCTTGAAATTGCATTCTCAATTTGCGATTCTCTAATTGCTAATCGCAAACTGAGAATGTCTTCCCATTCATTCCTATGGGCCTCTAGGCCCATAGGAATGAATGGGAAGGATTACCTAATTGCAAATCGCAATTTGCGATTACGCAATTAAGGAATATGTAGGATTCGCAATTTTTTTGCAAATCCTACATACATCTCGTTTTGCGATTCTCAAATAGCGATTCGCAAAAATCGCTATTTGAGAATCGCAAAACCTAACATTGATACATATGGCCTCTGGATTCTATACTGTGTATTTAAAGTGCACTAAAGGATGGACACATTGCAATGATGCCCATTTGGAATTTAAATGTCGGTTGCCTTACGAATTACCAAATTCATATCTGATATTTTTGATGCCAAAGTTTTGGAAACATCATTCGGCCTATTGGGAAGATGTGAACATGAATTAACGACTTTATTTTGGATATTTTTAATGCAAATGGTTTTGGAAACATTATTCAGCCTATTGGGAAGATGTGAACATGAATTAACGACTTTATTTTGGATATTTTTAATGCAAATGGTTTTGGAAACATTATTCAGCCTATTGGGAAGATGTGAACAATTACTGTTTGGATTATTGTTTGTGCTAATTCTTATTGCATTTGCAAAATTGTGTTTGAAAGAGGTAGTTTTTATATTTGATCTTTATATTATACGCAATGTAAATGAGAGTGTATATTTTACAAAATGTACTTGAGAGAAGTAAAAGATTTAATGTAGTTGAAGAATGTAATTTACAAACTGTAGATAGGTAAACAGATAGTTGCACTTGTAAATATTTTCAACGCCGATTTTTTTTTTTTTTTACAATCTCATTGATTGAATTTTTTTCCCCGCTGTTGTATGATGATCTACATTGAAATCACTGTGTATGGTGAAATTCATTAGAATCTGAGAACAGCAAAAAAGGGAAACTGAATATGTTATGGAATTCTAAAATTATGTTGTGTTCTTAAAACTATAATATTATATGCAACAACACGTTTTCTTCTTTTTTTTACAGAAGATAATACTAAAGTTTGAAAAGATTTTAAATTCAGTTTACAACAAAACTACTGTAAAATAGTTCCACTGAGTTTTGTATCTTCTTTAATAAAAAGGTAAGATGAAATAATGTAATAAGCATGATAATATGAACTAATGTTTACAGTGACTTTTACTGCACTCATCCATTTTTTTCTGCAATCACGTAGCCAGTACCCATACACTTATAATATCACCCAGACACTACCTATGTACTCCTTCAATCACCCAGGCACTATTTGTACACTCATGCAATCAGCTAGACATTACCAATACACTCTTCCAATCATCCAGCTATTACCTATATACTTCTCAAATCCTCTAGACATTACCCCTACACTCATACAATTACCCAGGCATTAGCTATGCATTCCTCTAATGCTCAGACATTACACTTGCACTCATGCAATCACTCAGACATTACCCCTGCAGTCATGCAATCACACAGACAGTAATTACTCATGCACTCTTCCTATCACCCAGGCACTACCCATGCACTTATGCAATCACCCAGGCATTACCTATGTACTCCTTTAATCAGTTAGACAGTAGCCAGGCACTCCTCAAATCACCCAGATATTACCTGTGCACTCATGCAATCACTTAGGCACTACCCATGCACTTCTTCAATGACTCAAGCAGTACCATGCACTCCTCCAATCACCAAGGCACTACCCATGCACTTATGCAATCACCCAGGCATTATGTATGCACTCCTTCAATCACTCAGGCAGTACCCATGCACTCCTCCAACCACCCATACATAACTCCTACATTCATGGAATCACCCAGGCATTACCCATGCACTCTTTCAATCACTCAGGCAGTACCAATGCACTCCTTCAATCAACCAGACATTACCTCTGCACTCATGCAATCACCCAGGCATTACCCATGTACTCTTTCAATCACTCAGGCAGTGCCCATGCACTACTCCAATCACCCAGACATTACACCGGCACTCATGCAATCACCCAGGCATTACCCATGCACTCCTTCAATCACTCAGGCAGTATCCATACACTCCTCCAATCACCCAGGCACTAGCCATGCACTTATGCAATCACCATGGCATTACCTATGCACTCTATCAATCTCTCAGGCAGTACCCATGCACTCCTCCAATCACCCAGACATTACTCCTGCACTCATGGATTCACCCAGGCACTACCCATGCACTCATGCAATCACCCAGGCGGTACCCATGCACTCTCCCAATTACCCAGTCACTACCCATGCACTTATGGAATCACCCAGGCATTACCCATGCACTCCTTCAATCACTTAGGCAGTTCCCATGCACTCCTCCAATCACCCAGACATTACCCCTGCACTCATGCAATCACGCAGGCACTAGCCATGCACTTCTTCAATCACTCAGGCAGTACCCATGCACTCCTCCACTACCCATGCAGTCTTGCAATCACCCAGGCATTACCCATGCACTTCTTCAATCACTCAGGCATTACCCATGCACTCCTTCAATCACTGAGGCAGTACCCATGCACTCCTCCAATCACCCAGACATTCGCCCTGCACTTATGCAATTACTCAGGCACTACCCATGCAATTTTTCAATCACTCAGGCAGTACACATGCACTCCTCCAATCACCCAGGCACTACCCATGCAGTCTTGCAATCACCCAGGCATTACCCATGCACTTCTTAAATCACTCAGGCATTACCCATGCACTCCTTCAATCACTGAGGCAGTACTCATGCACTCCTCCAATCACCCAGACATTAGCCCTGCACTTATGCAATTACCCAGGCACTAACCATAAACTTTTTCAATCACCCAGGCAGTACCCATGCACTCCTCCAATCACCCAGGCACTACCCATGCACTCATGCAATCACCCAGGCATTACCCATCCACTCCTTCAATCATTCAAACAGTACCCATGCACTCCTCCAATTACCCAGACATTACACCTGCACTCATACAATCACCCAGGCATTACACATGCACTCCTTCAATCATTCAGGCAGTTCCCATGCACTCCTTCAATCACCCAGGCACTACCCATGCACTTATGCAATCACCCAGGTACTAACTATGCACTCTTTCAATCACTCAGGCAGTACCCATGCACTCCTTCAATCACCCAGGCTCTACCCTGGCACTCCTCCAGTCATTCAGGCACTATCCATATACTCCTCCATCACCCAGCCACTAGCCATGCACTTATAAAATCACCCAGGCACTACCTATGCACTCGTCTAACCACACAGGCACTACCCATGCACTCCTCCATTCACCCAGACATTACCTCTGCATTCATGCAATCACCCAGGCAATACCCATGCACTCCTTCAATCACTCAGGCAGTGCCCATGCACTCCTCCAATCACCCAGACATTACCCCTGCACTTATGCAATCACCCAGGCATTACCCATGCACTCATACATGCACTCAGGTAGTTCTGCAGCACTCATGCAATCACCCAAGCGCTACTCATGCACTCCTCCAATCACCCAGGAACTACCCATGCAGTCCTACATGCACCCAAGCACTATCCATGCACTCTTCCATGCACCCAGGCATTACCCATGCACTCCTCCAATCTCCCAGACATTACCCCTGCAGTCATGCAATCAGCCAGTCACAAGCTATGCACTCCTCCAATTACTCAGGCACTATGCCTGCAGTCATCCAATCACTCAGGCAATCTTTTTGCACTCATCCATTCCCTCAAGCAAAACCCATGCACTCTTCTATGCACTCAGACTTTACCCATGCACTCATTTAATCAGTCAGACCCAACTCTTGCACTCATCCATTCCCTCAAACACTACTCATGTACTTATCCATGTACTCAGGCACTACTGAGGCACTCTTCCAATCACCCAGGCACTACCCAAGCACTCATGCAATAAGCCAGGCACTACCCATGCACTCATGCAATCACTCAGGCAGTACTGCTGCACTCATTCATTCCCTCAAACACTATCCATGCACTCATCCAATGACTCAGGCAATACTGCTGCACTCATTCATTCACTCAGACAGTACTTATTCACTCATACAATGACTCAGACAATACACTTGCAGTCATTCATAGAACACATACAAGTTTGTCTATTTTGAACCTATTAGGCGGTTCTAAAAAGAACCATTTTTTTTCTTTTTTTGTTTTTACATTTTTTTGTGTTTTGTGAACTCTTTTATTCATTTTTTGGTGTTTTTTTTAAACAAAAGATTGAAAAAAATAAGGAAATGAACTAAAAAAACTTTTCAAAACATTTTGCAATTAGAAACTCATTGCAAAAACAAAAAAAAAATTAACAATGATGATTCTTTGCAGCAACATCAATAGCTGCAACAGATTGCTCACCTGCACAAAGAAGTTTCTTGCACTTTATGCAGTGCTGTTCCAGTCTCGCAAACTCTGGAACAATTTGTGTGGATGTAGTAGATCCTGCAGAAGTACTAGGTCCTGCGACCTGATCATCTTGCTAAGACTCTTGCATTTGGCGCCGATGTTGTTCACGCGCAAGATGGTGTGGGTGCATGGTCTGAAGGTGTTTGAGCATTGATGAAGTCCCGCAGGAATACTTCTTTTCAGATCCACGAGATAAGATGTTCGTGCAAATAGTGCAGGTGACTTTGCGAGCATTCACCTTCTTTTCTCCTTCTGGGATAGAGAAGAAAGCCCACACAATACTCTCCTTCCTTTTCTTAATCGGTTCTTCCAGCTCCTCTTCATCTGCAGGAATATCCTGTGCTGGATTTTGAGATGCCATTTCCTGTCTTGGAAAAAAACACAAAAAAAATCAAATAAAGAGGCACAGAAAACACAAGAGATGCTCATGGAAGAATGGAAAAAATGGGTGGGGTCCTTCAAGTTCTAGAATCGAAAGGTTCTAAACCAATAAAATTGTTTCTTTTGAAGTCATATGGGATGCGCGCACCCGGAGCGCAACTGGCGCGCACCCGGCGCGAATCCCGAAAAATATATTTAACAATAATATATCTTTATTACAATTACAAATATATGATATTTACGCTTATATTAAGTAATCTCTTGGTATAATATATATAATAAAGTTATAAACATATACTTTTAAAACTTAAAGATTTGCGATGGATTCGCGCACCCGGCGCGAACCCCGGAAATACGTACGTGATGTTGTGCTGGGTCGAGAACCGCGCATCCTCCGCATACGCAACGCGCACTGTACACGACTTAACCAATATGGCGGCAAATTGTTGGATTCGCGCACCCACCGTGACTGGTACACGATCGATACGCGAATCCACTTTTTCTTTTTTTTAAATAAAAAGGTAAATGCATATTTAGAAAGGGGAAAACATCACATTATTTGTATAAAAGTTTAAAAATTTAGAAAAAGCATTTTTTGGACATTACAATTAGAAATTAGCATTTAAAAAAACCTTTGAACTTCACTAAAAAAAACATAGGTTTGAGGGACTTTATAGTTAGAAATTAGCATTTAAAAAACCTTTGAAATTCACTGAAAAAACCATAGGTTTCAGGGACCTTATAGTTAGAAATTAGCATTTAAAAAACCTTTGAAATTCACTGAAAAAATTATAGGTTTCAGGGACGTTATAGTTAGAAATTAGCATTTAAAAAACCTTAGTAATTCACTGAAAAAATCACAGGTTTCAGGGTTGTTATAGTTAGTTGGACATTTCACTCGTACAAAACCAGAGAAATTCAGCCGTTATAGTTAGTTGAGCTAACTATAACTCGCGCCCCCGCATGCACTGCTGATGACGTCACATATTACATCATTCATGACATGGTCAGTGACATCACTGATGACATCTCAAATGGCATCACTGATGACATCATCCATGTGATAATCTGATGCACCTCCTCACACCCTAATATAACCTTTGATACACCCACTCTAAAATACAGACTACCATTTTCGAAACCATAGACACACCAATACTAGTTACTACATACCCACTCACTGATTCCTAGGTCTACACACTCATCCACTCATTCACCCATACAGTCACTCATACATGCAGTCACTCATCAATACAGCACAATCATATGCACTCATACACCTATACAGACACTCACACACCGCCACTCTTCCATAGAGTTACTCACACACCTAGTCAGTCATGCAAAGAATCAATCACACTCCCATTTACTCACCTATACAGTTATACAGACACCTCCTCACTTATTCATACAGATACTAACACATACTTACTCTCTTATACAATCACTGATACAAGCACACACTCATCCATACAGCCACCCTCACAATCACACACTCTCACATATAGTCATTTATATACTCCAACACTCACATATACTGCATTTCACATATGTAGTTACTCACACATGTACCACTGAGACATCCATTCACTCACCAACACACCCATACACACACTCACCCACCCATACAGCCCTTCACAGATGCACTCTTGAACCCATACACCCAGTGAATCACCCACTCACACATCTATGCAGAGTCACACACCCCCCCACCCACCAACAAAGACATTCAGACACCCATACAGATACTCAGACAACCAATCAATAACCCATATAGACACTCATGTAGCTACTCACCAACCCATGCAGCTGCTTACACACCAATCGACAGACTGATACAGACATTCACACAGTTTAGTCACTAACCCATGCATTAAGTTAGACACGTTTAATCACTCACTTATACAGTCTGTCACGCACCTACTAAATCATCCATTCAGACAGTCATACACCCACTCATTCTTCAATACACGTTAGCCTATATATATAAAAAACATATTTAAACTTTACAGAAACACACAGTCACTGGATGTCATCAGTGATGTCATTTGAGATGTCATCAGTGATGTCACTGACCATGTCATGAATGAGGTAATATGTGATGTCATCAGCAGTGCATTGCGGGGGCGAGTTATAGTTAGCTCAACTAACTATAACGGCCCAATTTCTCTGGTTTTGTACGAGTGAAATGTCCAACTAACTATAACGTCCCTGAAACCTGTGGTTTTTTCAGTGAATATATATATATATATACATTTTTTTTAAGTCTGTGATCACATCGAACTATTTACAGGAACTTTTATTTACTGGTAAGTTCAACACAATTAAAAAGCTAGTTGGCTGGCCCCCTGATCAGAAACTCAGGGCCAGAAAAGGCTTCCCACCATCTTGATCCCCCAATTTGACCCAGCCTGAGTGAGCCCTGATCCTCAAAGTGCTGCCACTCAAGTTTTTGATCCTTAGAAGTAGTGGTAAAGGTGTCCATGTAGCTAAAATCCAAAACTAACGACAGAACATTTTAGCTAAAAAGTGCTCTGCAGCAAAAGAGGTATCAGGTCTCATATAGCCCTCGCCGGTTACAGCCTGCAGCTTTGTCCCACCAGAGATTTTCAATTTCTTTCAAGGAGACTAGGTCCAAAATAGAAATCTTCACAGCAACTTCATCCTGCAGCTCCCTGATGATGACTCCTCCTCCTCTTCAGATACAGCCTGCAGTCTTGCCCCGCTAGAATTTACCTTATCAGACATTTGTTTCAAAAAAATTCTTCTAAGTCTGAAGGCAAGCACAGACCAGTCCCAACCAACTCCTTGTATCTGATCCCTGCAGCATCGCGGCCGTTCATAACTTTCTACTTTGCCCTAGTCCGGCGCAACCAGATAACCACAGTTGCCGCTTTGTGTTTTTAATCAATATTCTTTTCCTAAACCTTTAAAATTGCAAATCTTTGGTTCTACTAATTGGATTTTTGCAATTTTGGTGTCAAATTATTTATTACATTTTACTATATTTTTCTTGTGTTGTGTTTTTACTTTATTAATTTTGTGTGCTGAATAAATACTTGACACATTTCCTCTAGCTTAAGCCTGATTGCTTTCGCGCCAAGCTCTCAGAAGGGTAAGCACAGGTTACTTTATTGACTGTAGTGGTTCACCCTGACAGGGTTTGTGGCTGCTGTTTGCCCAGAGTTTCCACCACACTCATCCAATATCCCAATTTCTCACAGTTCTTACAAGCTATGTACAACATATGAAACTCCTGAAATACCTTGGATCCAAAGAACCTGTGTAGTTCTACTATAGAAGATACTGTTGTGTAGTTTCCACAAATCAGTAGGAATTGGGCGTTGGGGATGGCATAAACTTAGGATGGTGCCAGACTGATTCCATGCACCCCTGCAGGATATGTTGAACCTTGGATCAACTAGCTCACAGTGTCACCATTAACCCCTCTAAACTTAGACAGGGAGCGAACAGTTCTTGCAACTACTGAACATGACAACCCTGTTCCCTCAAGAATCGTGATAACAGACCTAGAACTTTTCGCTCAGTCACTCATGCTCTCTTTCGCTCAGAGAAATAAACAAAGAATACACAAAGGGACATTTTTCCATATTTATTGAACCAAAGTTATTCTTGTATAGAAAATATGTGCTCCTATGATTAGTAGACAGAAGCTAACAAAAGTTATAATGACTGTCAAAAAAGTTAATAAAACAAAGTGTTCCACCATCTTGTTGAGACAACTTATATATGCATACATATACAGTATTTATAACAATCTAGTGTACTCCTACAATGCAAACCCTGACCTACGTGTCTAGGTAGTGAATGTGTGGTCTCCCAAGAAGCCCCCTTGTGGATGATCTAACCCCTTTACCTGGTGGGCAAGAGTGTAGGACCCTGTCTTGGTCACAAACTGGACACCTCCCACGGAGATGTCAGTCAGCTTCTAGGGAAAATCTTCAGCATGCAGGGACCCCTCAAAGTCAGCAGAAGAGTCTCCTCTGATTGTATTTGGAAACAAAAGGATATGTATAGAAAAGGGGGTCTCTGCCTCAGCCTGAGATTGTGATCAGGCTGTTATTGTTTGTATTCCACAGAGAGGTGTGTCGTCATATGGACATAATAACAAAAACATTTGTATCACACATGTGAGGGCCTTGCACATAATGCTAAGGCAGTGTGATAGTGTTCTCACAATGTTATTTGTGTTTGCAAGGTAAGTGTTTCTTAAAAACAAACCCAATTGTCACAAATGCAAATGTGTTTCAACAGTCGATGTGACAAAGGGAAGGCACCTTTAGGAAAGAACCCTGTACATGTAATTTGGCACTATTTCCTAACTCACATCAATCGGGCACATGAAACCCACTCCTCACACATAGGTCAGTTAAAAAGCTATCTAAAACTACTCATCCCACCTATAAGATACATCTGCATCTAAAAAGTGTATATGATAAAAGGATGGTAAAATGAAAAATCACCTTAAAAAGCAGGTCTTAAGAAAGCCAATAGCTGTTAAAAAAAATATAAAGGCAATAAAACATAAGTCAATTGAAAAAAAGTAGTTTTAGTTAAAAACAGGCCGCAGATGATGTTCCCAGAGGCGTACCTTGGAGAAAATTGATAGAGTAAATATGTGCCCTTCCACCTGCTACAGCCTCTGCTGAAGGAGAAAAGACAGCCAATCTATGTTCTAGTGAAACAGAGCCTAGATCCAAACCACTAGGTATGGAGGCAACCCAGAGAAGCTCATAGAACGCAGGCAGGAGCAGAGGTATCTGCAGAGGGCAGCTGCATAAATGGGCCTTCCGCGGGTCCACCAGTATGTGTATGTCTGCAGATGTCAACCAACTGTGACCCCAAGCCGAGTCCAGGGCACACTCATTAAGTTCACAAGAGACAGCAGAACACAGGCTGGATGCAGTGAAGCCATACAGGCCGGAAAGACAGGAATCAGTCCTCATCCAGTTCTCGAAGCAATGGTGCACCAAAGAAATGCACAATGCGTTCATGGCACAACAGGATGTGAGGCAGTGCCAGCTCCATTTGATCTCGAACTGGAACATTAAATGAGGAGCAAAAATAATGAAAGCAACATTCCTGCAACTAGGATAAGGACCAGCGGAAGACCTCCAAAGATGCTTCCAAGGACGGAGTGGATGAATGATGGAATAACTCCAAACTCCGTCTAGAAGGTGCTGACCAACACAGAGACTATGCTCCTAAAAAACCCTACAATTCCAGTCGTATTAGACATATTAAAAATACAATGGACCAGCTCCCCAAAATGTTGTGGGAAGTCAATACGGAGAAGAACCTATCCCTCCGAAGTGGAATGTACCACCTCAAGATCAAACGTCTCCTTTGCAATAGTTAAGGCCACATCTTTTTGAGATAATAAGGCTTTCAGTTTGCTCAGGGCACCAAAGTACACATTAGCAATATTAATTGAAGGCCATCTTGTATACTCCCTAACTACACTGGTAGGTGGAAACAGGATGTGTGTGCAACATGTTACAATGGAAGATACAGTCACCACATAGGCGACCCCTGGCTTCATCCCACAACAACCTTGACTGTTCAACATCAGGTAAGTCCCATGTGAGAGTAATCTGAAAGTCGGACGTATCATGGACACCGGAGACCCTTTCAATTAGCAAAACAGGTTCACCACAGATACATTGCATGCCCCATGCAATGAAATGCCCTGGCATACCAGAGACCACTTAAATTATTCTCGCAGTCTGAACCTCTGAGAAAGACTTTAGTGTCCTTATTCCGGCACCAGAATGTGAAATGAAGCTCCCATTGTTCTTGTATGAACCCTTCACCTAAAGCTTCATATCTGCCCACTTGATGGTGTTGTAGACTGTAGTGAAAGTGGAAAGTCGAGATTGGCTGTGTAATGTACCCATGGTTTATCCAATCCCAGGATGCTGTCTCAGCAACGGTAAAAGGTCATTTTTCAAGCCTTTCACTATGTAACATTGTGAATTTTGCATGTCTCCAAGACATAGATATCTGTTGTTCCAAAAGGTGGTATGGTGAAAACAGATTAGTGATGTTCATGTGTCAGTACGGCACATGGCCAGAAAGTAATGTCTGTAGTGTCCAGCTTAACAATAACATTGAACTAAGTTGGGACTGCCCATGTTGCAATACAGACAAGTCTTGCTGAAGCACATCTATTGTAGATGAAACAATGGTTCCCAAAGAATAGATTCTATATGATAAGGGTAGTCATACCATTGTCTATTACTGCAAGAGCCTGTTCTCAGTTGGGCCTGTCAATCTCACTCAGCTTTTCAGTCACTTCTTGATGACATGTTTTCAATATCTTGTTATAAACAGTGTAAAGGAAGCGCTTTTGAAGTGGTTTCCGAGGACCCATTAAAAATTCTCATAAGTCCAGGTTACCAGATAGAAGGGACAAGTGCTGTTGTACCTGATACAGTGCCAAGGTGTTTAGCTTTTAGCCAATCAAGGCATAACTTCTTAACACTGTACATAGCTGCCACCCCCAAATGCTCCTTTTGCACATATCGCATGTCAGGCCTGTTCGCTGTAAATCCCTCGATGTTACTTAGGAATCTATCCTGACATTTGTTGGTGTCTAGTGGCCAGACTAACCATCCCTTCCAATTGGGATCTGGTGAGTTATGTCTACTCTTAGGCAGCATACTATCATAATGGTTTTCATCATATGGTGTTAGCCGCTGCCAGTTGCCAAATCTTGTAAGAGTGGGAACCCTCCGTGTGTTCAAATCTTTTATCTTGGCGAGGCCAAGGCACATCATCTGTTGCACAGTTTTGTTCAGGAAAATCATCTGCTGTGATACTAAGCAGGCCCTAAGTAAAACCTTAGTTCCCTGATCTCCCAGTCTTTAGTCCCCCATATAGATTTTACATCTATTGTATCCCTCCAAATGTCGAAACCTTGTAGAGAGAGTTGGGAAAGGAAAGAAGCAGAGTAAATCAGCTTAGTGTCAGTTAACATTTTTTTCTTTGCAGGTGAGGGTGTAAGCCTATAAACAAATTAGGCTGCGTCAGATGTGACATCACCAGAAAAATAATCAAACGTCTGTGCAAAGGCTTTTGAACTACCCAATGGTGGTTTAGGGCAATGTTCCCATTGTGTAAAGTTAAATACCTCGTGAGGTTTACTAACCTTGAGTAAAAAATGATGACTGTAATCTTGAAAACAAAACATTTCATCAAACTTATCTGTACCATCATAAAACTCCTCAGAAGAAAAGACAGTGGAATCTTCTAGATCTTCCAACATTTCAAATACAGTATTAATGCCCCAGTCATCAGAAATAGTAAATGAGTTGATAATATCCTTCAAAGAAACTTTAAACAAATGCTGAATTTGCAAAAGTTCAATGGGACCACACATATCAAACGATACCCTTTACCATACAATCCCATTTGGAACTGAACAGCTGAAATGTTCACCAGGGACAAGTCTGTTTGCTCACAATGTGATGATATGTGTGGTTTCAGAACCAAATTTACAGTGTGTACTGCAGAGCGTCCTGGCACAAAATTTCTGTTTAGGATAAGGAAGAAAACGGTCACAAAACCAATCCAAAGGACTAGGACAAGTAATGTGATTGTAATTCAAAGGTGTAAACATGTAGAAACAAAATATGTTCTTTTCAGCTGAAAGAAGACACCCACCTTTAGTTTGAAAGGCAGGGGTTGTTAGGGCAGTGGAAACTCTGATTCGTCGGAGGAGAAGTCATTAAAGTCGATGAAGTTTCCAGACACCATCCGGTCTATCTTGGGCAGCTCATCAGGCTGGTTTGAATTAGATGAAGACTTGATCTGTGGTAAAATGATGTAGACCTTGTTCTTCTCAGGATTCCAAATTGAAATCTCTGTTTCTGTACTTGCAGACTGCACACTTATCATCATTTTTGAAACAGGTAGAATGCATACTTACTTGTTGTTAATCGGTGTCCCTTGTTGAAGAGAGCAGGATTCATTTGTAATTAAAGCTTCCATCTGCACTTCTGGTATTGCAGCAAGAGGAGAGTGGTAGCTACCCAGGTGTCCACGAGGCTTACTTTTGAGAATCGGCCACATAATGTGGTTTAATCAGATCAATAGAGACAAACCTTTTGTCTTGGCATCCGGCAATGGGCAGGAGTAGTACAGTTTGTGTACTTTCAACAGCCAGGACAGGCACAGGTGCTCTGTAAGATGGCCCAAATTATTTCTTGTCCACAATCTTTTCTCGGATCAGATTCCCAATCTTCGGGATCCAGCCGGTTCTTGCTGGAACAACCTTCACTTCTCCAGTGGTGGAGTGTTTTACTTGGATGTTGCTTTGTTCATCCTGGAAATGATTAAATTCCTGTAAAACAGCCAAACATTCAGTGATGTCAAATTGTGTTTTTGCTGCCACTGTGCTAGTATTATTGAGGTCTGGGACCCACATCTTAACCCCAAACAGGATTTCATAAGGAGTCCGACCACACAGGGATTTTCTTGGCATATTGTTCAAAGCCCTCCCTGATCAGAATGCAGTGTGCCAACTGTGTGTGTTCCGATAAAGACTTGGAGATCCTTTATAACAGTTTGGGTGTCAACCGATTGCTGTGGCCATACCCCCAGGAATCAAGAGCAGGAATCCACTGCCACCAAAATGTACTTGTAAGCCCCGATTGATGATAGGGGTCTGCAATGGTCCAAATAAACGCAAGTCAGAGGCTTGTTTGAAATTCAAAGAGTTATCTGGAGTGGACGTGCCATGATGGGACCCTTCATCTATTGACATATGACATATCTCAGGACAAAGTCCTCGGTCTGTTGGTAAAGACCTGGCCACCAGTAGCGTTGTTGTAATAATGAAATTGTAGAGCCACCGCTACATGTGTAGAAGTCTGACCCTCATGTGCAGCCAGAATTAATCCCAGTCTGCGATCACTGTTTGGTATTACTCTGTACCCCACTCCTGGAATCTGAGCATAATGTGTATTTTGTGCATCTAGTTTGTATGAGTACTTGAGTGGAAAGCCTTTCGGCAGGTGTGTGTCATTGCATGCAGCATTGACGGCCACCATGATGTCTCTGTCTATTCTCGTACTTGAACGAGTTATTGCAGCAACTACAGCATTGTAAACCATCGCTTTTGCGGCATCATCCACCAATGAATTCCTTTCAATGTGAATGCCAACATGTTGATGACAATTTATAAATGACATGAGCCCGTGGCAAGCATTCTTTCAGCTTCACCACCTGTTTCCAAAGCAGCTTGTGCTTCACTGTGCAGCCTTTCGAGTCACTGAATCCATTCTGACTCCAATAATGAAGATACTCATTGTAAGACTGCACAAAATAATATGAATCACACACTATAAGTGTGGGGAACCCAGCATCCATACTCTGTAGAGTCAGTACTAGAGCCTTAAGTTCTGCTAGCTCTGCCGTGCAGTCACCTAGTGACTGCATGTAGTTTTTTTCAGGATGGAAGTTTCCATCGTGCATATGGCCTTTTACGACTGCACACACAGCTGAATATTGGTTTATGGTCCCTACAGCAGGCTGAGCAGAAGCATCAGTGTAAATGATATAGTCAAAGTATTCTAGAGGCATGATTTCATTAGACGGAGGATATTTTTCTAGTACTGGAGAAATGCTTGTGTCTGTAATGTAGCGTCAAGTCTGTAGTCTACATCTTTTGCAGTGGCGAAGTTTGCCCATTGTATCCATCTCGGATGCAGAGCTTTAGAGTTTGGAACACTTGCTCTGTTAACCGCCTCTAAGGTCGGTACCGAGGTCACAACAATGATGCATTTCCCTTGAGCCAGGGCACGCTCTCACACTACGGCAGTCTGTACTGCAGTCAGTATTTTTTCAGTAGGTGAAAAACACATATCCGCATTGGTATAGAGATACAATTTATATGCAATCGGCACTCTTTCACTTTCATTGAACGTGACATACGTGTACTCTGATGTACCAGCGATAAAGTGGATCACCAGGTTCGGAGTGTTTACACATGTGTGTAAATGTTTGGAAGCGATCATGTCAGCTTGGACGGATCATAACATTTCTGTATGTTCCTGTATCAAATGTGTACTTGAAAAGTCTGGACGAATAAAGTTGTAGAATGGTTTAATCTGGAATGTATGTTCTGCCAAAATTTAGAAATCCTAACATGGATTGTAATCTTTTCAGAGTTGTCGGAGGTTGGAATTATGCACATTTTTCTAAAAAATGCATTGCCAGGCTCTTGCCATCACTTGACAGCTCGTATCCCAGAAACAGGACACTGAGGTGGGCAATGTTTGATTTTTTTATAAATTGAATCTATTCTATAGCCGATATGAGCAAACCGCAAGATCATGCGGTCCACTCTGGTCAAGTGTTCCCTCAGGTCATCGTCCGTTAAGTATGTGTCATCGACATATGACAATGCCTGATCATCAAATTTTCAAGTAATTCTGTGACTCTGGCTGGAAACAGCCCAGGGCTATTCTTGTACCCCGGTGGTAAACAGCAAAATTGTTTTTGAGAACCTAGCGCAGTGAAGGCTGTCAAATATCTGCCTCCAGGGGCTGCATTCTTACGTGTTGGGATGCCAATTTTACCTGTTGACATTGCTGAGACCACCCGATTCTTGCCAGGCCTTGAGGATTTTGTTGGGAGCAACAGACATGCATTGCTGGCAAAGTTTTGACATTTCTCAGGGTGGTGAGCTACTGCGGGAGTGGCCACTGGTGACTGCATGTCCCACAACCCCCTGCGCCAACATTAACTTGAAATCACCTGTGTGCCTAATTGCGCTAAAAGAGCGTGTTGTTGTCTCGATGTGCGGCCTGTCCTTGCCCGTCATTGCTAGGAAGAGGCAGGGCTGCCCCCCTTGAGTTGAGGATGAGATATCTTTGCGGGTGAGACTATTTGTTTATATACTGCTCTGAATTTCGTTGGCTATTGGCCTTACCACATCCCACTACGAGGGAACAGCTCTTCTACTACACTTGGTGGGGAGCAGCAAGCGAACAGCTGGTAGCCTGGAGGGGGGTTGCTACCCTTACACCTGTAATAGATACATTATTTATTCTCCTGCTGTGCTTTATTTACCGACCAGGGCATATGGACGTATAATTGGGACAAAGGTACGATTGACTCTCCTGATTGGGGGGGCCTTTTTGATGTGATTTATGTTGCATGTTTAGTTGAAGCATGCTTTACAGTGGATATTATTCTTGGATTTATTCTTACGTTTTCTCTTTTAATATGGGCAAAAGGAAAGCAGGTGCCAACAGCGTCACTGAAAAGAGACCCAGAACAAGTAAATCCATTTTATCTTATTTAAACATAGCAGTAGGGACCCTCACCAATGGCAGGACTTATATATATATTAACAGCAGCTGTGGTTTCTGCGCCCACAGAACCAGAAACAGATGCTTCAGGGATTATTGAGGAGATACAACATGGGGAGCAAGTAGCCATAGTAGTCTCACCAAATCATCATGTTAAAAGGGCGTCTGGTGGGAGTAAGGTCAAGGGCTTGTCGAAAGCTAGGTAGTAGTTCAACAGGACGTTCCTTGCTCCCCACCTCGTTAATCCCAAGTGCCATCAGTAAGTCAAAAAGGGGGCAGCTGGCTACGCCAAATAAGAGTTTTGGTCCTGATATTTCCAATGACATGTTTGCTAAACTTTTATCCGCTTTAATCAAACTTACATCCAGATTTGATCTTTTGGAAGATAAAGTGGGTTTGCTGGTGGGGTCCATAGGTTCAGTCACGGACCAGGTTGGTATTCTTCTTAGTAGAACCCCTAATATTCCAATAACTCCAATTGTTAGTAACCAGATGATGAAGCCAGTTATAGAGACATCTGAAGATGGGAGGCAGGGCACTTTATCAAGGACTGAACATGCCCATAAGACTGGTGTCTCTAGAGATTCTTTAGTAGAAGGAAGTCACCATACCTTGGGCAAATTAGAGGACTCCCAGGTCCCTTACACTGGGAAATCTCTTAACAGAAGCTGCAGATATGGGCTCATACCCATTAAAGAGGTAGAATGAGTAGAACAGAGGGATTCACCTTACACTCAGAAGGCTTTAGTGGGGGCCACAAGCACCGTGGCACTTCTCATGATAGGTTACGTCTCCCCTCCGGCCTGTATACCTCCAGTCCTAGTTTTGGCCAACGTCCCCTATGAGGGGCATCATGTTCAAGAAGACTTCCAGAATCTAAGAAATATGGTGATGCATTGGCTTGCTGGGCAGGCTCCCCCACACATCAGGTCTATGCTTTCTGAGGAAATTATTATGATACGTAGGGTAGGCTGGATAGGAAGGGGGGACTGTTTCTTAATTCATTTCTGCAATACTTTTAGGGCTCGATTTATGTTGAAAAAACTTGGTTTAGGGTCAACATTCCCCTGTGGTATTACAGCTTTACCATTGGGATATTTTTATAAACCTGTACCATCGGGAGGGCCACCAGGGGGTCTCCTTTAAGGCGGTCCCTTGATTTCCAGAAGGGAAAATTCTTCGAATATCGCTGGAAAAAATGCTGTGTCTAATCACTATGAACCATTAAGTGGATTACATGATTAAGACTGACTGGGTAAGAAGCTCTCCACTTGTGTACCCTCTGGGGGTCAATTCAAGGAAAGGCCGTTCAGGGTCATGTCCTGGACTATAGCAGGGTGGAGGGTGAAGTGGGACGATCCTGACTGGGCCAGGTCTCATGCTATGTATGATATCTTTACATTCCAGGAGACCTGGGAAAGCGAGGGGCAGTCTCCAAATGGATGGTTACATTTCTTTTGCAAAAAATCCTATTCCATCTATTTAGGGCAGACGTAGCGGGGGACTTGCCACTTTTGTTAAATTAGATCTATGTTATAATGTGGAAGAGTTCAGGGGTACTTATTCGCATGTTCTAGGCGATCTCCTTACCTTTAAGAACTCCACTAGGATTTTGTGTGTCAACGTACATAGTGCTGTCCATGGTAGGGAGTCTGAGGATGTCTTAGCCTCACTCAGTACTTATTTGTTAAAAATGTGGGCATGGTTGCGCCGGCATTCATACTGACAATGATTTTGTGGGATTTTAATCCCCATCCCTGTAGTAGTTTCCATTTATATGAGGGGGGTGGTTTTGATGATGGGATTACCTCCTGGACCAAGTCCATCTTCAGGACACTGGGATATAATGAACGACCTGGCTGCAGACACAATTTGGTTAATCTTTTGAGGTGGGAGAGTCTGTGTAAGGATACATTTACTCCCACTTTTAAGAGTCATTGAGGGGTTCTTTTATTGACTATATCTACGTATCGATGGGATTATACCTTATTTCCAATTTATCTTTCTCAGTGGTCTGGAACATACTCAGTGACCATAATCCCCTGGTTGCAGGTTTCCAGTGGGTAACTGAGAAGTTTGCATCTTGTTATCTTCCAGGGAACAGGATCACGACCACCGATTGGGGACATAGACTGATATGGGAAAAAATTGCCCCCGAATTATTTTTAAAGAATTTGGCTATATCTTGTTCTTTAGATATCTGGACCTGCTCGAATGCAGATGCCCCCAATCACAGTATTTTATTGGCATACAACAAAATAGGCAGCCATATTAATACTGCACTGTCGAAAAAGGTATAACTGCGTCCTTTGTTGCCCCACCGTTGGTTTGACAACTCCTGAACGAGGGCACGTAAGGCAATCCTTATTCAGCTAAAAATAATGCCATGAGATAGGAGCAAAGTTAAACTCTGTAGGGCTGCATATAAAGCTGAAATCGCCCATAGGAAGAAAGAACTACAGACAGAGTTGTTGGAGGACTTCCAGGAAGGACAGTACGCTGTTTTGGCATGTGATTAACAATCCTTTCTTTAAAGAGGATAGGGGCGCAGATTTAGTGGCCCTGGTTCTAGCCCAGCTATGGGAAGATCATTTTTCAGCACTCTATCAGGGGGGTGCTTGGCCGATGGATCCTCTTCCAGGTATCAGGCCACTAAATTATCTTTGCAATTTGAGGAGGTTAGAGATGCGATAGAATCTCTACCTAGGGGAAAGGCTCCTGGGGCGAATGGGATCCCAGGCGATCTGTTCAAAGCCTGTGTGGAATTACAGGCTCCATTGCTCACTCTGTATCTTAATGCTGCTATTGTCTGTGCCTTCCCTGAGTCTTGGCGACATTCTGTTATTGTACCTGTTTATAAAAAGGGGAATAGGAGTGACCCTTCCTCTGATAGACCCATTAGTTTAATAGGTATAGAAGTTAAAATTCTGAATAGATTGACTGAGTGGTCTGAGGAACAGAAATCTTGTCTGATATTCAGTATAGGTTTGTGCAAGGAGGGGCTCTGTCGAGCAGAATCGTAATCTCCATCTTAAAAATGTACGGGCAAAGAAAGGCTCTCTAAATCTATACTTCATGGATCTCAGCTACACCTTTGATTTGGTCAACCGGTAAAAACTTTGGGCCAAGCTGGGGCCCATGGGGGTGGATGAGTGTCTGGTCTCCATCATGGACTGATGGCTTCAGTCCGTTATGGTAGTAATGGCAAATTCACCAAGCACTTTCTACTCAGTAAAGGAGTCAGGCAGGACTGCATCCTGGCCCCCTTTCTTTTTATCATGTATGTAAATCGTCTCGTGAAGGCACTTATGGCGAAGGGCGTAGATGTTCCAAGAGCAGGTGGAAGATTGCTTCTAGCACTTATATTATGTGGATGACACTGTTTTATTTGCTTGTACGGCTAGAGCTTTGCAACAGCTTTTAGATCTTTTTATTGATTTTAAGGGTAGCTTAGACTTGCGCACAGATTTTAATAAGTCACACGTCTTGGTCTTGGGTCCTAAGAATATGAGAAGTGCCTCTTTTTCAGTTCAGGGCCATATTCTAAGTAAGGTGGATAATCTCACATATCTAGGTATCCTAACAGATTAAAATCTCAGTTGGCAACCTCTAATTAAAAAGAGTATGGTTTCTTTCATGAGTGTGAGAGTGTGCTGGGGTTCATACATGTTCCTCCCGCTTGGGTCACAAACCTCTGAAAATCATGCTGGATGTTTACCAAGCCAAATGCCTACCAATTTCCACTTTTAGTAGTGAGATATGGGGCTACACAAACATAGATTCCCTTGGGATGGTAGAGATTAAATATCTCAGAGGGCTTTTGGTTTAAGGGCAATATATCCCCACAGACATTTTACATGAAGAACTTGGTCTTAGTTATATCACAGATTAGATATGATTGTTCCCCCTTTTGCCCTGGTGTAGCATCTGACTAAAAGATGTTTTGAGCCTGAGAAAAAAAGTATTGAACTTAGATACATTTTATAACATAACCTGGCTGGCATATATCAGAGATCATTTTATAAAGTTAGGTAGACCTGAATTATTTTCTAATCCATCAAATATCACTAAACAAGAAGTGGCCTGGTTAAAGGAATCTTTTAATGAAAGAATGGCAGCTGAGAGAGAACCTTCATCAAGGTCAAGATGGTTCCAGGGATAGAGCCATATCTGCTTTGTGCCAAATCACCAGCGCCGTCTTTTAAATTTCTTTAGGCTGGGTCTGTTCCACCAGTTGTTGTACCCAGAGGAAATATGGTACAAGTTTACGGATCCTCCTTTTTGTCTCTGTAATTTTTCTTTTGAATGTGACACTTTGCACATTGTGATGATATGCCCCATGCTTGCACAGTTGCGTCACAAATGTTTAAAACTCCTTTTCTAAATTCATGCTTTTGGTCAGATTAGGCCAACCTTTTTGTTTTTACAACTTTTACCTTCACAGTCAATTTGTTGTAATGTATCTATGTTTCTCTTTGGGGTTTACAGAGCCCTATCTTAGTGTATACTCCAAGAGGCATTGTCAGTCAGTAAAATGTTTCTTGCAACTGTATGTGCTTCTATTACTATTGGTTTTATGCACTTGCATGATTTTATTGTGAAATCAAATAAAGTTGATTGATTGATTGATATTGCTATATCTTGGTAGAAGAATCCATTAGAGACATCTAATGTTTTCTTTGTATTTCTTCCACATGATGCTATTCATTAGTGCGGCGCTGTGTCCATTTTATTCTGCAAATGTGAGAGTAGCTGAGTTCACATGCCAATAATCTAATACTAGACGATATGATTGATCTGGTTTCATTACAGAGGAAACCGAGGATTATTAATTGAAGAGGTGCCATTTTCAATCACACCTTCATTTTCAAGTTGTATTAGGATTTCCCTAACTTGTTCTTTTGCTTCCTGTTTTATTGGGTATTGTCTTTGAGGTTGTGGGGTTGTCCTCAATGGTATATCATGATAAGGTGAACCATCAGCCCACCCCACATGGTTGCAGTATAATGCAGGAGTCAGTGCTGAAGCCCACTCCCTGGCGTATGAATGTTTAATTGATTCTGGAATGGGGCCGGAGAAGGCTGGTAAAATCGCAGTTTCTCCCATTGGGCTATCCATTACGAAGCCAGATGGCCAATCTTTTTTGGCCAGTAAAATGTCATAACCTTGAGTGAGTTCCTCTCACAAGAGGACATTTATAAATCTGGGCACGTCCCCTTTCAACCGTAGTTGGACTTCGTATAAACGATGTGGAATGCGTGCCCTAGTATACGGTGTTTCCACGTGATATACTCACTCAGCGCTAATCCCATCAGACAATCCATCAGAATATGGCAAACTATTGTGACTTCTGTCACGCTGTCCAGCATCAACGATGCCCATTCCCCGTTCAGAAGCAGAGTCCTCAAAAATCTGTGGCATGCCTGAACTTTAGTCAGGCTACCTTATTTTTGAATTGCAGTTTTGATATTTCAGGCTTGTCTCCATGTTTAATTATGTATTCAAATGAGCATTGAGTCCCTGCTTCTCTTCTGATCTGCGTTCTGATCATCCTCCTTTCTCCGAATGCTTATCGAATGAATCCTGTAAGGAACAAGAGGAACGTGTATCAGTATCCTGATACCTATCTGGCGGTTTGACATTACCACGGTTACATTGGTTGTAACGTTTTTCGGTAGATTCCTATATAGGAAACCCACCCGTGATTTTGTTTTTTCCTTGTTTTTCTTATTTTCCCACTACTTCTTCGTAGAAGAGTCAGGTGCTTGCTTAGAGCTACCCTTTTCAGAATTACTCTTCAATTGTGGTTTTCCTGGTCTGGCTCCCAAATTATCTCTACCCAGCGTAGCATAGGTTGCTTCAATAATTTTAGGTGACTCGCGGTCCTGCTGCACAGGAGTCAAATCCCCTAGGCGCTGGCGTATAGCTAATGCTGCTGCTTCCCCTTTAATGTTACTCAACGTTAAGGCAGAAACTGCAGCAAAGTTGCCCATCAGTTTCATCCCCAGGTCAAGGGCAGGTGCTGCCCCATGCTCATTCTGTACCTGTTTTAATACCTCAGGTAGAACCGCCAATCAAGGGGTACCATGTGTTCTGCTATATACTGCAACAAAGACTGTACCCCAAGTGGCACTATCATCTACCGGGGGAGCCATCCCCATTGGCAAACAAACTGTCAGTATCCTGCGTTTTTCCTGTGGCAGCACATGGGGAAATACTGCGTAAAGCTGTTTTTTTTTTGTGCGATCCAAAACGGAATCTTCCCTTTAGGAGGGAATTTTTCCCATTACTGCATTCAATGTCTAAGGGCGAAGGCCTGGTGTAGCTAATTGTGGTGCTACCACTTGAACAGTCCGTGCAGGAGCGAGTGTTAATGTTCACATCACAAATTTTATAAGACTGCTGTATATTGTTACAAGATTATTATATAATCCCCGCAGCGGTCCTGCTGTCAAATGATCAACACCATGATGCGGTGAGTAACTGGTTAAGACTGGCCATGTTAGCCTCTCATTGCTGAGCGGGCCAAGTCTCACGTCTTGTATGCGATGGGGGAGGGCACCTTTAAACCAATTAGTATGTTCTTATTTCTGTCTCCTCATAAGGAGTGCATTCCTCTGATGTTTTGCGTTCTTCAAATTAATGAAATACCCGTGTAGCATCATCTGCAGCAGGGATTTTAACCCAGGAGAAAAACACCTGTGTTCTAAAGGCCTCGGGTGCTTTTACCATGAAGGTAACACCCCCACCTTCCAGTCTGAGGCCATGTTGAAGTAGTTTTCGAGTAACTGCAAGTCTGCAGCTCTCAGACATATTCTGTGCCAGAAAATTCTGTGTAAGAAATTAATTACAGAGTTCGGATAACACAGTGGGAACAATATCCTTTTAAGCTTAAATGTAACCACAGCTAATACATAGGGAATACCATAGCTGAGGAGGATATGCCCAACCAACACAGATGTCTCCTCTTTAAAAGGTGTGTAGGGATCTCCTAGGAAGCACGATTGAACTACTCAGTTGATCCATACAAAATAAGAAACCAACCAATGTTGGCGGCGACATGTCAAATGGTTTCCACAAATCAGTAGAAACTGCACATTTGGGGATGACATAAACTTAGGATGGAGCCAGACTGATTCCATGCACCCCGTGGGATATGTTGTTCTTAGGACCAGCTAGCTCACAGTCTCACTTTAGCCCCCCTTCTAAATTTAGACAGGGAGAGAACAGTTCTGGCAACTACTGAACATGACAATCCTGTTTCCTCAGAAATCGTGGTGGCAGACCTAGAATTTTTCGCTCAGTCACTCGTGCTCTCTTTCTCTCAGAGAATTATACAAAGAATACAAAAAGGGACATGTTTCAATATTTATTGAACCATAGTGATTCTTGTACAGAAAATATCTGCTGCTATGATTGATAGACAGAAGCAGATAATTGTTATAATGCGTGTCAAAACAGTGGATAAATCAAAGAGTTCCACCATCTTATTAAGATAACTTATATATGCATACATATACAGTATTTATAACAATCTAGCCTACTCCTACGATGCAAACCCTAACCTATGTGTCCAGGGTGTGAATGTATGGTCTGCCTAGAAACCCACGTCTGGATGATCTAACCCCTTTACCTGGTGGGTAAGAGTGTAGGATTCCGTCTTGTTCACAGACTGGACACCCCTCAGAGAAATGTCACTCAGCTACTAGGTGAAAACTTCAGCATGCAGGGACACCTCGAAGTCAATAGAAGTGTCTCTCTGGTTGTGTTCAGAAACAAAAGGATATATATAGAAATGGGCATCCTTGCCTCAGGCCGAGATTGTGATCAGGCTGCCATTGTTTGTATTCCACAGGTAGCCATATCGCCATATGGACGTAATAACAACACATTTGTATCGCACAAGTGAGGGCCTTGCACACAATGCCAAGGCAGTGTGATAGTGTTCTCACAAAGGTCTTTGTGTCAGCAAGGTCGGGAGTTTTCCCCTACACACATGTCTTCAATTTCCTGCCTCCCTGCCTTGGTCCCGGCCTGTTGGGGGCACAATATGCTAGTGTGAAGTCCTTTGTGTGCGAGCTGGGCCAGTGCCTTTGAAGCAAAAGTGTGGTAGGTGAAAGCTCCTCCCCTATTAAGCCAGGATAGTCCATTCTGCCATCAACCAGAACCTCTATTGTGACACTGTCTGGGAGGAATACATAAAGGCTAACTTTTAACTACACCTAGTAATGTGATCCAGGAATAGGCTGCAGGCACCAAATGGTAAGGACAAGAAAATGCCAACTTTATCAAAGTCAACAAAAACAGTAATATACCTTGCCTGAAATCATTTAACAAAAACAAAAACTATTTTCAGGTGGTCAATGAATGTAAATAACATGACCACATTCTCTATACATAGTGTATTTACAACCTTTTTTCTTTACCCATTTACCCATTTATCATATCAACTCATTTACTTTGGAAAACACAGCAACCATCAGTCAAATCTTTATATACTTAAATATCCCACAGCTTAGTACGCTGCTATGTCCATAAACATACACTGTGAATTTTCTCAAAGAATAACAATTCATGATGAATTTAAAATGTACCAGCTCTCAACAGAAAGCCAACTGACAAACCAGCATGTTAGAGTACACAAGAAATAAAAAAAGAACAGTCACATTTAGACACTGTGGGATACTTAAGTTAATTAAATTTCTTGACCACGTGAGAATAACTTTTTGTGTTTGTTAAATTATTTCCAACAAGATATATTACTGTTTTTGCTGGTTTTTAAGGTGGTCCAACCTTGCTAATTTGAAAAACCCAACCCCCTGGTATAAACTTTCTAAAAGTGGCATCTTCAAAATTGTGACTTTCAATCCAACTTTAACAATAAAGAGGGATTTCAATTACAGTTCCTAAGACACCAAACATGATATTACTACCTTTTTCCCACACAAAAGTTATCACTTATTAAATGTAATAAGGTAGCCCAATGTTATCCTATGGGAGAGGTAGGCCTTGCAGTAGGACATGTAGATTTTTGCTTGATTCCAGAGCAAACAAGATTTTTCCTTGTTTTCCACAGCAAGCAAATGCAGTGTGTCGACCATGCCTGAACCAGCCAAGTCTGATCTGGTTCCAAAGAAGGGCTCCAAGAAAGTGGTGTCAAAGCCTGCCAGGAAGGATGGGAAGAAGCACAAGAGGAGCAGGAAGAAGATTTGTGCCATATACATTTACAAAGTGATGAAGCAAGTGCATCCAGACACCGGAATCTCCTCCAAGGACATGGGCATCATGAACTCCTTTGTGATTGCCACCTTTGAACGCATCACTAGGAAAGCTTCTCATCTGAATCACTACAACCAATGGTGCCCCATAACCTCAAGGGAGATCCAGTCAAATGTGTGTCTGCTGCTGCCCAGAGAACTGGCCAAACACGCAGTGTCTGAGGGACCCAAACCTGTCACTAGGACATGTAAAACTAAAAAGTATATCTAACTTTTTAATACAATGCACCCTGCTTTATGGGCTGTTTAGGGCCTACTGTAGGCATTACTTATATTTAAATAAAAGGAAGTTTAAGGCTTGGCAAGGTTTTATTTTATTTTTGCCAAGTTGAATTGGCAGACCTTGGGCATGTTTTAAGGGATACTTAAGTGGATGGCATAATAAGTGCTGTAGACACACTAGTAGCATTTAATTTATCAGACCTGGGTATATCGTTAACCACTTTACTAGGGACTTATAAGTAAACAAAATATGTCAATCAAGAGTAAGCCACTTGTACCATGGACTAAGGAGAGAGCACACACACTTTAATACTGGTTAGCAGTGGTAAGGTGCACAGAGTCCTAAAAATAAAACAAAAAACAGGTTAAAAAAAGCAGGGGTGAAGGTAAAAGGTTTGGGGGTGATCCTGCAGAGAGGATCAAGTCCAACAAAGGGGGTGCAGGTTAATTTTGTCAGAACTTTGCCATTTGGTATAAGGTAGGGGGTTAATGTGGAATGATAGTTTCTGGTGTACATGAAAAGTTTTTTCCCCAATTGCTGCTGCAGGAAGATTGATGACAGTCATGAGCAGAGAACTCCTGCTAGTAGCCAAATCTCAGTGCTATCTGATGTGAGAATCATCACGTTATACAAAGGCTGTACTCAGAAAAATAACAAACCCAAACTGGTTCCTTAAAATGAGAGAGCAGATGCACTCTTCGTGACACTTGCAGTACTGGTTTAATACAGCCCATGTCTTCTCTTCTGAACATGAGGTAGTGATAAAAATATACTAAATGTAATGATTAGAAAGTGTAGCAGGACACTGAACTAGCACATGTGGCAAAAATACACCTGAAGGCACCCCAAAAAAATGGCATCAATTTTGAGCCAACCACGAAATATTTCTATTGCCTCCTGTACGGCCACATAATGTCACTCAATCAGGATTTGTAACGCACAGTTAATCACCCAACAGGGTATCAATGAGCTTGCAGGCCCCAGAGGCTCATCCGAAATGCCAGTCCTTTCGGGACCTTCAGAATTCTGGAAGTGAGGCGATGGTCCGTAGTTGCATGGGGAAGCTGTGCAAAAATTAGGGGTAAAAGCAAGGAGAAAGCAGTGAGAAACAAGGGAAAAGCCAGGAGAAGGCAAAAAACGGGGGGAAACCCAGGTGAGAGCAGTGAAAATGAGGGAAAGGCAAGGAGAAAGCACACAAAAAACAGATGGGGAAACCACGAGAAAGCAGTGAGAATGAGGGGAAAGCAAAGGCAATGCACTCAAGCAATGGGGGAAAAGCAAAGAGAAAGCAGTGAGAATGGGGAAAAGCAAGGAGAAGGCATTCAAAATACGTGGGAAAAGCAAGGAGAAAGCAGTGAGAATGGGGAAAAGCAAGGAGAAGATATTCAAAATACGTGAGAGAAGCAAGGAGGAAGCAGTGAGAATGAGGGAAAGTCAAGGAGGATGCATTCAATAAATGGGGGGTAAAGCAAGGGGAAAGCAGTGAAAATAAGGGGAAAGCAAAGAGAAGGCATTCAAAAAACGGGAGGAAAAGCAAGGAAAAGGTAGTGGAATGAGGTAAAAGCAAGGAGAAGGCACTCAAAAAATGGGATAAAAAGCAAGGAGAAGACGAAAGCCAGAGCGATGCAGCAGGACGGGGAGAGGGTGGGCCTGGGATCTGCTCCCATAATACATACATAATACATACATACATAAATGTGTATATTTATCATGAACAAAACAAATGTTCATTATGTTTTAGGAAGCAAGGGGTTATGGCCTTTCTGTCCAGAGCAAGCACCTCCCCTCACCTGCAGGCTGACAGCCTCACTCCTCTATTTAGGGGTGCTGCTGATAGTGGATAATCATGACTAGTTGATAAATGGACACTTAGGGTTGTACAGCGTCAGTGGGTGGTGGTGGTGCAGGTGGAGAGCCAGTGTGTGGTGGTGGTGCAGGTGGCAAACTGGTGTGTGGTGGTGTGGGTGGAGAGCCGGTCTGTGGTGATAGTGCAGGTGGTGAGCTGGTGTGTGGTGGTGGTGCAGGTGGAGAGCCGGTGTGTGGTGGTGCAGGTGGAGAGCTGGTGTGTGGTGGTGGTGCAGGTGGAGAGCCAGTCTGTAGAGTTGCAGGTGGAGAGCCGGTGTGTGGTGGTGGTGGAGAGGCAGACGTGGTGCAGGTGGAGAGCTGGTGTGTGGTTGTGGTGCAGGTGGAGAGCCGGTATGTGTTGGTGGTGCAGGAGGCGAGCCAGTGTGTGGCACTGCAAGTGGAGAGTCGGTCTGTGGTGGTATTGCAGGTGGTATTGAAGGTGGCGGGCCGGTGTGTGTTGGTGCATGTGGGGAGCCAGTGTGTAGTGGTGCAGGTGGAGAGCCAGTGTGTGGTGGTGGTGGAGAGCTATAGGTGTGTGGTGGTGGTGCAGGTGGAGGGCCGGTGTGTGGTGGTGCAGTGGAGAACTGGTGTGTGGTGGTGGTGCAAATGGAGAGCCAGTGTGTGATGGTGGTGCAAGTGGAGAGCTGGTGTGTGGTGGTGGTGGAGAGCTGGTGTGTGGTGGTGGTGCAGGTGGAGAACAGGTGTGTGGTGATGGTGGAGAGCCATGGTGGTGGTGGTGCAGGTGGAGAGCTGGTTGGTGGTGCTGGTAGAGAGCTGGTGTGTGGTGGTGGTGGAGAGCTGGTGTGTGGTGGTGGTGGGGAGCCGTGGTGGTGGTGCAAGTAGAGAGCCGGTGTGTGGTGGTGGTGCAGGTGGAGAGCAGGTGTGTGGTAGTGGTGGATAGCCGTGGTGGTGGTGCAGGTGGAGAGCCGGTGTGTGGTGCAGGTGGAGAGCCGTGGTGGTGGTGCAGGTGGAGAGCAGGTGTGTAGTGGTGGAGAGCCGGTGGTGCAGGTGGAGACATGGCTCGGTGTTTAAGGAGTGCCTTGTTGTAGTGCCAACTCTGCAAGTCCCACATTCCTACAGTCTTTTTCCAGGCATGGAGAAGCCCTCCGGATCACCTCATGTAAACCTGAAAAGTGGAGGGAGTACTTAGGGTTCAAGGGGGTCATGAAACACCCTCAGAGGCACAAAGTATGGGGCAAGGTCTGCTGGGATGTGCCTGGAAATGGAAATCAAAGAGGTGCTCACATTTTTGCCCAACATATAGTATCATGCTGAAACAGACTAACAAGATCCCATGTGTTATGCTCAGAATCAGCCAAATCGACCACTCACACACTTACGAACAGACAAACCCTGTGGGCTGTTTCTTTGACCCTTCATTTTGTTAATGTATTATTGAGTATAGAACTGTGTTACTGCCAGATCGCTTGGTCATTGCACTATAGGCACATCGCCCAACTTTAGCTAAGTCGTTGCACGTAAAGATGATCTGTTGGATTTGTATTCTTGGACCTCTCCAAAGGTAAAATGATATTGCAAAACCAAACAAAATATGTTTAAAGAAATGTCAACACTCAGCAAAACAAAGGGCTTAACTTATAAAAGTGCAAACACATATCAGCAATGCAGGCACCCACACAGGCTGAGCAGCAGAGACACATAACTTAAAGCACGCAGGATATAAACAGAACATTTGTGCAACACAAAAAGCTAATAAAGAAACAGCAACAAGAAGACTCACACCTACACATACACGGAAGCAGGTTTATTCTTTTGCAGACACTACAGCAACAGAATTATTCTCCCAAACACACGTAGACAGAAAGAGACAAACAGGAATACATACACATGTTTACAGACGCACAGAGTAGCAAAGAAAACTATGCCAAATAATTATGCACAGCAACAAACAGGGATACACACGCAGACTAAAACACAGAGCAGCACATAAAAACTAACCCTGGGCATAGTTTGCGAAGTAGCGCTACGCGAAGCTACGCGAAGTGCACTTCGCACTACGCGAGCTACGCGTAGCACTACGCGAACTGCGTAGTGCGCTGTTCGCGATGATTGCACAGTGCCAGATGCTTGTCCGCACTGTGCAATCATTGAAAACGGCATCTTGCACAGTGCGAGCTGTCTTTTACTGCCGCTCGAGTAGATTTTTACTCGAGCGGCAGCTTTCTCAACGCGGACTGGTAGTTTCTCATCGCGAGCGGTCGCGAGCATACGCGACCACTCGCAATGAGAAACCTGACCTCCCGCGTTGAAAATCTCGCCGGGAGGTTTATTTTCCATGCTCGCGATCGGCAACTTGATGTTGCTGATCGCGAACAAGGAAAAAGTCTCGCCGGGATGTCATTTTGCTTGCTCGCGGTCGCCAACTTGACGTTGAGGACCGCGAGCAAGCAAAAAATGACCGCTGCACTACGCTACGCTATGCTACGCGTGTTTGCACTGTGCTACGTGCAATTTGCGTAGTGCGAAGTAGCGCAAACTTCGCAAACTACGCGAGCGTAGCGTAGTGCTTTGCCCAGGGTTAATAAAAACACACCAATTAAACACCAACAAGTAGCAGCACAGACAGAAATACTCATTCACCAACAAGAGCAAAGACAGTTAGGGACACCGACAATTGCAGACACTGCCACAAATAACGAAACACAAACCACCATACATTCAGCAAGACCATCAGACAGAGAAAATATAAATACATATACATTACGAGAGATACTAAGCTACACCTTCGATACCGAGCACATATAAAAGCAGCAACACACACATCAAGGCAAGAATTCACACATTGAGGCAATCCGCCACATGTGTATTAGAGGTGGATGAGCCACTGAGAGCTTGGGCCAGATGCTGTCTTTGTACTCCTAGGGGGATATTCACAAGAACGTGCGCTAAACATCTCCAAAAAATGTTAACGCAACTTTACACATCGCAGTCTATCGTGGGAAAATAACCCCGTGTTAACGTGGAATTCACAACACGGTGGTACCATGCGATAGTCTCCCGAAAACGCGGACAATGTCCGCGATACAACAACCGCGACGGTGATAAAAACCCAAACCCCAACGCAAAAAAACATGCGCTGGGCCAAACCGCGATGAGGAAATCAGCGATAAGAAGCGCCAGGCCTGCTATACACACACGGCAGGCGGGAAAATCACTACAAAAGTAGAAAAAACACACAAACACAAAATGACCAACACGAAGCACCATGGAGGCAGCCGGAGCAGGCGCAGAGGACGAGCGGAACCCCACAAGCACCCCGGATGACCAGCCTGGGACCTCGGGGACAGGGAAGGGCAAGGACAAGAAGAAGAGGAAGAGGCGGTTCGGTCCACAGGAGAATAGGATCCTGGTCACGGAGGTGATGGAACACCATCAAGAACTGTTCGTCACCTCCAACGTGTCATTGGGCACCAAAAATGGAATATGGCGGTCCATCGTGGACAAGGTGAATGCCGTCAGAGAGCACAAGAGGTCAATGGACGAGGTCAAGAGGCGATGGATTGACATCAAGCGCAAAACCAAGGAGAAACTCGCAGGCAACCAGAAGGCAGCAATGCAGACTGGAGGTGGGAGCCCAGCGCCACAGCTGGAGCTGGATGACATGGAGGAGCTGGTGTCGACAGTCATCAGTGTGGAGACCGTGGCAGCAGTTGGGGGAGCGGACACTGCTCGACATGACACAACAGCAACAGGGTGAGTAACCACCAGGTACTGGGGGGACGGGGGGAGATGGCCACAATGGCACACATGCACAATCAAGCAGAGCACAGTGCACACCCACAATGACTCTGGATCATGGCCCTGATCTACAGACTGTCACAATGTATATTGCCATGCTGTCTGAATGTGAACATGTACCATGCGGTACATACATGTGGACACATTGTAATACAGCATCTCCCCTTCACAATGCAGGGGCACCGTCAACACCTCCTGCAGAGCAGTCCCAGCCACTCTTCACTGATGACGAGGAGGACACCCCCAGCATCGACACCCAAGCCCTCCAAGACATCATTGAACTCATCTGCCAATCACCTCCAGGACCAGGGCAGCCCAGCTGCATCGAGGAGACCCCACCCACTCCACAAACCACCCAGCAGGAGGCAACCACAACCCCGGCTGTCTCCCAAGACCCCCCGAACAACATATGGCCTTCCAACGCCGTGTGTTGGAGGGCCAGAGGGAGATGGCTGAGCAGGTGCGGGTGGGGTTCGGCCTCATGGCTCCCAAACTTGACGCCATCCATGGGTGTCTGAGTCCCATCAGGGACCACCTCCAGTCCCTAACGGACACCCACAGGCCGCTGCATGGTCTCGAACGAGCCCTGGCTGACATCGCTGGAGTCATGACTCGGAGACAAAAACACCTGTCCGCTCAGAGTGGCTCCAGCTATCTCAGCCGTGAGCTGGCACACATGCGGAGGCTCATGGAGGACATGGTGCGGATGGAGGTGGAAAGGATGGCAGCCACCGCTGCACATCAGCAAAATGTAGCTGGGATCTACCATGCCCTGCATATCCTCATCATGGCATTGCTGCCACAAGGTGTGGCGCAGATGAATGCTGCTGCTCCTACACCATCCACATCTCCGCCCCCTGGTGTGTCAGTGCCTCACAATGCGGCAGGCATTTCCACTCTGGCACCTGATGTGTCACTGCCACACAGTGCGGCCGACAATCCACCTCCGGCCCCTGATGTGTCAGTGGCACACAGTGCCACAGCCGGAACTGCACCACCCACATATGGGGCAGAGCACACATCCGAGGACGAGGACGTGGATGGGCTTGAGATCAGAAGGAGGCACTAGCATTCATGTCCGCCACCTGGCCTGTTGCTGCTTGGTGCCGCACATGGCCCCATGACCTTCCACTGACCCCCGATACACTCTGCTGCACTCACCTTGGACCGCGACATGGACTGTCATATCCTGTTTGGTGACCAATGACACGGCGACCAGACTGCGGACTGTACCCTTCCTCTTCCGCTGTACTTGTCATTCCCTGATGGACTCTGGCTGGAGATCCACGGGCCCATATTGTGAAGTGGTGTTGGCATGGCCCTGTACTGCTCCAGCTGCAAAACTCCACTGGATGTGCATTAAACATTCAGAAACACACTGCTGTGTCATGTCTTTCATCATTCATGTATGAATGTGTGGATGAATGTAGGGTCAGTGATTCCCCCTAACGCCAATGATGCTCATCTAGTGGGATTCCAGTCACAGTGTGCTACATTGCCGATTGTGTTCCGGGTGCCGTAGACACTACAACAGGGACACACGCATTAGTCACTTCCTTGTCTGGACATGGACTGAACCACGCCCAGAACCCCCGAGTCATTGTTGCAAGCCCTGCGCTGGTCCGGCGTACGCCAGGCCAGACCACTCCGCTTGCGCTCCGAGGGGGGGGCCACATAGCTACATGTCACAGGTTTACACGCTAGTGGTCTGCAGGTCACTGGTCTAGTTGTCAGCATGTCACGGCCACTCCCTGAGGGCAGGTTTGCACACACACCACACCCATCCGGCACAGGCGTCACAGGCCATGTGACCCCGCCAATATAAGGGGCCGACAACGTCACTTTCCCCACTGCCGGTGGTGACTGGATGACGGACGTTCCATGATTCTCAATCATAAAGGGCCCATGAGTTGTTGCGCACAGGGTTAGTGGCACCCGGAGCCAAGCGGCCATCCCGGGCCTACCACCACGTGGCGCTGACAGGGGTTGCACAGGGTTTGTGGCACCCGAAGCCTTGCAGCCGTCACGGGCCTACCACCATGTGGCGCTGACTGGGGTTGCACAGGGTTAGTGGCACCCGAAGCCTTGCGGCCGACACGGGCCTACCACCACGTGGCGCTGACTGGGGTTGCACAGGGTTAGGCGCACCGGAATTGCTGAGCGGGTGTGCAGCCTGCGATGATGACGTGTGCACTGATGTGGTCTCTGATGCCTCTGGACTCAGCGTCATGTGTGGGACCTGCTGGGCTGCGGTGCGGGTCCGCATGATGTGGAGCATGCCATGGTGGCGGGACCGGGGCCTGGAGCTTGCATGGGCACGTGGTGTGCCCACTGGTGGACACACCGTTGGCGGCAGGTGAGCAGTGGGGCCAGCCAGCGCTGGCCGGCGGGAGGAGGTAGGGTGCGGCTGCATGTGTGCGCAGGGACGGACAGGCGTTGTTGCCGTGTGCAGTGAGATGGACTCTGCCATGATTGACTCTGGCCTCGTTTACAGATTGCAGACCTGGTGGCTTGCAGTGTATACCGGCACGTGGTTGGAGACACACCGGTGGCAGCAGGTGAGCAGTGGTGCTCGGGGGCGGCAGTGTCCTACCCTCTCTCTCTCTCTCTCTCTCTCTCCCTTCCTTTCCTTCTCTCTCTCTCTCTCTCTCCCTTCCTTTCCTTCTCTCTCTCTCTCTCTCTCTCTCTCTCTCCCTTCCTTTCCTTCTCTCTCTCTCTCTCTTCCTTTCCTTCTCTCTCTTTCTCTCTCTGCCTTTCTTTCGTTCTCTGTTTCTCTGTGTCTCGCTCCTTTGATGTGCGCATGACACACGTTCTGATTTGTGCTTTTTTTGCAGCCTGTGACATCAAGATTGTCCCGGACAGACCCGACAGGAGTCTTCCGCATTGGTGTTTTGTGTTTTATTTCAATAAAGTTTTTGGTTGTTACTTCAATGATGAGTGACTGTTTCTCGTTCTTCTGAACACACGTGTGTTTCTTTTTGTCATTGTGCGACATCATGCGCTTTTTGTGGCTCTTGTGTCGCGGTATGTGTTTGTCTGGGGGGGTCCGGGGGGGGCCTGGGAGTGGTGGCGGTGGGTGTTGTGGCCCTCATGCGTCTCCGAGCTGCATGATCATTGGCTCCATGGCATCTGTGGGTCTTCAGATGTGGCTCTTGGCTGGGCTCCCTTTCATGCTGCAGCTAGTCGTCCTGCTTAACACCAGCAAAAGGCAGGTGTTAATTCCCTGCTGCTACCACAGCTTATCGCCTGTTTTTGGTTCACATCACAGATCTGGCAGTTCGTTGTGAAAGTGGTGTAGTGGTGTTTTCGTGTGTTTTTGCACGGGAACGCCTACTCTGCATCTCATTAGGGTTAGTTGGTGGTGTCACCCGTGGGGGTAAAATGTGCGGCCATTATCGCGGAAATACTGGCGATGTCTGCAGTTTGCACACGCTTGTGAATGGGGCATTAAATCTATCTCCACTTTTGATGCGTTAAGGTGGCGATAACTCGGCGATAAGTCCTTGTGAATATGACCCTTAGAACCATAAAACAAGCAGAGATTTTATAAGGCTTCTGAATGACACCCATGGCCTAACCTCAGATGCCAAGAAATACATACAGGCATTGACCTTTGATGTAAAGGAGAGAGGAAAAGATTCACATCTAATGGCTAAATTGCAAAACATGAAACCTGTAAACGGAGGATCAATCCTGGCTGCCCCATTTGACAAGAGTTGTGATCCTAGGCGAATATTTTATTTCACTATGCCTCTTCTTTCTTTCTTGTCGCTTATGAGGGTACCTTTAACTACACGAGTATAAGGTATGACCTGCGCAAAAGCCTCTTGTGTTTCATTTAATCGGATATAAAGTTCCTTTATTTATAATCAGAATCTAGGCTACATATAAGGGCCTATGACAATTGACTTGCCTCAGTTTACTAATGGCATTGTGGTCAAGGTGGGTTTCAGGGCAGGAATTATTCTAAGTTCATGTTTAATAAATTCTTGTCAATACAGTAGCAGAATCTCATGTACTATGCTGAGACACTTCTGTATGATAAAGAAATGCATGTTTTTTTAAAGTTTTGAAGATACTGTTATATACTTTTACATGATGTGTGTTACATGATTTATGTACAGGATAATATATGCATGCACAACAGCGGCAATAACAACAAATGCAATGCCAATGTACGCCATAAACTATGCACACATAACAATGACAATACCAGTAAAAGCAATGTCGATTTATGCTATGACAATTGTACGCATAATAATGAGATTGTCGGTAAACATGATATAAATGACCGCCATGTTTTATATACACGCAATAATGAAATCGTATTGTTGCTGTTGAATTTACCCAAGATGACCTCCCCATCAACACCGAGTCAGAGATACGTGGTCAGACAGGCCCTGCGACCCAAACCCAGGCCAACCGATTGATAGGTAACAGGTGAGGTTCCACTCAGCCCGAAGATGAACGCGCAAACAGGGAAATCCCTGATCGATCCCACAGATAGGCAGCTACACCACAAATAGGTCTGAGGAAATTGGCCCCAATAAAAAAACATTTGGCCAAAGGCACGCGTTCCCAAAATACCACAAAGTCAGATATCACATGTAGTTAGGAACACTCCGTCAATCAGGACACAGCATGCACACCACACATAATGATCATGCTTCCCCCATGTGGTAAATTTGGACACATACACACTGGCCCACACTAGCTCTCCCCGAGGCTGAGAGATACCTGTGTCCCCCTTATCAGATGGTTGTATTCAGATTCATGACTAGGCCCAGACCCACATGCTCTTCGAGAATGTGAAATCATTTTTCTGTACCTCACGAACTGTATATATGATCGGCCAAAACTTCTGTACATTGAGAATATCTTCAGACTCGACTCTGTCGATTTTCTCCGGACCGATGCGTTTAATTAAACCAACTTCTTCCTGTTTTGCCAAACTCCTCTTGTCTTATCATTTTTACAAGAGAAATTCATGGCCGAGCAACAGAACACATAACAGGATTACATTTTAGTTAAATGGTCTAAAGGCGCAGCAGCCATCTTGTACGCTGTTCCAGAGCCATGAAATAACAGTCAGCAGCGAGTGGCCAGGAGCAATGCCAGGGGAGACGCCAGCCCTCTCAAAATGAAAAAATAAATACATAGAGTTTACTACTAAAGAAAATAGTGTTTTGTTTTTTTAATATGAAGGGACATACAAGCCTGCTAGTACTCAGAGGCAGTACTGTTTTCATGAATGTACACATGTACTCAAGCAAAATCCATCATTCATAGTGAGCAGCACCAGTGGCTGAAGAAGGGTGACCCGTCGCTGTCTGCTGTAGTGGTCGGAAGCATAACGTGAATGGCAACAACAGACCAATGAATGAAGAGAGCTGGCTGAAGCAGTGTGACCCACTGCCGTATGCTGTAGTGGGCGGAAGTAAAATCTGAATTACACTTCAGTAGACCAATGGATGAAGAGAGGTTGCTGAAGTACGCTGACTCAATGCCCTATACTGTATGGTTTGGTGGGCGGAAGTAAAATCTGAATGATACTACAGCAGACCAATGAATGAAGAGAGCTGGGTGAATTATGTTGACTCAGTGCCACATGCTGTATGGTTTGGTGGGTGGAAGCAAAATATGACTGACACTACAATAGACCAATGGATGATGAAGATGCCTTGAAGCCCTACTTGTATCTGTGTATGTACATATTTAGATTTTTTTTTTAAAATACAAAATGTCTTGGCTATTGTCAGACCTAAACTTGGTACTAGCATCCTGTTTCAATTACATTCTCTGTATACTTCCACTCAGAGTCCCAAAAACTTTACTTCAGCTAATTGATCCACAAATCAAAGATTAGAGGGATCTGCTGAGACAGGTGATGGCCCACCTACATACGACAAATACCATTCGGAGGCCTCTGCCTTCACAAAATTGAATTGTCCCCCTCTGCTTACCATCAAAACAGCTGGATTACCACTTCTGTACTGACCTAAAAAAACGTGACTAGGTCCCTTTGGAATAGTCTTTGCGGTGCAGAGTGAAAGGTCTACAAGTAGGCTTTGCATGGCATTCAACAGAAAACAATAAACCCCAGTATTGTCAAAATCAATAAAGGTATAGACATCGGGACATAATCTCTAGCAAGAACTTTTGAACCTGAAGGAATGCTGACATCCGCTTCTGGGGGTCGGGGGGACGTGCAATCAATTGGTCAACTGCTGGTGGATGCTGTGATTAAACTCCTTCCAGATCTTTGAAGGGAATTCCATTTAGACACCATTTCTTCACTACTTGCAATATAGACATTCATGAAAGCTAAAATGGTCAAGTTGCAAACTACTCTGGGAAACTCCCCTTCACACATGTACATGGACAATTGGGGCAGCCATAAAAAAATTAATATTGAAATGCTCATCGAAGAAGACTATTGTAAACCCACTGCACATTGCCTTCGACATTGGTGGCATTCCCACCTCTGTACTGCCACTCAAGCATGCTCGTGGTCTCAGAGATCCTCGACGTGAGGTGCTGGAGATGTGTGTCATTGTGCAATAGGAGACATGGTACCTGGTACAAGATACAATCATGCAATCATTGTCTGAGGATAACAAGCTGGCTTAGCGTTAGAGTGCTGCTGCTGCCCAAGCTAATCAGAACAGATGTTTTTTTAAGGAGATTGTCCTTGACTGTCTCGCCCTCCCCTCCATGCCCTCTCAGACTTCTGTAGTGTGTGGCGCATCTGCAAGGTGTGAGGCAGGAGCTCATGTGGCTGCGACCCAACCGGCTGCCAGACTAGGCATCGCCCCTTACCCCATGAGTTAACACCTCCCCTTCTGACTCTACAACTTCTTTTCTGTGGGACCTCCCAGCCTTCCCACTGCTTTGGTCTGTGTCAGTGTTTCCTCTGATGTTTGACCACTTGCACCAGTCACACCATCCTGGACATGCCACCGGGCTCCACCAGCATTCACTGAGCCTGTCCTGCTACTTGCGAACTACTGTAAGCCGCCTCTGATACCTTCTTTGTAGTTTCCATACATAATACAGCTCAACACCAGGCTTTCTAGACCCCGTGATGAAAGTGCAGGCTCATTGCCAACTTGCAAACTTCAGACAGGAAGCCTGGTGGACTGTAGTTCACAAACCATGTGCACATCACATGAGGATGGTGCGTTCTGGCAATGATCAGTCCTGTGAGACTCACAGGTGTACCTGTTATTAGTGGGTTCCAGATCTCTCTTTACCATGAATAAACACACTCAAGATTACACCGTACAAAGGATAAATATATTTTAATCAGAATGTTGGGCTCTCCATTGAAGACAATTGAGTGTTCCTGACTTCTAATGGCTGGTAAAAGCCCTGAGCTCCAACATTCCAATGTTTGTTTTTCACAGCATCAGAACATTCTGCCCTCATGGGTCAGAATGTTCTAATAGCCTTATAGCCCTCCATAGCTAGGCTATACCAGCCATTAAAGGTCTGCTCCCTTGTTAAAGGCCATTGCCTTCGGATCGGACCTTTAACGCTGGAGCAGGCCTTTAATGGCCTGTAGAGCCCGCTAGGTCAGACTCTAAGGCTATATTACAACATTGGAATGTTGGGCTCTCCATTGAAGACAATGAATTGCTTCGGGCTTCTAATGGCTGGTAAAAGCCCGGGGCTCCAACATTCCAATGTTTGTTTATCACAGCATCAGAACATTCTGCCCTCATGGGGCAGAATGTTCTAATAGGCTTAGACCCCTCCGTAGCTGGGCTATACCGGCCATAAAAGGCCAGCTCCCTTGTAAAAGGCCCTCGCCTTAACGCTGGAGCAGGCCTTTAATGGTCAGTATGACGGCTATAAGGCTATATTAAAATCAATGTTCTAATCTAATGCAAATAATGTGTATCATTCTAACTATACTGATCAACAAAATAGTGGCAATGAAAATAAAAAAATAACAACTTATTAAAATGAATTCCAACATTGCAGCACTGTTTCAAAATGTCCTTGTATATACAGGTACAATTGGTCTCTGTTCTCCAAACCTTTCGCTCTTGCCGTTAGCTTAGGTGTCTTAGCACCAAAAAGGCCAGCATGAGTTTCTTAGATGCCTCTCACCGCGTACCGTAATTTAACAGCAGACGTGTTGTTCTGTATTGAGAAAGTCATTCTCCATCCCTGCGCTCAGTATGTTAAGGCCAGGCTGGCTCCGATATGCCTCCCTGTGGCTTCTGCTCAGAACCAAAACCTCCCAGGAAGCCGAAGATTTCCTCTGTGTCTTAGATTTGTCAGTACCCTCCAGAAATGCACTTTTATGATTTTTAAAAGGGGAGGCCTCAGGATGAATGATGTCAAATATCACAATTAACATAATAATCTTGTTCCACCTCTAGTGACTTCATTAACACGTTATAAATCATGTTTCATGCTATTTAAACAGAAAGAATACTAAGTGCAGCATACCTTTACAACTGAGAAAAGTGCACTCATATCAACATACGGGGGAACGTAAACAGAAAACACAAAGATTAAATCATCTCCATGATAACAGATTGCATCGAGAGCAGTAGCAACACCAAATGAAGCTAAGCACAGGTAACTCTTACTATATTGCTCAAACAACGGACTAAGGGCCTGATTTAGAACTCGCCGAATGGGTTACTCTATCACAAAGGTGACGGATATCCTGTCCGCTGAATGGGATTTATATTTCGACAGATGGGATATCTGTCACCGTTGTGACGGATATCATGTCCGCCGAATGGGATTTAGATTTCGGCAAACAGGATATCCATCACTGTTGTGACGGATATCCTGTCAACTGAATAGGATTTAGATTTTGGCTGATGGAACATCCATCCCAGTTGTGACGGAGTAACCCGTCTGCCAAGTTCTAAAACAGGCTCTAGGCCTCTTTCAGAAGGTGAGGCTTTCATTGAGAGGATGCAGTCAGTCCTAGAACACACAAGTGACCTTGCCAGGTAGGTCGCTCCCCCGCCACACAGCTCCGCCTGTGGTGTCCTGCCCGCTGCTGCTGCTGGTAAGCTCGCCCCTCTGCTTGTGGCCTCGGTGCCCGTTTTCCTTCTGTTTCCCTCGCTGCCCCCATTTCCCTTGTGTCCATTTTTCCTTCTGTTTCCCTCGCTGCCCCCATTGAACTGTGTCCTTTTTCCTTCTGTTTCCCTCGCTGCCCCCATTTCCCTTGTGTCCATTTTCCTTCTGTTTCCCTCGCTGCCCCCATTGAACTGTGCCCGTTTTTTCCTCTGTTTCCCTCGCTGCCCCCATTTCCCTTGTGTCCATTTTCCCTTCTGTTTCCCTCGCTGACCCCATTGAACTGTGCCCGTTTTTTCCTCTGTTTCCCTCGCTGCCCCCATTTCCCTTGTGTCCATTTTTCCTTCTGTTTCCCTCGCTACCCCCATTGAACTGTGCCCGTTTTTTCCTCTGTTTCCCTCGCTGCCCCCATTTCCCTTGTGTCCATTTTTCCTTCTGTTTCCCTCGCTGCCCCGATTGAACTGTGCCCGTTTTTTCCTCTGTTTCCCTCGCTGCCCCCATTTCCCTTGTGTCCATTTTGCCTTCTGTACCCCTCGCTGCCTCTCTCCACTCCCGCCGCTGCGTCCCTGCAGCCCCGCCCCCTGACTGCCCATTCGCTGCCCCTGCCTCCCGCCTCCCAGCTGCTCCTCCCTCCCACCTCCCCATATATGGCGGCCGCTGCGCGTGAGGAGAGCGACCCTTGACCTTGCCAGGTAGGTCGCTCCCCCGCCACACAGCTCTGCCTGTGGTGTCCTGCCCGCTGCTGCTGCTGGTAAGCTCGCCACTCTGCTTGTGGCCTCGGTGCCCGTTTTCCTTCTGTTTCCCTCGCTGCCCCCATTTCCCTTGTGTCCATTTTTCCTTCTGTTTCCCTCGCTGCCCCATTGAACTGTGTCCTTTTTCCTTCTGTTTCCCTCGCTGCCGCCATTTCCCTTGTGTCCATTTTCCTTCTGTTTCCCTCGCTGCCCCCATTGAACTGTGCCCGTTTTTCCTCTGTTTCCCTCGCTGCCCCCATTTCCCTTGTGTCCATTTTTCCTTCTGTTTCCCTCGCTGCCCCCATTGAACTGTGCCCGTTTTTCCTCTGTTTCCCTCGCTGCCCCCATTTCCCTTGTGTCCATTTTTCCTTCTGTTTCCTCGCTGCCCCCATTGAACTGTGCCCGTTTTTCCTCTGTTTCCCTCGCTGCCCCCATTTCCCTTGTGTCCATTTTTCCTTCTGTTTCCTCGCTGCCCCCATTGAACTGTGCCCGTTTTTCCTCTGTTTCCCTCGCTGCCCCCATTTCCCTTGTGTCCATTTTTCCTTCTGTTTCCCTCGCTGCCCCCATTGAACTGTGCCCGTTTTTTCCTCTGTTTCCCTCGCTGCCCCCATTTCCCTTGTGTCCATTTTTCCTTCTGTTTCCCTCGCTGCCCCCATTGAACTGTGCCCGTTTTTCCTCTGTTTCCCTCGCTGCCCCCATTTCCCTTGTGTCCATTTTTCCTTCTGTTTCCCTCGCTGCCCCCATTGAACTGTGCCCGTTTTTCCTCTGTTTCCCTCGCTGCCCCCATTTCCCTTGTGTCCATTTTTCCTTCTGTTTCCCTCGCTGCCCCCATTGAACTGTGCCCGTTTTTCCTCTGTTTCCATCGCTGCCCCCATTTCACTTGTGTCCATTTTTCCTTCTGTTTCCCTCGCTGCCCCCATTGAACTGTGCCCGTTTTTTCCTCTGTTTCCCTCGCTGCCCCCATTTCCCTTGTGTCCATTTTTCCTTCTGTTTCCCTCGCTGCCCCCATTGAACTGTGCCCGTTTTTTCCTCTGTTTCCCTCGCTGCCCCCATTTCCCTTGTGTCCATTTTTCCTTCTGTACCCCTCGCTGCCTCTCTCCACTCCCGCCGCTGCGTCCCCTGCGGCCCCGCCCCCCTGACTGCCCATTTGCTGCCCCTGCCTCACGCCTCCCAGCTGCTCCTCCCTCCCACCTCCCCATATATGGCGGCCGCTGCGCGGCCTCGCCGCTGGCGCGCCGAAGGCGCGCCTAAGGCAAGCCCGTCTGCGCCCGTCCGCGCCTGGACCACGCCCAGTGCCAGACACCCTGGGCCGTGCGCCCCCCGCACCAGCCTCGAGGACCGACGCCGCTACGATGCCACCACACTCCACGCTCTCAACCCCGGACGGACGCACAACTGCTTCAAGGCCGCCCCGAAACGCACCCATGGTCCCTTCACCTGCCGGAACTGCAGCTACACCAGCCTCAGAGCCACCGAGGCGCCCGCCAAGAAGGACCTCAACCACCTCCGATGCATCCTACTGAACACCCGCTCCGCACGCAAACACGCCGTCGAGCTCTGGGACCTGCTCGACACATCATCACCAGACGTCGCCTTCCTGACAGAGACCTGGATGAACGACTCCTCCGCCCCGACATCGCCATAGCCATCCCAGACGGCTATAAGATCACCCGCAGAGACTGCGTCAACGCAGTAGGAGGAGGAATCGCCATCGTCCACAAGAACACCATCAGGGTCTCGACCAGCACCGACGACACTCTCAGCACCACCGAACACATGCACTTCCAGATCCACACGGACCCCAACACCACCCTTAGAGGCACCCTTGTCTACAGACCCCCTGGGCCCCGACCCCAGTTCAGCGACTCCATCGCCGACTTCATCAGCACGCACGCCCTGACCTCTACCGACTACATCCTCCTCGGAGACCTGAACATTCACCTGGAGAACAACAACGACAGCAACTCCACCACCCTGATCGACAACCTCGCCAACCTCGGTCTGAGCCAGCTCGTCACAACACCGACCCATTCCGCCGGCCACACGCTTGACCCCATCTTCTCCTCAAGCTCCCACGTCTCCTTCAGCCACACCACGGAACTCCTCTGGACCGACCACCGCTGCATCCATTTCACCTTCCAGAAACCCACCACCCACCACCGCACCCAACAGATCCCACGCCGCTGCTGGAGCAAAGTCACCGAAGACCAACTTCGGGCAACCCTCGCTCTCAGTCCTCCCTCCGACCCATCCAACACCGATGACGCTGCCTGCAACCTCAGACGATGGATGGACGACTGTGCCAACACCCTCGCCCCGCTGAAAAACTCACCTACAGTGACACCACCAAAAGAGCCAGCTGGTTCACCTCGGAACTCCTAGCTTCCAAGCGTACCTGCCGGAAACTAGAGAAGAAATGGCACAGTGATAAGACACCGGACAGCCACGCAGCCCACAAAGACGCCATCCGTAACCACCACCACCTCATCAAGTCCGCCAAGAGAATCTCCTTCAAAGACCGCCTCGACAACAACGCACACAACAGCAAGGAGCTTTTCAACATCGTGAAGGAACTCTCCAACCCCAGCTCCAACACCAACGACATCCCGCCGTCGCAACCCCTGTGCAATTCCCTCGCCACCTTCTTCCACCGCAAGATCGCCGACATCCACGACAGCTTCAACACCCAGACAGCCCCAACTAAGTTCGATGCACCAGACCCGCCGCACACCATCGACCACGACCCCCTGCCAGCCTGGGCCAGCGTGAACATCGAGGACACCATCAAGACCATGAGCACAATACACTCCGGCTCCCCGTCAGACCCTTTCCCGCACCACATTTTCAACAAAGCCAGCAGCTCCATCGCACCCCACCTGTGCAACGTCATCAATCTCTCCTTCGAGACCGCAACCTTCCCAGAGAGCTGGAAACACGCAGAGATCAACGCCCTACTCAAAAAACCCAAGGCGGACCCGAGAGACCTCAAGAACTTCCGGCCCATCTCCCTGCTTCCGTTCCCTGCCAAGGTCATCGAGAAGATCGTCAACAAACAGCTAACCCGATACCTCGAAGAAAACAGCATCCTGGACCCATCCCAATCGGGGTTCCGCAGCAACCACAGCACTGAGATTGCCCTCATCGCCGCCACCGACGACATCAGGATCCTGCTGGACAACGGTGAGACCGCAGCCCTCATCCTGCTGGACCTCTCCGCCGCCTTCGACACTGTCTGCCACCGCACTCTACGCGCACGCCTCCACAACGCAGGGATCCGAGACAAGGCCCTGGAATGGGCCACCTCCTTCCTCGCCGGCAGAACCCAGAGAGTCCGCCTCCCACCATTCCGATCCGAAGCCTCCGAGATCATCTGCGGCGTACCCCAGGGATCGTCCCTCAGCCCAACACTGTTCAACATCTACATGGCCCCGCTCGCACGCATCGCCAGACAGCACGACCTCAACATAATCTCCTACGCCGACGACACTCAACTGATCCTTTCCCTCACCAAGGACCCCTCGCCGCCAAATCCAACCTCCATGAAGGAATGAAGGCCGTCGCCGATTGGATGAAGATCAGCCGACTAAAACTGAACACGGAGAAGACAGAGGTCCTCATCCTCGGCTCCAACCCCTCAGCCTGGGATGACTCCTGGTGGCCAACGACGCTGGGATCAGCCCCGACACCCACCGACCACGCACGCAACCTGGGAGTCATCCTCGACTCAACGCTCTCCATGGCCAAGCAAGTCAACGCAGTCTCATCCTCCTGCTTCAACACCCTCCGCATGCTTCGCAAGATCTACAGGTGGATCCCGACAGACACAAGAAGAACAGTCACCCAGGCCCTCGTCAGTAGCAGACTTGACTATGGGAACGCCCTCTACGCGGGAGCCCCGGCCAAGCTCATCAAGCGACTGCAACGCATACAAAACGCCTCTGCACGCCTGATCCTCGATGTACCTCGCCACAGCCACATCACCCCCCACCTGAGGAACCTGCACTGGCTCCCCGTCGACAGGAGAATCTCCTTCAAACTCCTCATCCACGCACACAAGGCACTCCACAAGACTGGCCCAGCCTACCTCAACAGACGACTCCTCTTCTACGTCCCCAACCGCCAACTCCGCTCCGCCGACCTCTCCCTCGCCACCGTCCCTCACATTCGAAGAACTACCACTGGCGGCAGATCCTTCTCCCACCTCGCCGCCAAGACCTGGAACACCCTTCCACTAAGCCTACGACAGACCCAAGACCTGCTGACCTTCAGGAGGCTGCTCAAGACCTGGTTGTTCGACCAGTAGCAGCACTCCCCCCCCCTTTTTTTCCCTAGCGCCTTGAGACCCTCGCGGGTAAGTAGTGCGCTTTACAAATTCTGTGATTGATTGATTGATTGATTGATTGAGTGTGTGATTCCCAAGTGTGTACCAGGTGTAGTTTTTGTATTCATAGAAGAAGCGAGATGCCTCAACGAGTTTGAAAGATATAAACTGCCCCAAATCATACTCAAAATGGTATTTATTTTCCAGATTAATAGAACTGACTGTCAATCTATTTACTCTTCGATCTCGCCACTGCCTGAAGTTCAAGGATGCACTTGGTGACTCAGAGGGCTGACAGCAGGATTCAGTCCCTGATGTTCCAGGGGTAACAGGCAGTGCAAGACATAGCAGTGCATAAACCCTGAAAAATGGAAGAAAGAGGATTTTTATTTACAATGAGATGCTATAGTGTAGTACAAATTGTGATAGCCATTCTTTAAGAAACTTTTATATCAAAAACATATGTTACTGCTGCAGCAGGGTAAAGGTGAGCCTTTGGGAGCAGAGTGAACACCGGGGGACTTTCTAACAAAAGCATGGGAAAGGCTTTGGGTCTGACCAGAGTGACTTACTCTAGAACGTCATGCTTACGGTTCAGTTTTCACTCTTACTCTGTGAGGGCTGGGTGTGTACTGAGGATACAACAGGACTCAGCAGTGACCAGAGCCAGGTAAGGAAGAGGCTCAGAATTAGGTCTGATTATTCAAGGAAGAGTTAGATTAACAGAATTATCAACTTATTTGAGCTTACATTAATCAGCTCCCAAACGTCTGTAAATCGTGAAAATAAATGTGCAGAAAAACCACTAAGTATTATTGCAATATATTTATTTAGTCATTTAAAGGAATAATCATTAGAGGGTCAAGAAGGTAGAAGAATGTTCTAGGGAACGTGTAGGAAAGAGTGCTCAAGTGTATATTTAGGAGTCAAGAGAGCTCAAAGTGTGTAGAAAAGTAAAGGGCACATATTTACAAGACTGTACAAAACTGATATCCAATAAACAGTTAAATGCAACCTGGCCATATGCAAATTATTAATTTGAATGGTGGGTGGACAAAATATTGAAAGCACAAATATCGTCGGACACAATATCATGTCAAAAATATCGAGGGCAAGAATATCGTGAAGGTCATTGCTTATGGGTAAGTAAAGTTTTACTATATATAACTCCACATATATGTACTTTGATGATATATATATCTTCAAGGTACGTAGATCTGGAGTTAAGAATAGTAAATGTATACCTATCTATTTGCACTTACCTACTCGATATTCTTGTCCTCGATATTTTGGACACGATATTCTGTCCACACGATATTTTTTGTTCGATATTCTGTCAGTGAACCCATTTGAATATGTAAGGAAAGTTTCCTTAAGGCTGTAAACAGGGGTAATGGGGAAGGGAAAATTGGTCCAGGTGCGGTAGGGGGTAGCGTCGACGTTTCGATCCGGCTTATCGGCAAACGAGGGACTTTAATACCTCAGCTATGCGGATCTTCCTCAGGACAAGGGGACAGGTGAAGTCCCCTTGAGTTCTCTTGACTCCTATATATACACTTGAGCACTCTTTCCTACACGTTCCCTAGAACATTATTCTACCTTCTTGACCCTCTAATGATTATTCCTTTAAATGACTAAATAAATATATTGTAATAATACTTAGTGGTTTTCTGCACATTTATTTTCACGATTTACAGATGTTTGGGAGCTGATTAATGTAAGCTCAAATAAGTTGATAATTCTGTTAATCTAACTCTTCCTTGAATAATTGGTCCAGGACCACTGTTTCTTTATAATAACCGATACCCAGGTCCAGGGACCATTTGGGAATACCCCATTGTTTATAATGGCAGAATTAGGTCTGGGCAGAGTTCGCAGAGGTCTGCTATGCGATACTCCACGAAGTGCCCCAAAAACTCTGCTGCGCTACACAGAGTTCTGCAAGCAGCCGAGTGCGCTTGGTCACGCCTGTTCACAT